>JARHVA010003663.1:387500-715000 GCA_037957365.1 Torreya grandis | reverse complement strand
CATGTGTCATTATTATGTGTAAATTAAATTAGGGTTCAATATGTGATGTAATTTAATGAATAATCATGTATATGATGTTTTCTTCCATTATTTATGATTTATATCATTTTCACATATATATTTTGCTTATTCTTATCTAAATAATGGATTTATATATTGGTATGAAAATAAGGGTTTGTGATGTTGAGAATTAAAATGATGAACAAATCAATTATTTATTTTTCTTACCTTTGTTGGGTGTAAAGTTTTGGGCATGAAAAATAGTGACCCTGTCATAATATTGAAATAATATATATGTTTACAATTTCTCACTAGGATTAGTAAATTAAAATGGTTGAATTATATGAATAGGGGATCCCATTACATTGAAAGAGATAATAATTTGTTTACTAGGATTTCAATGTCTAAGAATAGTTCATTATGTTGATAATGAATTTGAAATTTAAATGGGGATTCTAAGGATATATTATTACCTAGACATTTCATGATTGAGATTTTAATTCTTCTTGAACTTCTTATAAATTCACCTTATTCAATTTCCATATAAAATGATTTAAATATTATATAAATATTTACCTATAATATCTTGTAATGCAAGGAACAACTATTTATAGTAATTTTTTTCAAATTGAAAGGGTTTTTATCTCTTATGAGTTTTGTAATTTGGATTATTTATATGGTCCTTCTAGTTAAAAATATAAACATTATATTTTTTTAACTAAATAATTGAATAGGGCCTCTAAAAAACATTGTATGAGAAAATTGAAGCAAATTAGAGATAAGATTTTAAAAATAATTGACATATACAAGGTTATTTTGAAACAGATACATTACTAAAAGTATGAGGTAAAAACATATATTTTTAAGTTTCATGATATGTATTTTTCATGTTGTATTAAACAAAAATAAAATCATAACATAACTGAGCCTTATGATAAATCATGTGATGAGTGGAAATAATGTTGAGTTGAAACTTTTAAAACTAGGGAGGCTTTTATTCATTATGATTTGAATAAGTTTTCTACAAATTAATAAAATTAACTATATAAATCTAAAATAATAATTATTATTTTTATTATAATAATAGTAGTGGTAGTAGTAGTAATAATAATAATAATAATAATAATAATAATAATAATAATAATAATAATAATAATAATAATAATAAAATAATTATTAGTTTTATGAAATGAATGTTACTACCAAAATTGTCGAAAAACATGTAATGTTCAATCAAGGCCATTTATAAACTACCATAATTATCTTATAAGGAATGCATATATTATAATTGCTACAACATTCCACTTTAAAAACATGTTGGATAAAGGTTTTGATAACACAAGATGTGGATTAGAATTACATGGGAGGATTTGTTTGGATAATAAAACATCTTATCCAAAACTATAGGGATATAACTTAAACTCATATTTTGAAAATATTAATTAATAATGAGGTAATTCATTTCCTACAATAAAATAGAGGATAAATATTATAAATTACTAGGACCAATATGGCTAGGTAGATTCATAATACCCATTAGGTGTAATTCTTTACAAAATATCCTAATCATAAGGATGCTTCCTTATCACTACATACTATTTTTAACACTATATTGGTATCTATATTAAAAAGACACCTAAAGTTTTATTTTAGGAATAATGAGTGTCATGAATATGTTTTATAATTTTATATAAGCATACATTTTTGATAGTTTTCCATTTTAATAAAAAAATTAAAAATATAACTAATACACACAATGGTGTTGAGGATTGGGTGTGTGGTTGAAAAAGCCACACTTAGGGGTAAGTGGTGTCTTGTATAATTCAAATTATATATTAAATATATTAATATATTTAAACATATTTAATATAAAATAAAAAATTAATATCAAAAAATGAAGTTTTTATTCGATATGCGAAATAGGGAAAAGTATAGAGGTGAATAGTGAGTCAAGAAGGTTAAGAGTGTGAGTTATTATATCAAAATGGGGATTATTACTTATTCATTTCCTAGAATATTTTTAAATAATATAAGACTACATATAAGTTTGAGTGTGATATAAAATTACAACAAAATCCTTTTTTGTATGTGTATGATCTCTCGACTCTAAGGATGCATAGATACATGCTCATAATATATATATATATATATATATATATATATATATATATATATATATATATATATATATTTGAGTGTGATATAAAATTACAACAAAACCCTTTTTTGTATGTGTATGATCTCTCGACTCTATGGATGCATAGATACATTCTCATAATATATATATATATATATATATATATATATATATATATATATATATATATATATATATACTAGCTAGGTTTTGAATGTGATTACTACAGACACACACACACATGAAAACAATGTGGTAGTTAAAATTTACACAATTTAATTAAATATAATTTACAAATTAACTTCATCCTCCCTGATGAAGTGACAGTTACAATCCAACACACGGCATGTTATAAATACGCTCTAAAATGGTAGAAGTGTGTAGTGTTCTATTTTGCATGTTACATAGCATCGAAATACTCTAAATTGAGTGTTAATGTTTAATAGTCCTTCATATATCTACAATGATATTTTGCATGTAGATAATCAATGCACAAGATGGACTACATGAAGTAAGGTTTTGAGGTGATTTCTAATTTTGAGGTGAGTTATGATCATTGTGAGGTGTTACATAGTATTATAAAAAAATTATAAGGTACTCAAAGATGCACACCATTACATAAGTTCTAAATATTTTAGATGAATATTAGCATGAGCCTATAGTTTATAATGTGTGGGACTATGAAATTAAATTCATAAAGATATTATGACACTTAATGTGTTATACCAAGTGTTTGGTGAGTTAAGGTAAATTTGGGAATTGCATAAAATGTAGCAAGGAAATATGACAATGTTGAGCAATATTATAATGTTATGTACTTACCATGAGATATTGTATAGGTGAAGAGCTAAAGTTATTCAATAAGAGTGAGGTTACTTTCATGGATATGAGGGGTTGTTAATTCGGCTGCAAGGTTATGCATATATCATTCACCCTTTAATTATATCCACTTCATTATTATTAAGATGTGATAAATGAACATCAAGCTGTTAAAGGTTTTACCTCTTAAATTGATAATCATAGTTACAAGAGTTGACCAATAAAAAAAAAATGAGTGTCATCGAAGGTGTGGGTTTTCATCACTTCAATGATTTAGTATTTGTCTATAGGATAAAAGTGATTAGGATCCAAATCAAAAGGATGTTGTATCACCAATGGCTTAAGAAGTGGAGGAGAGTAAGCCTTAAGGAAATCCACATGGTATATTGGGTGCATGCCCAAGTATTAATTAATATCAAGAACAAATTCATTCTCACCAATTTCATATAGAATTGTGGAAGGATAATAATTCAAAAGATTGATATTTTGATGTGAACCCTTAAAGCATTCCTTGTAAATTAAAACTATACTTTTTTTTACCAATTTTTAATAGATTAGATGTGTGATTAAATTCATGGCTCTCCATTAATTATATTATGAATTTTAAATAATATGTTTAACCTAATAATTAATATATTATATGTGTTTTAGAAACTTTTGTGCTTTGTTTGATTCCATTTCATATGTGTGTGACTAAATGTTGACTAGTGCACAATATGAGATGTCTAAAGGTGTTGTTGGTTAAAACCCAAAATATGTTTGAAATTGACTATGTATCATATAATATTGAAAATATTTGTTTTATTAATGTTATATATAGATTATAATTTCATCCTAAGTGTAATCATGTGCATAGTTTCATATTCTGAGAAGATGAACAAATGTATAGTTTAAATTTTTTAATCCATTTATCTAGCGATGAAATGTTATCAACCCATCCAAATTCATTCCCATAAATTATGTAAATTATTTATAAAACCTGTTCTTAAAGTTTTGGTCTCAATAAAATATAATTTATTCTATGAATTCAAAGTAAACCCATTCATGTTTGAGGAAATTTTATCTAATACTAGCTATGCCAATGCCTTTATTACATGCAACCATGCTATCCATCCTTAAAAACTTAATCTACTAAAATGAACAATATTTAATTTTGGTGATTAATTGTAGTAAATATGATCATGAATTCCATGCTAATGGATTTACATGTTTTAGATTGAACTAGTAAATGTGTATAGAGTATTGGCTTCTTATTCATGAACTTTTTTATGTAATAAGGAATGTAATTCTTGATGTGGCACTCCATGTATATCCATGTGTGGTTAGTATGAATGAAACTAAAATACATATAAATTATTTTTAATTTAAAATTGGCTTGAAATATTGGTTTAGTGTTCCTCCCAAATGAGTATCTAGTGAGGTGCACCATTAGAAACACAAATATGTCCAAACTTTTGGAGAAGATTTTTTAGATAGTTATAACTCTAAAATTTATTTCAAAAACTATTATGGTGGTGTAGGAGTATGTTAATTAATTTTGAGATGATTATAGTGATACCCAATCTACAAATTTATGGTTTCATGTGTCCAACACTAAGATGAGTGGATAAACTAGTAGTTGGCTAATGCATTTTTTTACTTTTTTTCCTTTCCATTTTTATGATTTATCACAATGTGGAACTATTATAGGTAATTCAAAAAATTAATTTAACATATATTTTCTAATTTTATCTATATTTTTATTAAATAAAGTGGCTTATGATCAAAATGAATGATCATATAATTATTTATAATTTATTGTCACCATTGATTGATTAATTTCACATTATCACATAGTTATTTCTCATATGTGTAGTAACATCAAACCCTATCAATAAAAATATCTACGTGGTATTCAAATAAATTTACATGTTGCATGATTACATGTGAGGTGAATATTTAGATGCATTAATGTGAAGTTCAAAGGAATACACAATGTCAAACATTATGAGAACATTTGTTATGCATAAGCAATTCCTAAGAACCTCAAAATTACATTGTTTATAGATGTCAAGTTGTTGGTTGCTTTAGCATACATGATATGATTGATATTCCATGAATTATTCAATAAAATAAGAATAATCCTATGGTAGAAGTTGGAAAGTCCAAGAAAACTCTTCAATTATTTGATATTTTGAAAACTAAGACAAGATTATATCACCTTGACCTTATTTAGGTCAAGATTTATATTTTTTAAGTTAATATTGTATCTTAATTAATATATTATTATGACAACAAATTATCACTTAGCTAAGTTGGATTGAAATTTATTTGTGTGTAATGTGTCTAGGATGTGCAAAATGGGATCTAGATGTTCCTCCTGGGTCTTATTGTAGATGAATTGTCATCTAAGTAGAAAATTGTGAAGGATTTGATAAATTATTTAATCATGTCATCCATAAAGCACATGAATGTTATTGGTGTATTATTCAAGCTAAAATGTATGACCATTAATTCATATAATCCTTTCATTGTCTTTAATTTTATCTTATAAACATCTTCATAATCGATTAGAACCTGTTGGTAACATGAATTTAGTTCAATATTATCAAAGCATTGATCAAATTGGAGTTTTTTACAAGGTCATCAATGTGAAATAAAAGATACTAATTTTTAACCATGATTTTTTTGAGTGAATTATAGTCTATGAAAAGGTACCAAGTCCATATTTATCAAGAGAAAAGACTATTAGACCATTAAAATGAGAAGATCTAAACCTTATCTTTATATAATTAAGGAAATATTGTATTTATAATTTTACTTGATATCTCTCCTAAATTTATGTAATATATAATATTATTATATAAACATTATTTACATGGTGCACAGTGTCAATGGTTTTTTTAACTCTTGTACATGTGCCTTAGGATAAACCATAAGTATCATGAAATTATATGTCTAAAATATGATTTATGGAATTTTTTAGTAAATAAAAATGTGAGATTTGTCATATGAAATGACTCAAATAGGCTGAATAACTAGTATTTGATGTGAATAGTCCATTTTTACAGCTTCGCTTGATATGAAGCTTCATAGTGGAATAAGTAAATGCTTCCCTATAGTATGTTTCAAACCTCAAAAGGTGTGATGTCACAAGAGACATTATTCTCTATTGTCTTGAATTTGTAAAGGAAGTTATTTTATATATATATATATATATATATATATATATATATATATATATATATATATAATCCTAACTAGAGCTACCTTGGTAAGTATGGGCATGGATGTGTTACAATATGGAGTGTAAAATGTTGAACTAAGTCTTGAAAAATGATTTTCTTATAATTCCCATTGTAAATGATGACATTAATAGGTTGTCCTTTAACCCAAATTTTTGTGTGGAATAGACACTCATCCTCCTCCAAATTCATTAGTGTTGTGACACTAGTACATATACAAGAAAAATATATCAATGTCATTCATAGGAGAAGGAATTGATGTAGATCACACAAACAAATATATTTGGGAATAAAATTTATAATCATTTTAGGTCCATGAATAATTTCCCTAAAACAACTTGTCATAATGTTTCTTATTGATTTTCTTATAATTTCTAAGGCATAAGAGCCTTCTAGTATTATGTAGAATTCTTAGGATACTCTCCCTTTCAATGTTCATTATACTTATATGAATAAGGTTGTGATGGTATGTTATGCATAATGTCATGCCCATTTTTATCTCTCTCTAAAACAATAGGCATGACACATCATAAATACAATCAAACTAAAAAATGGAAAACATCATAAGAAAAGCATGTAATTATCATAATGGACTTATGCAAATGGACAATAATTAATCACTTGGTCTTGCACTTGAATCTATTTGAATTTTTTTTGAAATGTTTATTGTGTAAATGACATTAAGGATGATCACCAAACTTGACCTAGGACATCACTAACATAATAGGGTAACATGTGGCAGCTTTGGGTTAGTTCAAGTCCATGTCATAGAGATCATGGATGTACCATGCATCACGTATATGGGCCTTGTGTTTACTACTTAATTCACACCTTTTTATCCTAATAGTTTTGGGATGCTCCAATATGATAGCTTTTTAGGATTTCAGGGCCTTGGTGTTAATGGGGCTTAAATCCTAAGGTTAACTCATCTGAGGTTTTAGAATCTGAGAGGTGGCCATGTGGTATTATTGATACTTATAAATGAACCATAGGTTCTCTTAGTGTTTAAATAAAACTTCTCATTTTAGAATTCAAAAAATTTGCAGCATGAATTGTAAGTTTTGATAATTTAGTTGTTTGTGGTGAGATAGTGGTAGAGCAAGGTAAACTATTCCATAATATTTATATGATTTGGTGGTTGGGGTCACCTTGGTCCATTTTTGTGAATTGTAGAGAATAGATGTTAATACTTAGTTAATTCTATCCTAGATTTAAGCTACAAACTAATCTAAGTGGATATTTATAATGAGGTTGAGGCTATAGTGATCCAGTGTAAAAAAAGAGCAAAGAGAAGGGTAAGGCAAAAAAGAAATGAGTGATTACCAACATTAGTCTCAAATAATATGACAAAGAATCAATTATAATTGAGTATTCATTAAAACATTATATAATTCAACATAGACTCAGCTCAAATCCCACTATATATCAAGCAAACTGCAAAAGATAATGTAAAGAATCACAAGTAAGAACTAGGTCTACTTTAAAGATTTACTACTTTAATCAAATAGTATTAGCACATCTGAATATAGAGAAAAATTTAATCAATCAAAACCTAATATCCTTCAAATAATCTAACATACACACAAATTATAAACCCTATGATTAGAAAATGCAACTCAGAATTCAAAGACACCATTCAAATTCAAGACTTCTACCATCAAATGAGAGAAAAGGCTATATTAGCAATTGACACATCAAATATGGATAATCCTTGTATAATTACTTGATTATATTGATTTATTCAACTGTACAAAAGTTTCTCAAAAAATTTCTCCTTTTATGAATAGTAATACCTGCCTTTATAGAAAGATCAGGTAGCATACCAATCAATTACAAAATATAGGTGTATAAAGATAAGGACAATTATCCTTATAAGTTTTAAAATACATGTGTTTTTCACAATCATACTGACCTAGAGGAAAATATTATAATAAACCAGTATATGTATTTACAATGGAATATTTTATTTCAAAAATTTATAAAATTATATAAAATAGAATATTGCTTAATTTACTAGTGGGGCTTCTGATTATCATTGTTGGAGGATGCTCATGGATTTAGCATGTTTCTCATCAACTAGTTCTAGATCCATAATAGGCTTCATGATACACTCCTATTGATCTACCAAGTCACCAAGTTCCCTATCATTCCTACCCATGGATTATTTAATGCTCCTGGCTTTATTTATCCTTTCTTCTATGTTAAATATCATGTCTAAGATTTTACTATTATCAGCCTCAAATTTGCCTTATCTTTTTCCTTTGATATTTTGGGTTACTAAAGTAGCCTTATGTTTAAATTCTTCATCACTTAAGATTCCAAGGAAATTGGGTTATACAAGATCTATGAGCATAGTCCTAAGAAGTTTCTTAATTCTAGTAATTAGCTCCTTATCATCTTCTACGAGTATTTCCACATCATTGTGTTAAGCTCTCAAACTTTGAATATTTTCAATCATAATTCCTAGAATTATGCTCAAGTGTCCAAAACTAATGGTTTTGAAGCCTAATATATATTTCATTGCATGAATATTGATAATTTGGGAAATGTTTTCTTTTGAGGCTTTCCATTAGGTGACCAGGATCTTGGCCAATGCACACTACCCCTTTAATACACTATGCCTTAGATTAATTGTTTTGAGTGCTTAAAACATGTCATAAAATGACTCATCAAAAATTTTGGTCATTGCCTCAAGCACTGATATAATTTCCTATGTCTACATGTTTTCCTTTTCTCTTTCCAAAATTATGATTCTCTATGTCATTCCTTTGACTTTAGCTCTAGCCTATGTTGATTAGGCCTCAATCAATCTTTCCACATCCTCTTCATGAATTGTAGCTTCACCAAGCTACTAACCTTCCACATGGTTTAATCCCACAAAGGGATCCACCTTTTGAGAGGTGAATTCCTCTATTCCAACAATAGATGTCCTTATTGTTACTCTTTCTAACCTAATTGTTTTAGTGTTGAATTTGATTGTAGTGATTATCTTATTGAACTTGGTAGGTTCTAAGACCTCCATACCTAGACTAATTGATGCCTCTAGGGCATCCATATTTTTAGTTTATGTTCCTTGGGTAACAAAAATACTCTTATCCTCTTATTCCTTCACCATATCCCTTATCCATGGCTTTATGTCATCTTGTATTTCAACATAAATAATTATCATCATGGCCCATGAATGAGAAATATAAGGAATCTTTTGAAATTTCCCATAAATAAACCTATTGGGAATGACTAGTCAATGAATTGATAATTCATCACTGGATAGATTGATTTCACTGGTGGGGTGAGTGAAATTAAATATTAGTTTCTTCTTTGGTCGAATGGGGACCAATGTTAGCTCTATCTTCCTCATTTATTGGGATGCCATATGGACAAGCTCTTTTCCTTTATCTTCCTCAAGATCCTCTTTCTTATCTAAGTCATAGGCTTTTGCAAGTTCCTTGAGGGCACCCTCAAGTGTTTCTTCTAGATTAAAGTATATTATATCAATATTTTAGATTGAGGAAGGTGGCCTTCGGGGAAGTGTTAAAGGTTAGGGGCCTTCCCTAGGTATCTCTTCCAATCTCACTTCTCCTAATTTTTCCTGTCCCTTGCCTTGTTCATTATATTTTTCTACAATTTATTCTTGAGGCTATGGATATGGTTTTTCTACCTAATCTTGTTCTTGGGCCATCCTAGATAGACTAGGTAGCAAGTGATATTGTAAAGGATGAATTTCCCATGTCTCCCCTGAGGGCTTGTCATCCTTGGTTAGCCTATGTTCTAGCTTGATGTTGTGGATTTGGATCTTAGCCAATACTTATTAATAATTCTTATCCATAATATATATGGTGTCATGGACATTGATTTGATGTAAATATTCAAGATTTGGGAGATTTTAATCCTTAAATTGGCTAGCCACTATACCCTTAGGATCTCATATCTTAAGTTCATCAAGTTGAAAACCATATGAATCCTGGTGTCTAGCCATAGTCTCAACCTATTTCCAATTCTAAAATATGGTTCTTCTAATTATTAGAGGGAAGGGGTGGAAAAGTCCTTTCTTATTTTATTTACAAGTGCCATCAATGCCATGCAACAATTTTTGAGCAAATTCTTATTTATTTAGCTTGCTAAGAATATATACTGACAACTTGTAAGACTGGGATATGATGCCCTCAATCTTAATGAATGTGTAGTCTAGGTAGTACCATAAATCACCTATCACTCCATGTAGTTATTTATGGGGGGAATCAAGGCATAAAAACACCTATGATGGCCTCAACTATGGCTAGATAAATGTAGTCATAAATAAAATGCATGTGATTCCTATATGTAAAGATATGTAATTTAGAATAGTGATTTGAAATGGTGGTTTCACCATTTGGGGACCAATTTCTAATACCTAGGAAGTTGAATGAGGCAAGCAAGACATCTAGTAGGTATGACATCATATAAAACTTCTTGTAAGTCTTAATTTTTATGGTAGTGAATTTCTTGGTGATGAAAACACTTATTAAATCTCGAATTAGAGGGGTAAGATTTTATTCTACTAGGAAATGGACAAAGGAGACCTAGATTTTATTCACATAGGTAGTTAAGGGGGATCCAAAGGCTTAGTTAAATAAGGTCATTATAACCCTAATTCCCTCCCTAAATTAGGCTACTAGGATTTTTCCTTCAAATTCCTTGAATATATGAGGGCCTTATTGTAACTAGGGTCTAAGGATAGAGTCTAGGCCATGGTTACTTTTCCAATCATTAATATTAGATAAATCCACATGGGGAAAATGTAGGTTATAATATTTCTCAATTCTTATAGGAAAAATATATGATACTTCCTTAGATTTTCCCTCCCTGATGATCCATTCATTATCAATTCTATAGTCAAAAAAGATGGGATCAAGTATATCTATACAATGTAGTACCTCATGTTTTGTTGCAATGTAGTGGAGGTTCACCATCTAGATAGTGACTAGGTCATAGTGCATTTGAATTAGTATGGTAATTATTTACTCCTCTTTTATGATGGGCTTCAATTCCTTGATCATGAAGAAGATTTTAGACTAATTAATAATTCTTAGGATATTTAAGTTGTGATGGGCTTCGATTCCTTGATCATGAAGAAGAGTTTAGACCAGTTTTCAATGCTTGGGATATTTAGGGTTAAAAGGTCTAATTCAGTGTCTTTGAATATTTGACCTTCATTTTTTGTTGATAAGTAGAGCTCGGTCTCTTCCTTTAATTTTTTTCTATGAGCTTCCATTGTCTTTGTTCCTAAAAATTACTTATACCAGATTGTAAATGATCTCTATGAAAGCTTTCTCACTCTTACAAATATAATTAAGTTCTCCTTAGATCAAATTATAAATAATTGAGTCTTTTTGGGTTGATTTTATGTAGGGTTTTGGGTTTGTGAACTTTAATGGTGGAATATATCTAGGCCTAGGCTTATATGTGCCTTGGAATTGATTTGGACCTTTCCCTTTATACCTTTGTATTTTAAAGCCCATAAGATCTTGGATTTTGTCTTTTTGTGTTTGTGTGGTGTCTATGTGGCATTGGTCTAGGCCTTTCAAAACATTTTTCATAAATGCTTTTTGAGAACTAGTCATTGGCATTTAAAAATGCCTCTTTTATTTCACTCCATTAGATCAAAATATAGCATTATCAAGAGCCATCGATTATAATCTAGGCCCATACATATGATTAGCTCTTTCTTTTCCAATCCATGTGGTAGTGACACTTAGTGTCTTTGGGTGCCTTTGCCATGCTTCAAATCCTATGTCAATCCTTTGTCTAATGAGTATCAACCATGTATTGAGATCATAAGCCTTTGAAAAGTCATAAGGTCCTTTGCACCATTGGATCAAAATCCAAAGACAAAGCACAAACTATGAGATCATCTTGTCAGCTCTGCCTTGAATGCACTTTTACCATGCATCAAGTTTGTAGGCTCTTTAGGCCTTGTTGAAAATTATTTGGGCACCTTCATGTCATTTGATCAAAACCAAGCAACAAAGTGCATGATTTTGATCTATATAGATGCTTGAACATTAAGTTAGTGTATTATTAAGACCATGATTCAGGATTAAATCCCTTACACTAAGGTTTGTTTCACTTTATTAAGCATGAAATAGACCTTAAAATAAGGAATTTATGCCTAAGTTTTTAGATTCATACATAATGGGGTCATGGCCTAAATATTCTAGGCCAATGTTTATACCATGTTTGATAAACACAATGTAAACATTGGTCTATAATATTTATGCCAAGGCTTATAAAATATGTTCAAAAGGGTCAACATGACATAATGGTCCAATAATGCATAGGATTTTATTATATTGGCAAAACACATTAAAACCTTTAGCTAGATGTAATCAATCTAAATTTTATGATATAAAGACTCTCTTATCAAAATAAGGTTTTGTATAAGTATATAATTGAAGGTTCATGATGTTTGAATAAAGTGTCATGGTAACCTTAAATTATAGACCTATACTAGGTTTATTTTACATACTTAGATTATAAGACCATTTCCACATTTTACAATTTGAAGAATTCTAGTGTTTGAGCATTTTTTGAGCACTTCCCTTAGCATGTAAATCCATTTTTGAACCTTCTAAAAATATTTTAGAGTCTATTTTGACATTGAGCATAATAATTCATTAAATTAAATTTGAAGGTCTCATGAACATCAAATATGTCCTCACGAACATCAAATGATGGTAACGTGAACATCTATTTTAAGCTAATGAAGTTTTTAATTTGATGGTCTTAAAGTTGATGGCCATGCAGATGTCAAATACATCATCATAGATGTCAAATTATGGTCATGAAAACATCAATTTTAAGATCATCAAATTATTATGATCTAATGTGAGAATGCCACTTGGCACATCCATGAGGCTTCATAGGATTTTAGACTTAATTTACTTCATTGGATCTTAATTGATGACAAAGCATCAACTGTAAGATCATAATTTGGGATTTGTCTTATGATTGGTCACTTTGTGAGGGGGGACCCATTTGTTTTTGGTCATGAAATTCAAGGGTTCTATATGTAGATCCTTCAATCACTCTATAGTCTTTTGACTTTTCAACCATGCCTTACACCATCTGATCGAATCTTCAAAAGTAGGAAAAAAATGTTGATCATGATCTAAGGGATTTAATTTAACTAGTCTTATGGGTTATATACATGATTCTATCATTTTTCCTCATGTAATCTGATCAAAGGGCCATGAGAAGCATGAATCATTATATCATCTAAGATGCACATTGTTTAAGCCAAATTTTAAGCTTTTCTCACACTATTAGATTGAAGGCCATGATAAAGTGAAGGTCATTGGATCCTACAAGATGTAAGGAAATTAAGTAGGTATGTAGAGATATAAAGACTTAGGATTAAGGTGTAAAGATTAAGGTCTATCTCATATTAATAAACACATTAAGGCCATAAGATTAAAACATTAAGCCAATTTTTAAATCAAAGGATTGAGATAACATAAGATTGAACTCCAGGGGGTGGGGGTGGCACAGGACTTAGGATAAGGTGTTAATACTAAGGTATCAATAGTATTAATAAATACGTTAGGGCCTTAGGGTTAAAATCTTAGGCCAAGTTAGGACATATTAAAAAGACCCTATAGAATGAAGGTTAGGTATAAATGGAACTTTTAAAGAAAAAGTAATATATGGGACCAAGGACTTTAGACTAAGTTTTAGTTATGTTAATAAATGTGGTTAAACTTGGAACATGAATTTTATGCTTAGGTCTAACATAATTTCAAAAAATTATTGTCAGTTTTGTTCCTACCAATATTCAAATTTATTGAGGGCTTTGGCTAAGGTTTTGAAACATGAAATTCTCAAAGACAAATGCCATGGAATCTATAATTAAAGAAATAAAAACCATTTATTATTGATGTTAGTCCAAATTAAATCCAAAACAAAACCAAATAAGCATACCTTTAATAGAGTGGATGATATTCAAATTATATAAGTGATCCTATCATTCTAAATTTTCATGTTCAAACTTCAAAGTTTCTCAAGGGTCCTAATTTTCAAAAATAGGGGGATGTTAGTCCCAACAAATGGCAACTCAAGGGGTAAACAAAATAATATGTTAGAACATAGAGAATCTAGTTTAGATAAATCATTAGGTCATCCATTCATTTGATCAATATCATCATCTAGATTAGATTATGATAGAAATAAACCTTTTATTTGCAGATTTAGGGCCAAACACCAAAACATAGCCATACTATGTGTGTGTTTTGATTGAACTTACTATTTGTCATGGGGTTCAAGAAACAACTTCTAAATTTCATGTCCTTAGTCATTAACACTAACTTATAGCATTTTAAGATGCTCATTAAGAACCATTATTTTAGCTTAGGGAAGGCTTGGGAATTATTCTGCTACCATCTAGGTGTCCATAGCCTTGATAGAGATGCCTTTGGCTCCACTTAAGGCATTTCTCCACTACCATCCAAGCATCCATATCCCTAATGTAGATTACCAGAATCACTTACGCTTATAAAGCTTTTCATTTTGTATTGAGTTCTTCTTTCTTTCTTAAGGATTTTATGTTTTTAGCAAGCTTGGGAACTAGAATAGCTAGGTTTTAGGATTTGTTCAGATGTTTGGTATTTCAAAAATCATCTATGGTTGTAACCTTTATCACAACCAAGGATGTTGATTAAGTCCTAATATGACTATACCATGATAGTTTGAATTTTCACCCTATATGTGCAAGTCTTCTTAAAACCAATTTGAGGCTAGAACAATGCTAAAGTTCTCATGAAATAGTTGACTTATTTCATTGTCCTTTACTAATTTATACAAATTACAACATTATGATTTACATATTAGGGCCATGGTAATCATATGTATGGGGTTCACACCTATATTTATAAAATTTGGGAATTTCTAAGCAAACATCATAACTTTATGTTCAATATTATGCAAGAGGACTTATTAGAATCAAGGAATGAAGCAACAAGAAAGAAACACACAATAGAAATCAGGAAAGAAAGATATCATAAAAATAAATATATACATGACTATGCACAAACAAGAGATAGGAAGGAAAGATCTAAAAGGAAACTAGCTAGCTTACAAACTTTAAATCTAACCATCTTATAGTTTACTCCACAAAAACCTCCATAGGAACATAGAGAATTAGTGCTTGAGGTATTGCCTATCGGTGGGAAATGTAAAATCTACTCATTATGGATTTTTAGCCTTGAAGGTTTTATTCCCCAATGTTCCTAAAATACGATATGGGCTGATCCACATGGGTGTGAATTTACCATGTTTGTCATTAGGCTCAGATGCTTTGTCCCAAAGGAGAACCAGGTCTCATTATCTAAACACCTTGATCTCATAAATTTTATGAAACCATCTCTTGACTATGTTTTAATGCCTGTTAAAATAAGCAAAGGATTTCTCCCTTGCATCTTCCATCTGAATGATGTCCAATAATCTAGAGTTAGCAAGCTCTTGGATTTCTTCCATATATTCTTGCATAAATCTATATGTAGGTAACTTGAGAGTAATAGGAAAGATGGGTTCTTACCCATACACCAATAGAAATTATGAATATTTTATGTCTTGTTTGATTCTTATTCTATCATCCCATAGTGCAAACTTAAGGATCTTATGCCAAGTCTTGGGTTTATCTAGAGCAAACTTCTTGATTTACTTTATTATGTTCTTATTCATAGATCAGAGACTCCATTCCCTTAGGGATAATGGTTATATGAAAACTTTATAATATTACTATTATCATAATCCCATTAAATCATTTTATGGAAATGAATGCAGATCTATTGTCACACACTAGGGAGATTGGAGTTCTAAACCTAGTATAGATGTTTTCCTCCAAGAAGTTAATTACTTCTTCAGTCTTACATTATTTAGTGGTTAAATCTTTATTTGACCTTGTAAAATATTATATGGTAATAAGAACATACTTATGACCTTTAGATGAGTTAGGGTTGATTACCACAATAAAGTCTAACCCCTATTGAGTAAAGGGTTTGTCAATCATGACTGATTGTAATGGCATTACTACTTTTTGGCTCCGTGGTGATAAAAATCTAACATGAGTGACATTACCTCACATGTTTATGAGCATATTTAAATATAGTTGGATAATGATAACAAGTCTTAAGAATTTTTTGAGCTATGGTCCTCCCAGGTGGTTGTCCACTACCTATATTTTCATGAAAGGTGCTCATGATTTGGGTGGCTTCATCTTGTGAGACACATCTCGAATAAATTCCTTAAAAAATTATCATATACAATACCCCATCCTTGATCAAGTAGTGGGCTACCTTCCACTGTATGTCCCTCTTTTACTTCCTAGATAGACCTACAAGACAAGTACCATTGATTATCAAATGTATGATTGAATCATACCACTCACTAGATTGAAAGTTTTAGTGGTCCACTTTCATAATACTTAGTCTAGGGTTAGTATTAACAATCATTTGGATTAGACCTTGGTATCTTAATAATTCTATTTTTTTCATTTCCAAGTCATATTATACAAAAATGACATCCGTTTACCTCTACATTCTCCTAATTCATTATGAATTAACATGATTTTGGTGGCTAAGTCAAGTAAGATAACATGTACTTTATTTATAAAGATGTAATGTCTAAATTTCTTAAGGGATTTAAAGAGTTCATATGCCTACTTATTAATCAATGAATAATTTAACTCAACATTCTTAGAATTAGTGCTCATAAAAATAATTGGGTGGTCACACCCTTAAATTTTTTGATTTAACACTACAGCCATAGTGTGGTCAGATGCAAAGGAATAGAAGTAGAATTTCCTTGATAAGTTAAGACTTATAAGTATTAGGTCATGGATAATGGCCTCCTTGATATCATTGAATTACTTTCTAGAATATTCATTCCACGTGAACTTGGCATCCTTCTTCAATATGTCATTTAATGGCTTAACAACTTTTGCAAAACCAAAAATAAACTTTCTTACAAAATTTATCTTACCAAAGAATGAATTTAACTCTTTCTTACTATTTGGAGGATCTATTCTAGATATGGCCTCCACTCTTTAATTATCTATAGAGATCCCATATTTGGTTATAACATGACCTAGTAATTTTACTTTAGTCACACAAAAGATACTCTTCTGAGGGTTCAAGTAAATACCATACCTCTTGCATCTTTAAAAAACTTTCTACAAATAAAGGAAGTGATCTTCCCTATTTTTAGGGAAAGTTGTTAGATCATCCCTATAAATAATGATGCATTTACCTATCAGATCTTGGAAGGCATGGTCCATATCTCTTTATAAGGTAGCTCCTACATTGATTAGTTTGAAGGGAATCCTCTTATAAGTAAAGGTCCCGCATTTGGTGCTGAAAGTTGTTTTTATTATGTCCTCTTTGTTGACCAACACCTGGTTGTAACCTAAAAATCCATCAAGAAAAAACATCATAGCTAAACCTAAAATAACTTGAATTACTTGGTCTAGGGAAGGAAGGGGATAGTTTTCCTTTTTTTATGTTTTATTTATGTCTCTAAAGTTAATACAAAGTCTAATCTCACCATTAATCTTCCTGACTAGCACCAAATTAGTGACCCAAGTGGAATGCCTAATGGGGAAGACTATCCTAACATCTAATAATATTTTTACCTCTTTAAATATCATGGGTTTTAAGATAGGGTATATAGGTCTTTGTTTTTAACTGAATGGTTTAAAACTATCTTTAAGGGGTATATTATGGGTAATGACCCTTGGATCAAAGATATTTAAGCCACCTAAGGACCAAGCTATGACATCCTTATATTGGGTAAGGAGCTCTTTGGCTTTCTTGCTCTTGATGTTTATGCAAGATTTTCTAACATTTACTAGTTGGGTTGATCTTGAAGGCCTAGATCAATAACATTATAATCTTTTACACTTACCTTGGGAACCTTGGAAGGGTCAACTAGTTTTTCTTGATCAAACAATCTCTCTAAATCATCATCCCCTTAAGGATCTTGTTATCATTCAACTAAATGACTTTAAAATCAAATTTGTATTCCTTAGATGTATTTACATTAGTTGCATCAATAATATGAGCATCAAAAGCTCCAAAATTGGTCATGAAATCCAATATCTATTAATCATCATGGAAGACTTGGAAATGGATAATGTTATGAGGCACTGAAGGATAAGGGATCAACTCAATGTTGAAATTACAGGAGTCTTAGTTGGTCATGAGGTTGGCTATAATAGAAGCTAACTCATCAAAAACTTGGTTTTATCCTCTTGGTATGGAAATGATGCTAAGGGCATCAAAGGATTCAATCAAATCCTAAACTTTGAACTTATACCTTTCTAGGTATAAGAGCTTACATTGGTATTTTCTTCTTACCTAGTTGAGTACTAATTCTGAATCTCCATAAAATAGTAGTTCTTTGATCTTGTTCTTTATATCAAATTGTAATCCTAGGATAAGGGATTCATACATAGAAATATTTTTAGTATAAGGGAATTAGATCCTATAAGAAGTATAGTACTTTATATTGGTAGGTTTAGTTAAAATAATACCAACATCTAATCCATCATTACACCTAACACCATAAAAATTCAACTTTCATAGTCTAAGAACAACATGAGCACCATTGATATCACATACCTTATTAGTCTTTAGGGAAAAAAACCCTAAGTTTTAGTCTATTATATTGGCCTTCCCATTCACAACATTGTATTTAGTTATCATAGGTTTCATCCTTGGTTCTCCCTCAACCTTGATCTGATTAGGAACTCACTTCCAAGGTAACCATAGATGTGAGCAATCGATAGACATGTAGCCATTCAAAGGCTTGGTCCATTCCCTACACAATAATATTTCATAAACATCAAGTGTATTAGAAACTTGAATATAAATAAATTTTTGCACCCTAGGTTCAAAAGCTAGTTGCATGTGAACATTTAAAATCTCCCTAATTACCCTAACTCTAGATTTATCTAATTGGGTAACAATCCTATCAGACTTAATGGGAGTCATTCCAAGTTGTTTACATAAACATGGAAGCATGATATTGGTAGATGATCTTGAATCTAGTAAGTAGTTATGTGAGTTTTACCAAACATCTTGATAGTGACAAAGAAAGGAGGAGACTCAACTTTGGCCTTGTGGACAGTCACAATGGAATGATTAGTCTATGGTGGAATATTAGACTTCTTTGAAAAAGATTCCAGAAGAAGGTCCCTTTGCTCTTTAATCTACGTAAGTTCATGCAAAGTGATATTGGCCTTTATCTTTTTCACGTTCTCAACTATGTTAAAACTAGTCCTAGAAGAACCAAGAATTTCAAGGTTAGGTCTAGTAGTACTCCCTTTAAGTATCTCAAGATTGTTGCTTGAATAAATGTGTAAAGGAGTTCTAAAGTTATTTGGAGGTGTTAAGGTAGTCAAAGGTTGCCTCTATTCTCTACTCCTTAAGGGATAGGTTTTCTTCAAGAACTATTGAAAGGCATAGATCTCCTTAGGGATCTCATCAAGTTCATTTTTCTCTTGAAAGGGGAAATTAAAGGTGTCTACCATGAAGGCTTAATTAGATGACTTAGGTACATTGGTACTTGCATAATTATATTTGTTAGGGACAACTTCAAATGTATCCAATTCCTCTTGGAAAGCCTCAAAGGCTTTGAAAAATTCAATACAACAAATTTATCCATGGTTGGTTGTGTAATGGACCTTGCAATAATCAAGTAATGCAATATCAATGAGGTTAATGTCCATGGTCTTATTTTTAGAAGATGACTCATTATTATTATTATTATGAAAACTATCATTCAAAAATATATTGGTTGGCCTATTATACCTTTGAAATGAGAAGATCTTACCTAAACTTTTAGTAGTATTTACAACTTGTTTTTGCAACTAAAGAAAATTAGTGCTCAACTTTTAGACCATTTTTAAGATAGATTCATTCTCATTTTTAGGAGTTTAAAAATTATGTACCTAGTTTTTGTTATAGGATGGTACTAGAGCCCTTTGATCATTTGGATTGAAGCCATTAGTAGGATGATTTAGGAATCCTAAATTCTAATTGGGAGCTACATGACTTAATGTCAGTTGAGTTAGGTTTGGGAGTTAGTTTAATACTAGGATATTTTGATTATTTTTTTGGGATAAGTTCATCACAGGCATTTTTAGGTTGATTTTTGGCAGTGAACATGCCATATTCCCTTGGGGATACATTTTATCATTCATGATTACTACTTCTACATAGGCCCTAACTAATGAAGTTATGGTTGACATAGATCTCTTCAAAAACATAGAGGTCATTAGATCTACTGCATCTTTGTAAATATCTAGAGCTAAGACATCATTAGGCTTATAAGGGTAAATAGTCCTACATAACATTTTATGAAATCTAGCATTGAAGGACCTAATAGGCTCACTTTCATCTCTTCTAATGGTGGTGAATTGATGGTAGATAACAAAAGGACTAACAATCTTACCAAATTAATCTATGATGTAATTATTAAGTTCATTCAAAAACCATTAATAAGAAGCATATTTAAATTTAAAATGAAATAACCTATAATTTATATCCTCATTGACAAAATTTAGCAATCTTAAGGCTGCTTTAAAATATTTTATATGTTCTTCAGTAGTTATTATACCTATTGGACTAAATGTAGGTAAGTACTTTTTAGGGTTACATGCTATGTCATGTACCAAAACTAGTAAATTGATGGAAGACTCTCCCAACCAAGCCATATTTGGAAAAAAAAATTAAGGCATAGGTACCTTAAAGAGGTGAAGTTGGCAAAGATCTAGATCTCTTACATCTACCTTTGTCATGTCTAGCCTTTCTATGAACCTCAACATCGAGAAAAGGATCCTTCATCTATG
The DNA here is from genome assembly GCA_037957365.1 of Torreya grandis. Taxonomy (NCBI): domain Eukaryota; kingdom Viridiplantae; phylum Streptophyta; class Pinopsida; order Cupressales; family Taxaceae; genus Torreya; species Torreya grandis. The sequence continues at coordinate 693,939 of JARHVA010003663.1, read as the reverse complement.
AGTGTGATCTTATTATAATCATAATTAATTCCATATTTAAATTTGAATATCCTACCTAAAATATGATGTATCAAGTTAACTTTTATAAAGAACAAGAGTTAGACATGCACATTGAGCTTATTTTGCAAAGGTGGTATGAAAAACTACAAGTTACATTGATCCTTGATTGAATTAGCTCAAATATGCATTCAAATATGTAAATATGGTCTATATTTATAATTATGAACCTAAAGGAACTCAAATTTATGAAATATATGCCCACCTTTGATCAAAATGAGTTGTCCTAACCTCAGATACTATGGATTTTCAAAGTTAAAGCTAAATTTATCAAAAACAAGTATCAATTCCCAAAGAACTTCAAAGGAAGCACAAATATGTGCTATAAATAAAAAATATCAGTGATATTTATACTTCCAAGCAAAGAGTTTACTCAAAAACACAAATATATACTAATCTTTAGATAAAATAGACTAAGCTCATCAAAGATTTGAATAATTCATGCCTTCCTTCTGGCACTATCAAGAGCTTCTCATATTGATTCTTTTAAATTAACCATAGGTGCTCTCAGTGTTTAAAGAATACTTCTCATTTTACAATTCAAAAAATTTAGAGCATGAGTTGTAGGTTTTGACAATTTAGTTGCTTTTGGTGAAATTGTGGTAGAGCAAGATAAACTATTCCATAATATTTATATGATTTTGTGGTTAGGAGTCACCTTGGTCCATTTTTTATGATTATAGAGAATATATTTTAATACTTAGTGAATTATATCCCAAATTTAAGCTAAAAACTAATCTAATTGGATATTTATAATGAAGTTGAGGTTAAAGTGATCTAGTGTAAAAAAATAACAAAGAGAAGGTTAAGGTAGAAAAGAAATGAGTGATTTCCAAATTTAGTCTCAAACATTATGACAAAGCATCAATTTTAATTGAGTATGAATTCAACTAATATATAATGAATCATATACTAAGCTCAAATCCCACTATATATTAGGCAAAATTCAAAGGATAATGTAAAGAATCTCAAGTAAGAACTAGATCTACTCTAAGGATTTACTATTATAGTCAAATAACATTATCACATCTAAATATAGAGTAAAATGAAATGAATCAAAACCAAATATCCTCCAACTAATCTAGCATATGCACAAATCATAAACCTTTTGTTAAAAAAATGTAACTCAGAATCCAAAGACACCATTCAAATTCAAGACTTCTACCAATAATTAAGAGAAAAGGCTATATTAGTAATTATAACATCAAATATAGACAATCCTTATAGAATTCCTTGATTATATTAATTCCTTCAAATGTACAAAAGTTTCTCAAACATCTTTTTCCTTTTACAAATGATAATACTTTCCTTTATAGAAAGATTAGGCAACATATGGACCAGTCACAAAATATAGGTGTACAAAGATAAGGATAGTTGTCCTTACAAGTTTTAAAATACATGTGATTTTTAAAATCATACTGAACTAGAGGAAAATATGCTAAAAAACTAGCTTATGCCTTTACAATGGAAGATTCTTTTTCAAAAAGTTATAAAATTCTAAACAATAGAATATTGCTTAATTTGATGGTGGGGCCTCTGATTGTCATTTCTAGAGGATGCTCATGGCTTTAACATGTTACCCATCAAATAGTTCTATATCCATAATAGGATTCATTATACACTCCTCTTTATCTTCCAATTCATCAAGTTCCATGTCATTCCTACCCATAGCTTCTTTAATGCTTATAACTTCATTTATCCTTTCTCTGACATTGAATATCATGTCTAGGATTTTACTATTATCAGCCTTGGATTTGCCTTGGATTTTTCCTTTGATTTTATGGATTACCAAAGTAGCCATATGTTAAAATTATTTGTCACTTATAATTTTAAGGATAATGGGTTGTGCAAGATCTATGAGGATAGTCCCAAGAAGCTACTCAATTTTGGTAATTAGCTCCTTATAATCTTTCATGAGTCTTCCCACATCATTGTGCCAAGCACTCAAAATTTGAACCTTTCCAATCATAATTCCTAGAGTTATGCTCAAGTGTCCCAAACTAATGGTTTTGAAGCCTAATATATATTTCCTTTCTTGAATATTGAGAAGTTGGGAAAATTTGTCTTTTGAGGCTTAACATTGGGTGATTAGGCTCTTGGCAAATGTAGACACCCATCTAATACACTTTGGCTCAACTTCATTATCATGTCTGTTTCAAACGTGTCATAAAATGACTCATCAAGCATTTTGGTCATTACCGTAGGCACTAAAACAATTACTTGTGTATGCAAGTTTTCCTTTTCTCTTTCCAAATTTAAGATTCTCTACTTCATTCCCTAGACTCCAACTCTAGCTTATGCTAATTGGTCCACATCCTCTTCATTAATTGAAATTTTACGAAGCTACTGACCTTCCATAAGGTTTAATCCCATAAAGGGCTCCACCTTTTGAAAGGATAATTCCTATGTTATAACCATAACTAGCATTGTTGTTATTCTTTCTAACCTAGATATTTTAGGTTTGAATTTTATGGTAGTGACTAGATTCTTAAAATTTGGATGTTTTGGTACCTCCATACCTAAGCTATGTGATGCCTTTAAGGCATCTATCCTTTTACTTTATGGTCCTTAAGTGACCATAATCATACTTTCCTCTTGTTCCTTCACCATAACCCTTATCCATGGATTTATGTCATCTTATATTTTGACAGCAACAAATCTAGTCATGGCCCATGAATGAGAAAGAGAATGAATCTTTTATAATTTCCAATAAAGAAACTAGTCAAGAATGGCTAGTCCATGAATTGGGAATTCATCACTGAAGAGATTGATTTCACTAGTGGGGTGAGTGAAAGTCAATATTGGTTTCTTCCTTGGTCCAATAGGGACCAATGTTAGCTATGCCTTCCTCTTTTCTTGGGATGCCACATGGACAAGCTCTTTTCCTTTATCTTCCTTGGGATCCTCTTTCTTATTTGAGTCATAGGCTTTTTCAAGTTTCTTGAGGACACCCGCAAGTGTTTCTTCTAGATCCAAAGCTATCATATCAATATATTAGAAAAGGGAAAGGTGGCCTTTAGGGAAGTGTTGAAGGTGAGGGACCCTCCTTAGGTCTCTCTTCCAATCTCACTTCTCTTACTTTCTCCTTGACATTGCGTTGTTCATTATATTTTTTCATAAGTTTTTCCTAAGGCTATGGTTGTGATTGTTCTACCTGGGAATATTCTTGGGCTATGGTAGTAAGTGATACTGTAAAGTATGTATTTTCCATGTCTCCCCTGAGGGCTTGTCATCTTTAGTTAGCATGTATTATAGCTTGATGTTGTGGCCTTAGATCTTGGCCAATACTTCTTCATAATTATTATCCTTAATATATATGGTGTCATGGACATTGAGTTGATGTACATATTGAGGCATTGGGAGCTATTATACTTCAAGTGGCTAGCCATTATACCCTTAGGATCCCACATATTAAGTTCATCAAGTTGAAAACTAAATGAATCCTAATGTTTGGCCATATTCTCAACCTATTTCCAATACTAGAGTATAGTGCTTCCAATGATCAGAGGGAATGGGTGGAGAATTCCTTTCTTCATTTCTTTACAAGTAGCATCAATGCCATGCAAGAATTGGGAAGTAATTTCTTGTTCAACCAACTTGCTAGGTACATATATTGGCAATCTCAGTCCTAATGATTATGCAGTTAGGGTAGTACCATATATCACCTATCATCTCCACATACTTCTTGATGAGGGGGGACCTTAGGCATAAAAACACCTATGATGGCCTCAACTATGGCTGGATAAACATAGTCATAAATAAAATGCATGTGATTCTTGTACTTAAAGATATGTAACTTAGAATAGTGATGTGAAATGGTGGTTTTTCCATCTAGGAATTAGTTTATAATACCTAAGAAGTTGATTGAGGCAAGTAGGGCACCTAAAAGGTATGACATAATATAAAATTTGCTAGAGATCTTGATTTTTATGGTAGTGAATTGCTTGTTGAGGAAGATACTGATTAAATCTCCAATTAGAGGGGTAATATTTTGCTCCATCATGAAATGGACAAAGGAGACCAATATTTTATTCACATAGGTGGTTGAGGGGGCTCTAAAGGATAGTTCAATAGGGTTATTATAACCCTAATACCCTCTTTGAATTAGACTACTAAAATTTTTAATTTAAAGTCCTTAAAGATATGAGGGCCGTAGTGCATCTAGCATCTAAGGATAGATTTAAAGTCATGGTTACTTCTCCACTCCTTGATATTGGATAAATCCACATGGGGAGGAGGGAGCTTATAATATTTCTCAAATACTATAGGATAAATACATGCTACTTCCTTAGAGTTTCTCTCCCTGATGATCCATTCATTATCAATTTTATAGTTACCAAATATAGGAGCAAGGATATCTATATAGTGTAGTACCCCAAGTTTTACCATAGCATTGTAAAGGCCAACCATCTAGATAGTGACCACGTCATAGTGCCTTTGACTTAATATGACAATTATTTTCTCCTCTTTTATGATGGGATTCAATTCATTGATCATAAATAAGAGTTTAGACTAGTTCCTAATGATTGGGATATTTAGGGCTAAAAGGTCTAATTCAATGTCTTTAAAGATTTGACCTTCATTATTTGTTGATAATTAGAGCTTGGTCTCTACTTTTAATTATTGTCTATGAGTTACCATTGTCTCTATTCCTACAAATTACTCACACCAAATGGCAAATGATCTTTATGAAATCTTTCTCATTCTTATAAACATAATTAAGTTCTCCTTGGATCAAATTGTAAACAATTAAGTCTATATGGGTTGCTTTTATGAAAGTTTTAGTGTTTATAAGCTTTAATGGTAGAATATATCTAAGATTAGGCTTATACAGGTGATGCTCTATATGTTGCTTTAAAAATTGACTTCTCAATTCAGTTCACAAACTCATTGCTACCAACTCATGGCACTTTATAATCAAATAATTGACAAAAACATTATGTTTTCAATAATATACAATATCTCAAAATCATATTCACATATTATCTCCACCAATGCCTTTAAAACATGTTTAGGTAAGGTTTATTGAATGGATGCTTCAGAATTAAGTGATCATTGTTTAGTACAAATTAACAAACAAAAAAGAAGTGTCACCACCTTAAGAAAGCATGAATGATATCTAAAAATTTCACATCATGCATAGGATATCCCAACTCATAATATTTAAGTTTCTAAGAATCATATATTATCACTCTACCTTCCTACATGAGTATAACTCATAATCATTATTTTGACACATATATGTAAATAATGAATTCTCTTGAAGGATTTGGCACATCTAGAAGTGGTACACTAATAAGTCATTCTTTTAACAATTGAAAAGCTTCATCCAATTTTTTTGTCAAAGTGAAATATTTCCATTTATTATGAAGTGAAGTTATGGGATTTTTAATGCAAGATAAATTCTCAACAAAATGTCTATAGTAGTCTACTAATCCCATGAAACTTGCTCACCTCAACAACATTTATGGGTGTTAGCCATTCCAAAATGGCTTGAATCATAGAGGGATCCACTGAGATTCCTTCGCATGAAATATTATGTCAAATTTATTGCACATCAAACTATACAAAGGTACACTTATATAAGTTTCCAAATAACTAGTTTTCTCTTAAAACCTATTAGACTAACCTTAAATGGTCCTCATGCTCCTCTTCATTCTTTGAATATATTAGAATGTCATCAAGAAATATCAACACAAAATGACCTAAGAAGGTGAAAAATACATCACTAATGAGACTCATGAACACTAATATATCATTTATTAACCCAAAAGGTATAATTATAAATTTATGATGTTCATAGAACATTTAAAATATATTATTATGAATATCAGTGTCTATAATACACAACTAGTGGTATCTAGATTTCAAATCAATATTAGAGAACACCTTGTCTCCCCACATCTAATCATATAAATCATCAATTTTGGAAAAGGTATATATATTATTAATCATTACCTTATTTAATTGGTGATAATCCATTTACAACCAAAGAGATCCATCCTTATTCTTTATAAAGATGATTGGTTCTCTCTATGGGGAAACACTAAGATGAATTAGTCTTTTCTCAAGGAATTTATCAATCTACATCTTGAGTTCACATAAATCAGGTGTGGTCATCCAAAAACGTTCCTTTGATATTGCATTAACCATAGGAATTAAATCAATCCAAAAAATAATCTCCCATGGAAGAGGCAAACTAGGCAATCGATCTGGAAACACATTAAGAAATTCCCATGGAATAGGATGATCATCTAGAGAAGCCTTATCTGATTCATATGATCTATCACTCACCATGATAGAAAATAATTATAAACATTTACTTAGGCTCTTCTTGATCTGAATTATAATGATAATGTGAAGGGAGATAGGTTTATTGTGTAACAACCCCTTAGGGTTTACTAGAGTTACATTATAACCAAAAATTAATACAACATTAAAGATATCTAACTAAATCTAACATTTTAAAATAATTGAAAGTTTGACCATAATTTTTGGATGATAATTCATTTAGTTAGTGATCAAAAGTATACATGTTGGTTTATTTCATTATTATAACATATAAAGTACAAAAATTAACCATGATAATAATTCAACCACTACTGATTAAGTAAATTCAATAAGTACAATTAGGCTAAAACAATAATTATTTTTTTTAAATTTAAATAATATATTAAAACTCTAAACTATTACATATTTGAATAATCATATTATAATAATATAATGTTTCATAAAACATACGAGTCACTATGAACTCTTAAATATCTAAAAACTATCTGAGTGAAGCCTCTATAAGTTGACTACTAGAAGGATAGGGAGAGTATCATCTAAGTGATTTTCCACACCAACCATAGACCATAAATCCCCCACACAATCTCCAAACAAGGTAATGGTCCTCCCTTCACATATGGGTAAAGAGGTTTTGCATAAATTGAGAAAGTCAACTAGAAACACATGTACTATAAGATAACTATCACGTGTAGCATATCATAAAGAAATACATTCTAGCATGATATTATGCAATACATGTAAACTAAATAAAATTAGTGAAATAAAATAATTCAAACCATAAACATTACTTTGTCCAAAGTTTTCATATAGCTATCAAATCTCTAGGATCAGTCAATTTTACACACTAATACTCAATCAGATTACATCTATTTTGACTATTAGTGACACTAAGTCAGTGAAGTCACTCTTACTCATTTACTTAGTGTCTATTGTATCAAATTTATATACAACCATATTTAATACTTAAAATCAATAGATTTAATATAAATAATCCCATATAAAATGCCACATCATATACAAATACAAGGAAACCTTGTATTTAAATAACCATTTTCAAATCAAGTAAAACAACACATCCATTCATCCATCAGATTTATTATAAACAAATTTTAATATCCAAAATTATATATAATATCCCTAGTATAGTCTTTAAGCAAGCACATCTACTTTACCATATAGGAGATTCAAATGCATAGATTCATGTGTATGTGTGTGTAGACACACACACACACACACACACACACACACACACACACACACACACACACACACACACACACACACACACACACACACACACACACACACACACACACACACACACACACACACACACACACACACACACATCTTAACCTTTCATATACCCACATTCCACAAGTGAAGAGTAATATATAATATTCAAATATTGATTTTAAACATTCCATGTTCAAAAATTTGAAACATTATTTAATCAAATCATAAACTAAATGAATAGCTGAAATGCTCATGCCTCCATAATCAAGAACCAAGATAACAAAACACTAAAATTTTTCACTTAAATAAATCATTAAAAATGGAGGAAATATATGGTTTCAATCTCATATTTAAATCAAATGCATACACCTCCCATTATCAATAAAAATATATATTAACTTATAAGTCTGTACACAATTTTCCCTTAGAATATCATAAGTCTATCTTTTAACTGATTTAAAATAGCAATTAAAGGAATATATCATATTAGATATTTTAAACCTAAACATAATTTTCTCAAAATTTATTATGTAAACAATGGATTATATATTTTATTTAACCATGTTTCACTGAATCAACCTAGATAAAAATCTAGGCAATAAAATTAATATTTATATACATAGTTGTTTATTAACTCATAGTGAAATATTTCCATACACATTTTTAGGCTATGAAGGGTCCTTCATATTTGACCTTATGGATGGGTTGAACCTATCCTTAGGGTCATGCATGAATGACCCAAATATCAAATTCAAAATATATACATAGTCAAAATGTCCCTTGAAAATATTAAAAACCTAATGAGAGACATTGTAGGGTTGAAACCCTCACACTTTTATTTTGACATACAAACAATCCAAGTTTCATTGATTTGTTATTTAAACATCAATGCAAGTATGTAGATATTTATAAACAACTGGTAAGGTTGACCTTAGTTTAGGTTTTAAACCCAAATTATTAAAATAATAATCTAACACATAATAAAAGTCATTTTTGAGAATATTCCAAAATATCACAAAAAAATTGATTACAAATCTAGGTTTAATTTCAATAATACACACATCCATATCTAATGGAGGAGGAAGGGTTTTATATGATCTTGGTTCTGTATATGGATTGTACCCATCCATAGGGTTAAGCACATATAACCCATTTTTAATCTTTTTTTTTTAAGGTCCTCTAAAACCCATAAAAAATCCATTAATGGCCATAATGTGCATTCTTAGAATGGTCTTAGGAAGGGAAAACCAAATAATTTGAACAACCTACCTCAACATACAAATCCCTATAGAATAAATGCAAATCTTCTTGACTAAATTTTTCATTTTTGTTTTTCTTCTCTTCTTCTCCTTACTATATTTTTCCACCATCCTTCTCCAAAATGCCTGGCTTCTATTTTATCTCCTTCCATTTTTAATTGGTTCACCAAATTTGTAACATGATTTACTTCCTCAAAATATCAACATCAATTAACTAGTTGAAAAAGATTATGATTAACAATCTATGCAAAACAAATAAACTAAATGTTTCCATAATGAATAAAATAGTATCAAAACATCTTCTTCCATGAACACTAATTCCATGAATATTCCCCAATAAAATAATCATGTTCAACATTATAATACCCAATGATAACATTGAACTACCAATACCATAGTATACCATGCAAAAAGTAATGATTTCATAGTCTCTTGACTTACAAAATGCCAATAATAACCATGCATGGGTGGTATGGTTTGAAAATATTTTTGAATTCACATAACCATGCCACATTGAAACTTTAAAATATTCCTTCATCATAACCTTGAACCATAAGACTTGGTTTAAACATCCAATGACTTCACTAAAAAAATCTATGGTCCAAATTTTAATCATCAACCATGCAATAATCTTCATGCCTTGATTAAAGTCTTAGACCAAAAAAAATTCAACAAGATTTAAGACAAAACCAACAATACACCTGTTGAGGTCAACATACCCCCATTTATAAAAAATGAGGACCCTTGCTTCAAATTCTATAAATTTGTGCTATGATTTGAAAATTCCACCTACTCAGAATAAATTATTTGAATATCATGGTTCTCATCTGTCTTAATTGACATATTTGCATATGATACTTCTTTTATTCCATCTAATGTTATTGATGGTTACTTCATGTCTTTCCATTTTAAAGGTTTAATGGAATCCCATTTAAATGGACAATGTTTAGGGTTTTTTTTATTTAATGTTAATTTGACCCTTTTATTAATCTTGGGTCTTTAGTTAAATAATTAAACCCATGCATAAAACCTTAGTCTAAATATTTTAGCTTAAGTTTAATTTGCAATAGATTCAAATTTATGTGAGAACATTTTATTATATTTTAGACCTATTTTAAGTTTATCCTAGGTTATAAGCATGTTTATTAATATGCCTAAAACCTTAGAATAAAAATTATCCTATGTTTTTATATTCCCAAAACCTTAGTCTATTTTCATTGTTCATAGGAACAAATTCACGTGAGGATGCCAAGTGGTAAAATATTGGGAGCCTAGATGGAAGATCAATGGTACACAAATTTTGACTCAAGTCAAAATGTCAAAAATATCATATCAAATGAGAGAGTGAAAAGTGTCACAATATTAGATGAAGATCAAGGATCTAACGATGAGTGAACAGTTAATAAGTCAAGGATATTGAAAGGAAATATGAGAGTGACAAATGTCACAATCTCAACAAGTGATTAAGTAGATCAATGGTTTGTGCTTCATATTGAGGATAGATAAATAAGATAAATGGCATGTATTTAATCATGTATCAATAAAATCAATGATGTTAATGAAGTTAATCTTTTCAAAGAGCCTAGTTGAACATGTAGTGACAAGTGTCACAAATATGATAAATTAAATGGAGATCAACCAATCATGTTCAATATTTTGGATCAAGATCAATGGTGTAAAGTAATTCAACATGTCAAAGAGCCCATAATTGCATGACAAGCTTCCACATGGTGTAAACATGTTCAAATAAGTATCCAAAGTACATAAACAGCTTGTGGAGCTTCCAAATGGTAAAATATTGGGATCTTGAAAGCAAGATCAACAATATATGATGAATCCAAGGCTAAGAAGCTCCATAATATCAATGGTGAAAATTTATTCAAGTTTCAGGATCACATGTGAAGGTGACACATGTCCAAAAGTGACAAATGGTCACATTTTAAAAATTAATGAACAATGTGACATGATGATGTCACATAGGTAGAACATGTCATATTTGAAGATATAGGTAGAACTTGATTTCCACCATTAAATCCATGCATAAACCTTTAGAAAATCCCTAAATCATATGAATTGACCTAATTTGTCTCTAAACATAGGGGATAATAATTATTCAAAGCTATTTTTGACAATTGAGAACCATCCAATCATCAATAAAGAAGAGAATATCCTCTCTAGAAAGAGACTTTATGATGATATTGTAGCCATCAATATGACTAGAATATATTATGCAGCTATAAAATTAGAGGTACTTCATTACATTGATGTTATTTCTCTAATTTTTAAGGAAGCTAAGATAGATAAGGGCATGTTAATTAATTAACATAATTAGAGGAAAGTAAACTACATATCCCCAATTGCATTTGAGTCCTATTACAAGCTACCCAAACCCCAAATTGACCTAGCCTCTATCAATTTTTAGGCTAAGGAGCATAATTTGATGGACACCCTAGATATGTGCTTATAATTTGGTAATCAAAGCTTTTTAGACCTTACAAAGAACATCCCTATCAGTCAATTTAGACTAAGGGTTAGGATGGTGATGACCATGATTAACAAGTTGTATGGTTTTACAACTATAACATATGTGGATCAAGTCTGGGTGCCCATGGTGTATTTAATTATTGAAAAGGTAATAGTTCCCACATTAGGTGAGATAATAAATATTACCCTAAGTAGATAAATATATGCAAACATGCATAAGAAGAAAAATTAGTTTTACATGATGTCCTACCTCTTACATGCCCTATGTGCAACCATAAAGATTCTTAATTAGAGGGAATGGTCTGCAAATGGAACCCATACTCTTTCTCAATACTATTCCAAATTACACATTTATAATTATAGAGACCACATTTAATTTATCTATGATTGTGTCTACCTTAAATTAAGTGAGGCTATAACTATCATTTCAATGATGAGAGTTGGTCCATTGATCAATAAATCTATTCAAGTAATGAGAGATATATGGTTATACATTGATTTTACTATCATAAGAATTTAAGAAACTCAATAGTCCCTCCTTAAGATACCATTCCATGTTCTTGATAAACTAACAGAGCAAGAGGTGGCCTATAAGTTATTCCATGGTATAGATGGCCTTTGTGAAACAAAAATAAAGGTACTTATTCACACTTTCCCTATGATAATTGGCAATACTACCTTTAGATAGTGGGATCACATTGAGGTTGCATCAAAGCATAGATCATCTTTCAATCTAAAGATAGGTTAAATTAGACAATGGGACCCTTATGGAAGGGTTAGAGAGAATTTAAAACTCAAAGGTATTCTAAATTTTCCCTATGAACATGAACTCAGTGCCTTTGATCATATATACACCAAGGCATCTAATTACTTTGAAGTCACTATGAGATTAAAGGAACACAACCTAAGGCCTAAGTGTAGAATATAGAAAAAATAAAAAATGGATGATAGATGGAAATTAGGCCCTAAGAAGTATCATTTGATCAATGGTGAGTCTTCTAGACTTTCATCAATCAGTACACAATAAAAGACACAAATAGGGCATAGGCATAAGGAGAAAAGGCTAGATGAGATTGTTTCTAGTTTATCAAATCATGAATCCTCCAAGGCAATAGAATAAGAATCACCCAAAGTGGAGGTTTGTATCATATTCCTTGATCCTAATGAGTCTGTTGAGGATGCATTAAATATTATATCCATGGATTATGATATAGATTTAGATGTGGATGAGACAAGCATTAAGGAAACTAAACATGAGCATGACAAAGGGAAATCCTTAGACTTGATGCTTATTAATCCTCCTAAAATGAAAGATAATAAATCCATTATCCAAGAGATAAAGAGACTTAAAGTGGCTACCACTACTCCTTTGAGTGAAGTCAATTTTTTAGTAAGGAGAACTTATTATATGGTCCACCTATCCATGAGCGGTTCATTTATGAACCAAGGTTAGAGAGATTACCTACTATTCATCATCCTTGGGCTATGGTGAAATCCACCAATACCCCTCTATAGTAAGAATTGAAACCCTAGATTATTGATTTTTAAGAGGAGGAAGTAAGGAGAGTGGATACTCTAAGTCAACGAGCCTAGTCATAGGTAGAAATCCTAGTTCCACATATGACCCAAACTTCAGTTGGGGTCAAGTTTGATTCAGATATTATAGGATTACAAAGGGTGACTGAGAAAAGGGTTAGGTAACATGGTGAATAAATTACATATCAATATGTGGAGCCCTTGACTAATTTTACTCAAAAGGAAGGATATAAACCTAGTGAGGATCATATCTTTGAAGAAGATGTCTTAAAATTAGCTCAAGCCCAATCATAATAGTTGCAAGCTATTATTAAAGGGATAAGGTAACAAAAAAAGAACTTAGAGGATTGGTCCATCCTATCAATGTTAGAATATATGTTCAAGGAGTTTAAGGCAACCATGTATGACATATTCAAATCCTTGAAGTCCATAAGGTCCAAGTAGGATATGGTGAATAAATAGGGTACTTCAGCTGTAAGATAAGTTAGCCAATGGTAGGATTCAAGGAATAAGGTGAAGGATTTGATCAATATATTAAGAGGATAAAATTATTGAATTTAAAATAGTCATTTTATCCCATTTCAATAAGTCTATGGCAATATTGATAGAGAAGGTCAAGGCTTTAAACAAATGGTCCAAGGACATGGGAGATGTCTCTAATGATTTCCAATAGTTAAAAAATAGAATGATGTAGATATTAGGGAACATAATCAAGGATCCAAATATGCTCATTCCTATTGGTTGATCATAGATGAGGAGTTTAAGCATAGGGCTACTCAGTTCATGTAGGAAATGAAAAATCAAATCCAAGGCAAAATAAGGGCAAGCAACAAAAGAATCTTAAACATGGTCTTGTCTATAGAAGAGAAGATTAGTAATGCTAGAAACATCAAATAAACATTGAATAAATATGAAAAGGAATTTAAAGGCCTGAAAAATAAATAATAATATATTTTCATTGAGATTATCATGAACCTTAAGATGATTTGTGAGCAACATAGCAAGGCAATGAAGATCCTCGAGTAAAGACAAAGGATTACAACAATAAGTGCTTCTCAAAGTCAAATTTGTTGACTTTAACATATTATTTTGTAATTGAACATGCATATCATTTTGAAAAAGGAATATTGATTTTGTGAAAGCATGTGTACCATTATTATTACATTAATTATAGGTTAGTCCATTTGGAAAGTGTCATTAGTTCTAGAATGTTGTAAAAGGGATAGTTGTACATGACACTTATACAATTGTCATTTGATATGACTGATTAGAATACCTCTTAGTCTTCTATAAAATGGGTATTCCAATTTATAAACAGGGGGGATTTTTTGAGGAAAAAATTATTGTAAAACTTGAAGAAATTAATACAAGTAAGGAATTATGTGAATATTATTTAATATTTGTTTGTGTGATTGTTATTATGTTTGCTTCCTCAACCATCTGGTTGAATATTTAGATTTAAATTATTTATATGGATTATATACGTGAATATATGAATGTAGAGTTGTCAATTTGTGTTTATGCTATATTTATTGAAGTATTTTAATTTAATTTAATTTTCCTTACTTTCTTTGAATATGTGCTAATGTAATTTTCCTATGGAAGTAAATCTCTAAAGTGAACTTGATTTCTTATCTACATTGTTTCACCTTTCCTTATACATTTTCCTAGTAGATGGTAGGATATATGATTTAGATATTTAATTAAATTTATTAGTTTGAATGTATGTATTGATGAAATTTAATAATGTCATAATGTTTAGACTAAAGATTAAAAACCTTCTTTTCTACCCTACCCTTCTTTTTGCTCATTTTTTGATAAATTCACTTTAGTTTAGCTTGTCATTGTAAATATTCATGATAGATTAGAATTTAAATCTTAGGCTTTGGTCATAATTCACTATATTTAGTTCAAATAAAGTTCATTTTCACAAGCTAGATTTTATACCAAGGTTGCTCCCAACAACTAGTTATATTATCATTTTGTGAAACAATTATATTTATTTGCCACTATTCCACCAAAGATATTAGTAATATCAAAACCACCTACTCATTGAATGGATTATTTGAATCCAAAAATGAGAAGAGTGTTTCTTAACTTTTTATAAACCCTATGATACACTTTTAAGCATCAACATGTGAGTTTCACTGGTGTTAAAAGGAGGGCTGTAAGCTAAATCTTTGTGAATTTAATGTATTTTTGATAATTTTAGTGATTTTTTTTCAAATATCAATGTATCCATTGCATATTTTTGTTGTTGTTAGTTAAAGTGTGTAAAGATAATTAAAATTCATGGTTTTAGATTAGTATTTAGGCTTATTTAGATAAATATAGTTATTATTTGAAATTTTATGAGTAATTACAGCAAAATTAGTTTAAGCTTTATGAATCCAACATGTTTGAGGTTAGTGATAGTAATTTTATTCAAATATTGAATGGTTCTTTGTAAATTTAGGTGTATTTAAGCTTAGAAGTTTAAATATCACTCATACTCACGAGATTGGAGGTATATTGGAGGTTATTTAGTTAAAGATAATTGCCCTTTGTAGAGATTCATATAAATTTGGGCAAAATTTTCTTAACGTATAATTCTGATCATTATTTTTTGAAAAGATAAGATTTACATGTCATATTTTAAATAGGATTAAATGTTTACATGCTGGAATTACCAAGAATTAGGACTAGATCAATATTTAAAACCATACTTCTTCTTCTTTCATTAGAAGTTCATAGGAAAGTAAGAGCAGATAAAGGTAAGAATAAGGTTTTTAAATCCTAACCTACTTCACCTATTTGTGATACTCTTATCTTCAACTCTTATTAAGGTATAGCCTAGTTAGGAGGATATTCTATCAATGTGCTAAGTATAGTACATGATTTGCCTTGAAATATTAATAAGTATTTTCCTTCTTTTAATCTTACTAGTATTGTGACTACTAAAGAACATATCAAGATATTTAAGGCTACTTTGAGGATTTTAAATAATGTTCATGAAGATGTTGCATGTAGATTGTTTTCATTTACTATTAAAAATGTAATATATGAATGGTTTCTTAACCTTCCTAACAACCACATTGTCAGTTGGAATAATTTTAATGATTATTTCATCGATCAATTTGGTAAGATCATTAGTCTATGTGTCCTTTATTAACAATTCACCACTATAAAGAGATATTTGATTGAGACCATAAGAGATTTTAATTCTAGATTATAGAATATGTTTAGTAGAACCATAGATCCTTATATACCTATTGACGATTTAGCTTTAGATATTTATAAATATACTTTAGATCCCATGAATTTTGTGTTCTTGAAAATATCTACTAGAGTGATTCATATATTACCCTTGGCCTATGCTGAAGCTATGATAATTAATGACTAGATGAAACCCCGTGGTCAAATATCATATGCTATACCAAATGTGAATCTGAATTTACCTATGCTAAATTTCATTCCAATGCAAATCAAAATAGGCATACTTTGAACCAAACCCTATTTTTGAATCAATTACCTTTGAGTCATGCTCATCCTAGTCAAAACCTAGGGTTCTTAAACAACACTGCAATTTGATCTCATCCACAGGTTTAAAGATATTTTAGTACCAATATATGGTAGTAATAATCAATTCCATAATTTAGAGGCACCTAAAAGTGAGAATGAGTCCATCTTAAAAATTGTTCAAAAACTGAGCATTGACTTTCTTTAGTTACAAAAACAAGTAGGTAATATTAGGGAGACTTCTAATAAAAAATACTCTTACAAAAGGTTTAATAGACCTACAAACAAGTTTCATAATGAAAATAATAATAATGAGTCATATATTATTAATAATGTGCCTAAAATGAACATGTGTGATGTAGTTTTAGTTGATTATTGTAGAGTTCATAACACTTCAAATCATGGTGAATTGTATTGTATTGAATTTTGCAATGCCTTTGAATCTTTTCAAGAAGAATTATATACATTTTAAGTTTTTCCTAATAATATTGTAGGTATATTTGGTTATTCTAATCCATCTAAATCTATTGATACAACTATCATGATGGAGATATTTGATTTTCCATTCCAAGATGAGAATGATCATGAAGATACTCCTGAAGAGATTCATGTTTTTCAATAGTATCTAAAGAAGACTTATCCTCTGAAGAATAGAGAGCATAAATAACCTTTGACTATATCAACTCCACCAAATTTCATTGATACTCTTCCTAATCCTAAACTTGATAATAGTCCATAACCTCCAAAGCGAAGTACCTCTAGAAGTAATGTTGATGCATCTAATTATTTTTCTAAGGGTGGATATAATATAATTGAGTATATGAAAAATATCAAAGCTAATATCACTTTACATAAGTTGACTCAAATTACTAAAAAAAAAGATTTGTTGTTAGAATTTTTTATCCAAGAAGCCTAGTAAATCATAAAAGGCTACAAATGCTAATGTTATAATGTATAAGAACAAAGTAGAGGTTCCACCTTTCTTTTTAACAATTATATTTTTTGGTAAAAAGTTTAATTATTTGTTAGATTTAGGTGCTTATATTAATATCATGTCATTAGGTATTTGTGAACAACTTGGTATAACTCTAATTAAGTCTAATAGAGTGGTTACTCAATTAGACAAATCAAGAGTTAAAGTAATTGGATAATTGTTGAATGTTCATATGCATCTTGATTTAGAGCTAAGGATATATAAATTCATATATATTTAAGTGGTGGACATTCTAGATGCTTTAGGAATGTTACTCAGTAGAGATTGGACAAAGGCTTTAAATGGATACATGCCAATTGACTGTTCACGACTTACATGGAGGGGAGTTCCCAATCAAATTCAAATAGAGAGGGAACCCAAGATGAAATACATGATCACTAAGTTTAATGTACCAAATAAAAAGGTCAACATGGTTAAATATAATTTGGGAGTTTACACTCTTGATAATTATAACATATATGACTCTAAAGACTCTCATGTTATTCCTTGAATGTGGAAATTATGTTTTGATGGTGCTAGATGTAAATCTAGTTTTGGAGTAGGAATTGTTTTAATTAATCCCATTAGGAAAGAGTATAATTATTCTTATAAATTTAGTTTCCTTGCACTAATAATTTAGCATAGTATGAAGCACTAATCTTAGGATTACAATTTTCTATCAAACATAAGGTCAAAAAACTACTATTGTTTGGTAATTGTAAACTAGTAGTTAATCAAGTTAGAAGAAAACCAATGAATTTTTTTTATCTTTACAGATACAAGTTTATATTTTAAGACTTTATTGAATAATTTGATTCTTTTAACATTGTAGGATAGAGAAGAGAATTAAGTTGATGATGAGCTAGCCTCAGCTGCAACTAATGTTATGCCAGATCAAGATTCAAAACTAGGAAACCTTACCATTGAATTGGTTTCATATCCCTTAGTTCTTGATAATATCAATCATTTGAATGTATTTAGTGATGATAAATAGATCATAGATTTAATGAATATCTCAAGAGTATTCAAGTCTCATCTCATTGATGACATTGATGAGAATACTCTTAATCAAGACAAATTTGGTGATAAGATAATTCAATTGAGTGACAACAAATTTCTTAAAGGCATGATTTCCTTAGAGAGACTTTTTGATAAAGACAAACTAGATGAGACTATAAAATTTCACCATGTGAGTGGGAAATATTATAATATAGTTGATCTAGGTAATCAAGGTCAACCACAACTAGTGAATATTGGTACAACTTTTACAAGCATAGAATCTAGAAAAGCTATAGACTTGTTGACTAGATACAAAGATATTATATAATGGTCCTATGAAGACTTAAAGATATTTGATCCTATAGTCATTACCCACACCATACCATTAAAATCAAATTGTAAACCTTTTTGATAGAAGCAAAGACTAGTTAACCCTATCTTAGAACCATTGATCTAGAAAGAGGTTAAGAAGCTATTAGATGCAAAAATAATTTTTCCCATTAGACACTCTACCTGGGTAGCTAACTTATTACCAATTATAAATAAGAATGGATAAATTAGATTATGCAGAGACTTTATAAAGTTGAACAAATCATCTGAAAAGGATAATCATCCTTTAATATCTCTTGACCAAGTCATTCAAATTGTTAGTGGTTATACTATGATGTATTTCTTAGATGGTTTTTCAGGTTATAATCTAGTACTTGTGAACAAGGAGGACATAATGAAGACTTTATTTAATATAAAGTGGGTCCCTTTTTCTTACAAGATAATTCTATTTGGACTCATTAATTTGGGAGTAATTTTTCAAAGAGCTATGGACCATGATTTTCAAGGTCTCATAGGTAAGTGCATTACTATATATATGGATGATCTAACTATATTTTCTGAAAATAGGGAAGATCATATCATGTACTTAAAACAAGTATTTAAACATTGTATTGGTATGGAATTTCCATTAACCACATGAAAAGCATTTTTTGTGTTACTAAAGGGAAACTATTAAGACATGTTATAAAGAAAGATGGGATTTCTATAGATCTTGATAGAAATAATTCCATATCTAGAATAGAACCCCCTAACAATAGAAAAGAATTAAAATATTTCTTTGGGAAGATAAACTTTGTGAGAAAGTTCATTTCCAATTTTGTAGATATTGTGAAGCCATTAACTAACATGTTGAAGAAATATGCCAAGGTCATATGGAATGAAGAAGCAAGGAAATCTTTAAAATATATTAAATAAGTAATAAGATAAGCACTAGTGTTGATAAGTCTTGATTTCACTAAATATTTTTATCTTTATTATTTTTCTTCTGATCATACTATAGTTGTTATTCTAAATTATAAAATAGATAAATGTGATCACCCTATTGCATTTATGAGCACTAATTTCAATAATGCTGATTTAAACTATTCTCTAATTGACAAGCAAGAATTTGCTTTAGTTATGGTAGTTAAAAAATGTAGAAATTATATTCTTAAGAATAAGGTACATGCAATATTGATATACCTTACCACTAAACTTATGCTTGGTCAATGTGAAATAGGAGAGAGAAGAGGTAAATGGATGTATATACTCCAAGAGTATGATGTTGAGATAAAAACTTCCAAGTTAGTAAGGTGTCAAGTGTTGATTCAATTAATTTCTAACACCAATCCTAAACTAAGTGTCATACAGGTGGATCAACAACAATTTTAACCCAATGATTGGTATGATTCAATTGTTTGTTTTATAATCAATGGTTTTTTTCCTACAGGATTGAGTAGAGAGAAACGAATAGCTTTGAGGCTCATGTCAACAAATTTCTTGATCAAGGATGGGGTACTCTTCAGGGAGAACTATGAAGGTATATACCTAAGATGTGTTTCATGAAAAGAGGAAGTTGAGATATTGAGTAATTTTCATGAAAATATTGGGAGTGGACACCCCTCTAGAAGGAAAAAAACTCAAAAGATTTTGACAATAGGATATTAATAGCCTATAATCTCAAATATTCTCATGAACATGTTAGATAATGTCATCACTATCAGATTTTTAACACCAAGGAACCAAAAGTAGTAATGTCATTGAGACTAGTCTTAGTTGAAAAACCATTTACTCAATGGGGATTGGACTTTATAGTGGTAATCAACCAAAATTATTTAGATAAACATAAATATGTACTTACTGCTACTGATTATTATACAAGATGGACATAGGAAGTTGAAACTAAGTAATGTAGAACTAAAGATGTGATCAAGTTCTTAGAAGACAACATTTGCACAAGATTTGGGACACCAGTTTCATTGGTCTCAGAGTCAACTAACACGAATTTGGTGAAATCCATAAAGAAGTCTATAGTTGAAAAACCAAGAGCATGACATAAATTACTAAATTATAATCTTTGGGTAGATATAATGAGAGTGAATTAATCTCTCAAATAATCACCATTTATTATAGTATATGGTCAAGAACTAATATTTCTTATTACTTTGAAGATGCTAACCCAAAAATTCATGCATGAGTACATGGAAGAGGATCAAGAGTATGCTAATTCAAGGTTGTTTAACATAATATAAATGGAATATTCAAGGGAAGAAGCATTTTAAAACATTAATATCCACTAAACCATAGTCAAGATATGGTTTGACAAGCATTCAAAGATTAAGGTGTTAAGGTAGGGAGACCTAGTTATCTTATGGGAAAAAGCATCTAAACTAAAAGGAAAGCATGGAAAATTCACTCCTTTGTGGATTGGCCCATATCAAATTTTTAAAATATTGGGAGACAATACCTTCAATCTCAAAGACTTGTAGAGAGTAGAGTTCACATTACCAACTAATGGGAAATACATCAAACATTATTTCTCTACTATCCCACCATAAGTCTTCATGGAGTAATTTGTTAGAATAGTTAGATTTAGTGTAGGTAGGATTAGATTATTTTCTTTCTATTCTTTGTTCGTACATAGTGTTTGCATATATTTCTTTTCTTTTTTTGTTCTGCTTGTTGTGTGTTTCCTTTCCTTTTGTTTATTCCATACTTTTAATAAGTCTTTTTCAAGATAGTTCTCAGGATCCAATTCATATAATTACTTCAAAAGAACTTCATGAATCAAAAATGTAGTTATGACCATTATACAATGGTTGATCATGGATTCTATAATTTTGAGATTGATGTTATAATTTTGATAAGTTGGTGAGGACTAATGAGTAGTTTAATTGTTCCTTAAAATATTAAACCTTGTTCTGATGTAAGTTTGATTCTAATAAGGATTGTATATGTCTAAATGAAATTTGAATTATTATAACAAAGTCATGTTATCACTTAAATAACATTATTTCTTGGGATGAAGTTTATAACCAAGGATGATTGTTTGAAGATCAAAAATTTGACAAAAATCCTAAAACCTAGATTATTATGATTCCCAACCTTTGTTGGAAAGATAAATGTATTTGAAAAATACAAAAATAAGAGACTTATTTCAAAATCAAAGAGCTTTTTAAGCAAAGGTGATTTTGGTAATCTCCATTGAGGCTATGGACTCCTAGCTGTTAGTGGACCAAGGCCTAGATTGAGAACAAAGGTATCTTTATCAGGGATATGAATGCCTAGATAGTAGTAGAGTAATTTACAAGCCTTCCCTTTCATAAAACATGATTATTAATGAACATATAAATATGCTACAAGTTTTTATTAGTGATTAAGGTCGTGAAATTTGAAAAAAATTCTCTGAATTCCATGGTAATTACTTAAGGAATCAAAGCACACACATAGTATGACTAAGTTTTGATGTTTGATACTAATTCTATATTTGTAAGACTTATTTTAGATATGAATTGATCTTAATAATGGTACTTTATCAAGTATAATAAGTATTCAAGTTAATATTTTTGACCAAACGTATCTGAATTCTAACATATTTATGTGTTTCCCCTAGATTTTGCCATTTGTTGAGGTCAATATACCCCCATTTATAAAAAAAATGAGGACCCTTACTTCAAATTATACAAATTTATGTCATGATTTGAAAATTACAATTAATTAGAGTACATTATTTTAATATCATGGTTCTCATATGGCTTAATTGACATATTTGCATATGATCCTTATTTTACTCCATCTAATGTTGTTAATGGTTGCTTCATGTGTTTCCATGTTGCAGGTTTAATGGAGTCACATTTGAATGGATAATTTTTAGGTTTTTATGATTTAATGTTAACTTGAGATTTTTTATTAATCTTGGGTCTTTCATTGAGTAATTGAATCCATGTATATAACCTTAATCTAAATGTTTTATCCTAAGTTCTTTTTGAAATAGATTCAAATTTGCATAGGATCAAATTTATGCAAGAACATTTTATTATATTTTAGACCTAGTTTAATTTTATCTTATGTTTTAAGCATGTTTATTAATATGCCTAAAAACGTAGTCTAAAAATTATCCTAAGTCTCTATATTCTTAAAACCTTAGTCTATTTTCATTATCCACAAGAACAAATTCAAGTAAGAATGCCAAGTGGAAAAATCTCGAGAGCCTATATGGAAGATCAACGGTAAGTGGATGTTACCCTGAGTTAAAATTTCAAAACTATCATATCAAATTCAAGAGTTCCAAGTATTACAATCTTGGATGAAGATCGAGGATCTAATGGCAAGTAAAGAGTGAATAAGTCAATGATATTGAACAAAACATGAAAGTGACAAGTGTCACAATCTTAGTAAGTGATCAACCATATCAATGGTTCACACTTCATCTTGAGGATAGAAAATGAAGATTTATATAATGAATTTTATCATGCATTAAACATATCAATGGTGCAAATGATGGTATACTGTTCAAACAGCCTACTCAAACATGGTAGTGACAAGTGTCATAACCATGATGAATTGAATAGAGATCAACCAATCATATTCAATCTCCTAGGTTAAGATCAATGGTGTGAATTAAGTGAACATTTCAAAGATCCTAAAATTTCATTAGAATATTTCACATTGTGCAAAAGCATTCAACCAAGTTTTCAAAGTACATAGAGAGCCCATAGAGCTACCAAGTGGTAAAATCTCAAGAGCTTCAAAGTAAGATCAATAACCCATGATGAATCCAATGATAGGAGGATCCATAATATCAATGGTGGGAATATAATCAAGTCTCAAGATTTCATATGAAGGTGACATGTGTCCAAAAGTGACAAATGGTCACATTTTAAAAATTAATGAATAGTGTGACATGATGATGCCACATAAGTAAAATACATCATATTTGAAGATCTTGTGGACCCAAACACATGAAAAGTATAAATGTGTAATCTAAATGTAATCTAAGTCATGAAAGCTCCTTGTTCAAACTTACTTTCCACCATTAAAGCCATGCATATACCTATAAAAAAATGTAAAGCATATGGATTTCCCTAATTTGTCTCTAATTCCAATGTGTTGAGTCAAGAAAAATTGAATTATCATATACAAAAATATAATTTGATCAATATTATAGTAATGGTGACCCATACGCATGTTTTAAAGGAAGAGGTTGAGGTACATTTGATAATATATATAAAGGGTTAAGTGTTTAAATATTTTGAGTTTGTTACTACTACTCGAAACACAGGCAATAATAATTGTTCAAAGCTATTCTAGACAACTGAGAACCAACCAATCATCACCAAATAATAATATAATATCCTCTTTAAAAAGAGACTCTATGATGACATTGTAACCATCTAGATGACCAAACTACATTAAACAAATGCAAAACTAGAGGTACTTCATTACATTGATGTTTTTTCTCTAATTTTTAAGGAAGCTAAGATAAATAAGGTCATGTTAATTAATTAACATAATTATAGTAAAGTAACCTACATATCCCCAATTTCATTTGAGTCCTATCACAAGCTACCCAAACCCCAAACTAACCTAGCATCTATCAATTCTTGAGTTAAGTAGAATAATTTGATGGTCACTCTATCAATGTGATTAGAATTTCGTAACCTTATATTTTCATACCTTGAAAAAAAATACCTATCAATTAGTTTAAACCAAGGGCTAAGATTGTGATGATCATGCTTAAAAAGTTGAATGGATGTATAACTACAATATATGTGGATCCAATGTGGTTACCCATGGTGTATTTCATTATCAAAAAGGTATTAGTTCCCTTATTGGGTGAGAAAAATTAGTAATACCTTAAGTAGATAAATATATAAAATTAGGCATAATAAGAATACTCAATCTTACATTATTTCATAGCATCTATATGCATTATGTGTAACCATAAGTATTCCTAATCAGAGGGAATGGTCTCCAAATTAAACCTAGACTATTTCTCAATACTATTCCAAATTACACATTTATAATTATAGAGACCAAATTCAATTTAACTATGATTATGTCTACCCTACATTAAATGAGGCTATAAATATAATTTTAATTATGAGAGTTAGTCCATTGATCAAGAGATCTATTGAAGTAATGTGGGATACATGGATTCACCCTGATTGTACTATCATAATAAATTAAATAACTCAATAGGTTCCCCTCAAGCTACCAATCCATGTTCCTGATAAAATAGCATAGCAAGAGGTGGCCTACCAATTATTCCATGGTATATATGGCCTTTGTAAAACCAAAATGGACTTCTTCACAACTTCCCTATGATAATTGACAAGACTAACTTTAGATAGTGGGATCACATTGAGGCTACATCAAAACATAGATCATCTTTCAATATATAGATAGATAAAATTAGATAATGGGACCCTTATCGAATGGTTAAAAAGAATTTTAAACTCAAAGGTATTCTAAATTTTTCATATGAACATGAGCTTGGTGCCTTTGATCATATATACACCAAGGCATCTACTTACTTTTAAGTCACTAGGAGATTGAAGGAACACAACCTAAGGCTTGAGTCTAGACTATAGAGAAATAAAAAAATGGATGGTATATGGAAATTAGGCCATAGGGAGTATCATTTTATTAGTGGTAAATATCCTAGATTTCCATCAAACACTACAAAAGTAGAGACATAAATATAGCATAGGCCCGAGGAGAAAATTCCAGATGAGATTGCTTCTAATTAATCAACTCATGAATCCTTCAAGAAAATAGAATAATAATAACCCAAAGAGGAGGTTCATATGATATCCCTTGATCCTAATGAGTCTTTTGAGGATGAATTGGAGATGTTATTCATGTCTTATGATATAGATTTAGATGTATAATATATAAGCATTGAGGAAACTATATAGGAGTAGGATAAAGGGAAATATTTAGACTTGATGGTTATTAATATTCCTAAGAGGAAACCTAAAACATCCATTGTCTCAAATAAAAAGAGATATAAAGTGACTATCACTACTCCTTTGAGTGAAGTCAATTTTTTTAGTGAGGAAAGCTTATTGTATGGTCCACCTATCCATGAGTGCTTCATTTATAAACTAAGTTTAGAGAGACTGCTTACTATTCATCATCTTTAGGCTATGGTGAAAGCCACCAATATCCCTCTGTAGCAAGAATTTAAACCTTGGATTATTTCTATTAAAGAGGATGCAATGAGATTGGATACTCCAAGTCAGCTAGTTGAGTCACAATTAGAAATCCCAATTCCACATGTGACCCAATCTTTAGTTGGGATCATGTTTGATCGAGATACTATAAGATTGAAAAAGGTGATTGAGAAAAAGGTCATAAAACATGGTTAAGAAATTACATATCAAAATGTGGATCCCTTGATTAATTTGACTCAAAAGGAAGGATAGAAGCCTAGTGAGGATCCTATCTTTGAAGATGATGTCTTCAAATTAGCTTAAGTAAAATTAGAATAGTTATAAGATGCTATCAAAGGGATAAGGTAATAAAAGAAGAACCTTGAGGAGAATTCCATCCTATTAGTTCTAAGAGATATGGTCAAGAATTTTTAAGCAACCATGTATGACATATTCAACTCCTTGAAGGCCATAAGGTCCAAGTAGGATATGGTGAACAAATAAGGTAATTTGGTTTCAAGTCAAGTTATCTAATGGCAAGCTTCAATCAATAAGATGAAGGATTTGATAAATGTATTTATAGAGGATAAAATTCCTAAATCTAAAATAGTCAACCTATCCCATTTAAATATGGCTATGGAAATAATGATAAAGAAGATCAAGGATTTAAACAAATGGTCCAAGGACATGGGAGATGTCTCTAATGATTTCCAATAGTTAAGGAACATAATGATGCATATATTGGGGAACTTGATCAAAGATCTAAATATGATTAGTCTAGTTGGTTTGATCATAGATAGGGAGTTTAGGTATAGGGTTGTTTAGTTCATGTAGGAATTGAAAAATCAAATCCAAGGAAAAATAGGGGTAAACAACAAAACGATCTTAGACATGATCTTGTCTATAAAAGAGAAAATTAGTGATGTTAAAACCATCAAGGAAGTATTGAATAGAGATGAAAAGGACTTAAAAGGCCTATTAGATCAAGAAGATTATATTTTAATGGATCCCATCATAAAATTCAAGATAATTTATTAGAAACATAGAAAGATAATGAAGATCCTAGAGCAAAGACAAAGGATTACAATAACAAGTGCTTTTTAAAGTCAAATTTGTTGACTTTAGCATACTCTTTTGTAACTAAACATGCATATAATTTTGAAAAAGGAATATTCTTTTTGTAAAATGATGTTCACCTTGTAAATCACATTGCTTATTTTTTAGTCCATTTAGAAAGTGTCATTAGTTCTAGAATGTTGTAAAAGGGACAATTGTTCATGACACTTGTACAATTATCATTTGATATGACTGACCAACATACCTCTTGGTCTTATATTAAGGGGTTATTATAATTTGTAAAGATAGAGGGATTTTTTGAGAAAAAAATATTTATAGACAAATTCTATGAATATTGTCTAGTATTTATTTATGTGATTATTATTATGGTTGCTTCCCTCAACCATCTGGTTGAATGTTCAGATTTGAATTATTTCTATGGATTCTATATGTGTATATACAAATTTAGAGTTTTAAATTTGTGAATATGTTAGATTTATTGAAGTATTTTGATTTGATTTCATTTTCTTTTCTTTCTTAGAAGATGTGCTAATGTAATTTTCCAATGGAAGTAAATCTCTAAAGTGAACTTGATTTCTTATGTGCATTGTTTCACCTTTCCTTAAACATTTTCCTCGTACATGGTAGGATATATGACTTAGATATTTCATTTCATGTATTGGTTTGAATGTATGTATTAATAAAATTTAATATTTGTCATAATGTTCAGACTGAAGATCAGAAAACTTCTTTTCTACCCAACCCTTCTTTTTAGTCATTTTTGATCAATTCACTTTAGTTTAGCTTGTCATTGTAAATATTCATGCTAGATTAGAATTTAAATATTAGTATTTGATCATAATTAAATATATTTAGTTCATGTTCATAAGCTATCTTTTAGACCAAACTTATTCCTAATAACTAGTTACAATATCATTTTATGAAATAGTTATATTACTTTACCGCTATCCCACTAAAGATATCAGGAATATCACAACCAACTACTCATACAATAAATTATTTGAATACATAAATGAGAAGAGTCTTTATTAACACTATATAAACCCTATGGTATATTTTAAAGCATCAAAAACACCTTATTAATATTTAATATGCTAAAGGTTACAAACCTTGTCACTCATATAACTAAACTATTTTTAATTGTAACCATAGATTACACTGAATAAATGTATGTCTTGGGTTTATTAAAATACCATTAAAAAAGAAATATATCTTATAATTTATATGTTTATCAATCTATAAAAATGATATTATATATTTTTAACTAATCATCACTAGACAAAATGAAATTTACATCAAGATAAAAAATCAAACTTTGCAACACAACAATGTCAATATGATACTTATGACTACACATGTTATGACAACTACTAATACATAAATTAATCTAATTAAATATTTTATTTTACCTCAAAAAACATCTACCACACTTCTCCAAGCTGTAAGGTACATAAATGTAGACATATAATAATCTCATAAATGCAAAACATGCTACTAGGTTAGACAATATGAAAACATATTAATCAATCATATCCACATGCTAAAATTATATTAGTAACCCAAAATCATGTTGTAACCAATATTAATCAACTATAAATTACTATATATTTCTACTCTAAGTGGTGTATTTTGGGTTTCATATTTCCATTCTCTCTCTCCTCATAGGTCTCCATCTACACCATCTTCTTCGATGATACCCTCTCTTGATCATAGTCAATAACGTGGAATCCATCATACATATACCTTAGTATAAATTAATAGTATTTATACCATATCATCTAAAAGAACATAATAACTACTATAACAAAATATACTACTTAATCATGATTAAAATATACTTTACAAAATACAACCAGCTAGCTAATTAGTTAACAATCATGATCATAAGCAATAAAATCTATCCATAATCAACATATAACTAATTATAATTGATTAAGACATTAATTAAACCAAAAACTAACCACATAATCATTAATAATAGGCCTAGAGAAAAATTGGGATGTAGTATCATTCTCCCCTAAAGGTGGCCATCGTCTTGATGACACTTATTTAAATAAAAGTTTTGAAATAAAATAGTGTTTAGTAGAAGTAAAACATAATATAAAAAATTATTAAATAAAAAAATGAGGAAATAGATTATGAAACTCTTCATAATATTCTAAATTAGTACTATCTTCAAAATATTGCTCCCATTGGACCTTACATTAT
Organism: Torreya grandis; assembly: GCA_037957365.1. NCBI lineage: Eukaryota > Viridiplantae > Streptophyta > Pinopsida > Cupressales > Taxaceae > Torreya > Torreya grandis. Next base: position 664,855 of record JARHVA010003663.1, on the reverse strand, counting down.
GACAATTCCTTTTTATGTAAACTAAGTTTGCAAGTGTCAATTATTTTGACTAGTTCTACTATGACCACCCCTAGATCTAGAACCTATAAAGCATTCCAATCCAACACATGAGAAGGATCAAAAACATAAATTTTAAGATATGACACATGGAAAACATTATGCATGAGTGTTAAAGATGGTGGCAAAGTAAGCTTGTATACCATAAGATTGATAACATCTAAGACCTTGAAAGATACCATATATCTAGGATATAATTTTGCTGATTTACCAAATTTGATTGATCTTTTTCATGTCTTAACCCATAGAAATACTTTGTTTCCAACCAAAAACTACCTTAATGATCTTTTTAGATCAATTAAGCTCTTCTATATATCATTAGATTCAACCAATTTTTACCTTATTGACTTAACCTATTCTTCCATTTTGATAAGCATATCTAGACCAAATACTACCCTATCTTCTAACCTATCCTAGTTGATTGGTGCTATACACCTTCTTCCATATGATGGCTCAAATAGAACTATTTTTAGCTCTAATTGGTATGAGTTATTGTAGGCAAACTCAACCAATGGAAGGTATTATTCTCATCTATACTGATGATCCATGGAGTGCATCCTTAATAGATAATCTAACACCTAATTAACCTTCTTTATTTGTCTATCTATTTTTAGATGGTATGTCATACTAAATATCAATTGAGTACCCAAAGTTAAATTAAGAGTCAACCAAAATTTAGAAGTCATTTTTTAGGTCCCTATCCAAAATAATCTTTTTTAGAAATTGTTCAACCTATACACTTATTTCATGAACCTATTCACAAGCATAAGTGAATCATATGAAATGTTACTAGGAATGAAGTGAGATCCTCTGGTGAGTTTATCAAAAATCACCAAAATCATGTCATGTTGGTTTCAAGACAACAATAAACCTTGGAGAAATTTCATACTAATGACTTTCCACTTCCATTCTGGTATAGAATGTGGTTATAAAAACTCATCAGGATGCACATGCTCAACCTTAACTGAATGAAATTATAGGCATCAAGAAACAAATTCAACTTTATCTTTATTGATTCTTTTATATAAATATAATATCCTTAGCTCTACTAAAAACTTAGTCACACATGGATGACTTAATTAGGTAGTATTGTGTAGTTCCATAAGTACTACACTCCTCAAATAATCCTTATCTAGTGCATAAGTTTGTTCTTTTACCTCAATAAACCATCATCATCAAATTATGAATCCCTAAAACTTAGGATCATGAGCATTTTGATCCAATTCTAGCTTTACATGTTCATAAAAATCATTTCTTGGAGAGAATTTTACCACTTGATCATGAAAGGTACTCTTGATCATAGCCAAAGTTGTTATATATATTTGATGACTAAGGGCATATGCAACCCTATTTTCTTTGCCTTTAATTTAGTTGATGTCAAAATTATAATCTAACAAGAACTCTAACCATCATCTCTATAATTCATTCAAGTTAGGTTGAGTAAAGATATACTTGAGTCTAAAGTTATCAGTCTCAAGCTCAAACAATTTTCCCAATAGATAATACATCCAAACATGTAAAGCATGAACAATTATAACCAATTCTAGGTCATGCAGGGCATAATTTTCCTCATATAGTTTTAACTTTCTAGACTCATAAACTATAATAGAACCTTCTTACATGATAACTCTTCTAAAGCCATCTACTAAAGCATTGATTATCATTAATAATTGACCATTTGGATTAATAAATCTCAATACTAGTGTTGAGTTAAGTATTCTTTTCAACTCCTAAAAAGCTTCCTCACACTTTACATACACTATATACTTATGATTTTTCCACTAAAGGGATGTGATTAAATTTTAAATACTAGAAAATTTTGGTACAAAATTCCTATACTATCTTACCAAACCCATAAAAATCATAATTTTATGGAAATTTTTAGGTGCTAACCATTCCATAATGGCTTTAATCTTTAGAGTATCCACATATATTGCTTTTATAAATATAATGTGCCTAAGGTATTGTACCTTTTTATAAAATAAGGCACACTTCAATAACTTCCCAAAGAGATTATGATTTCATAACCTCTACAAAACTAACTTCAAATGCTATAGATTTTCCTCATCATATTATGAATAGATGAGGATACTATATAAAAATACTAATAAAAATCTATTTAGATAATCTCTAAACACACTATTCATGAGATTCATTAATATTGTAGGCACATTTGTTAGGCCAAAAGGAAGAACCATGAACTCATAATGCCCATATCAAGTTTTGAAGTTGTTTTTCTAATGTCTTCATCATGAATCATCAACTAATGATATCCTTATTGAAGGTCAATATTCAAGAAAACTGATGCTCTATGCATTTGATCAAAAATACCATCAATGAGAGATAAAAGATACATATTTTTAATCATGGCCTTATTCAAGATTATATAATCAATACACAGGTGAAGAGTTATATATTTAATCTTAATAAACACAATTGATCCATCCCATGGTGATGCACTTGGTCAAATCAACCCTTTAGATAACAACTCTTAAAGTTGAGCCTTCAACTCCACTAACTTAATTTTTGTCATTCTATAGGGAGATTTATAATATGGTTCAGATGCTATATGATGTCAATTGAGAAATCAAATTATCTCTTAAGATGTAAACCTAGTAATTCTTAAGGAAAAACATCTCAAAAATCCTTAATAGAAGGCTCCTTTGTTTCCTCTATCTCATTTATTTTTACAATAAATGCTTGACACCCTTTACTCTAAATTTTCTCCAACTAAATTAAAAAAATATACCTCATCTTATGCTCCCTCATTGCTCCCTTAATTTGGTTTTGATTACCCAAATAATCTAGACATTCAACTATTTTAAGTAGACAATATGCCTTGACTTTATGTTGAGCTAACAAATTTAATCCTAGGATCACATCAGATGAACCCAAAGGAGATACAAATAGATCTAATACTATAGTGAATTTTTGTAGTTTGATCTTAGCTTTGACCAAACATTTGTCAACCTTAACTATGGATTCATTCTTGTATTGAAATAACCATGCATTTGTCATAACACCAACTTTTATAGACAAATTTCTAAGCATACTAGGAGTAATACAACATTTAGTATCTACAATGTCCATCAAAATTAAAATTGGTTTTACAAATAAAGTACCTGATAGCTCAATAGGATAAGCTTGAAACACAATTTGTTAGTTGTCAATCGATACATAAACCCTCTACTAGAAAGATCCCTATTATGGAGCAAAACCCTTATTCTTACCATCTAATTTACCATGAGTGCATTCCCTAGCATAATGATCACCTTCAAAGATGAAGTGTCCTCTAGGTGGTCCTTTCCTTTCAGATTATTGATTCCCTCTAAAACCTCCTTTGAAACCATTACCTAGTTTATTGTTCCTTGAATAATTATTAAACTTGGCATTCTAAATATTGAACTAATTTTTAGAGTTTTCATTCTTCCAATTCTTCTTTTTAAAGTCATTTTGGGACATCCAAAAAAATTATTGAATTTTTCTCTAGCTTGAGAAAGTGACTTTAGCTTCTATTCCTATTTAAATTCCTTTTAAAATAGTTGATCCATAGTAGATGGCCTGTACACATCCACTTCACACCTAATTTGAGGTTTTAATCCCATAATGAATTTCCTAATGTGAAACCTCTCGTATACCTGATACTACAAAACATAATTTTGGAGATTAATGAATTACTCATAGTACTCAGTTACTAAAATCTATCCCTACTTAAAATTCAAAAAATATATTATCTTATAATTGAAATAGAGTTGGGGTAACCATCATGATCTAAACAAGTTGATGAACTATTCCCATGTGCTAGTGGTAGGGTCAAGGTTCATCCCTAATTTATTATTTTCCCACCATGTAGATGATTCACCAATCAAATGGTAATCTCCCCAAAATGTTTTTTTAACCTCAAAATAATTATAAATTTTGAAATGCTTTTACATCTTAGTTAGCCATACTTTAGCTCCATTTCCCAGAATGGTTCCATCAAACTTGAGTGGATTAACCTTCTATGTATCTCATGAAAGCTCAATAATAACATGTGTTATCACATCTTTAGGTACCTCCTCTTATCTAGGATATTGAGGAACTTATTACTAAGTAGGTTGTTCTTTAGGTTCATATTGAATGTTCTCCTCAACATGGCCATGAACTTACTGTTCAAGATTAGTTATACGGTCCCTAGTCTCATTCATAGGTGTGATAATCTGATCAAGCTCTATATCTTATTCAATGACAAATTAATTTAGCTCAACCAGAGAGTTATAATTATTAGGATTTGATGTACCCTCACCATCTGGCCTTAAATGTGAAACTATTATTTTTTAGTATATAAGAATAAGAAAACATTATTAGAGTCATCAATTATAAGTGTTTGAGCCTTAGCTATGATATTACAATGTAACAACCCCTCAGGGTTAACTAGAGTTAGGTTATTTTTTAAAACTCTAACCCAATATTAATATAACATCAAATATTTATAACTAAATGCATCATTTTAAAATAACTAAAATTTCAACCATAAGGTTTAGTTGTTGATTTATTTAGCTAATGATCATAATTATACATGTTGGTTGCTTTCATTATTACAATATATAAAGTACAATAATTAACCATGATAATAATTCAACCATTATTGATCAAGTTTAATAATTATAATTAGGTTACAACAAATGCTATTGTTTTACAATTTACATCATATATTAAAACTATATAATAATACATATCTGAATAATCAAATTAAAATAATATAATGTTTTAAAAAACATATGAGTCATTATGAACTCGTAAATATCTAAAAATAGCCTAAGTGAAGCCTCTATTGGTTGAATGATGGAAGGGGAGGGAGAGTACCATCCAATTGCTTTTCCACACCAACCATAAACCATATATCCTTACACAATCTGATAGTAAGGGAATGGACATCCCTTCATGAATGCATAGATAGTGATAGTGCACAAATGAAGAAAGTTAACTATAAACTTGTGTGTTGTAAGATAACTATCACATGTAACATATCATAAATAAATACTTTCTAATAGGATATCATGCAATACATGAAAACTAAATCAAACTAATGAAATGACAATGTTCAAACCATAACTATTACTTTGGCCAAAATTTTCATACAATTTTTAGATCTCTAGGATCAGTCAATTTCACACACACACACACACTACTCAATCTAATTACATCTATTCTGACTATTAGTGATACTAAATAAATTAGTGAAATTCATCTTGCTCATTTATTTAGTGTTAGTATTATCATATTTATATACAAACATATTTAATACTTAAAATCAATAGATTTAATATTGATATTCCTATATAATATGCAACAATGTATATAAATCCAAGGAAACCCTAAATTTAAAGATCCATTTTAAAATCATGTAAAATAACACATCCATGCATTCATCAAATTTATTAAAAACATATTTGAATATCCAGTATTATATATATAATATGCCTAGTATAGTATTTAACCAAGAAAAAATGCTTTGCCCTATAGTAAATTGAATGCATAAATTCATCTCTCTCTCTCTCTCTCTCTCTCTCTCTCTCTCTCTCTCTCTCTCTCTCTCTCTCTCTCTCTCTCTCTCTCTCTCTCTCTCTCTCTCTCTCTCTCTCTCTCTCTCTCTCTCTCTCTCTCTCTCTCTCTCTCTCTCTCTCTCTCTCTCTCTCTCTGTGTGTGTGTGTGTGTGTGTGTGTGTGTGTGTGTGTGTGTGTGTGTTTGTGTATACACTTATATGTGTGTGTGTGAATTATGTAGGAAAAATAATATTATATTTTCTCAAGCTATAGTCATTTTTATTCAACTTATTTAAAATTATCTCTAATAACAAAAATGAAATATCCAATATTACACATATTTGAATGACATATATAGGATAGACTACATATTTAATCAGTCCTTAGCTTAAATAAACATCAACATATTCATTGACACACATAAATTCATTTAACATAATCAATGAACCTTTCTTTAAATATAATCTAAAATCTAAGTAATGCTTAGAATAACTTAATCAACTCTTATTCAAATTTAAACACTCCACATATCTAGATACATAACTCAACCTTTCATATACCCACAATTCACAACTGAAGAGTAATATATAGTATGCAAATATTCATTTTAAACATTCCATGCTAAAAAATTTGAACATTATTTATTTGAACCATAAACTGAATGAATAGTTCAAATCCTCATGCCTCGATAATCAAGAACCAAGATAACAAAAAATAAAATTTGTTCACTTAAATCACTCATTAAAATGGAAGATAGTGTATGGTTTCATTCTTATATGTAAATCAAATTCATATACAGTCAATTATCAATCAAACATATTTTAACTTACAAGTCTATATATAGTTTCCCCTTAGAGTACCATAAATCTATCTTTCATCTGATTTGAAATCTTGATTAAAATAAGATATCATATCATATATTTTAAATCTAAACATAACATTCTCAACATTTATTATATAAACAATGGATTATATATTTATTCAACCATGTTTCACTGAATCAAAATAAATCAAAACCTAGGCAATAAAATCAAAATTTATATACATAGTTTTTTATTAACCCATAGTAAAATATTTGCATACACATATTTTTAGGATATGAAGGGTCCTTCATATTTGAACCTATGGAGAGGTCAAACCCATCCCCAAGATCATGCACAAATGACCAAAATATCTAATTAAAAATGTATACATAGTCAAAACATCCATTGAAAATATTCAAAACCTAATGAAAGACATTGTAAGGTAAAAACCCTCACACTCTGTTTTTTTGACATAGAAACTATCTAAGTTACCTTGCTTTTTTATTTGAACATTGATGAAAGTATGTAGAGATTTATAAACAATTGGTAAGTTTGGGGTTTGAAGCCAAATTATTAAAATAATAATCTAACACAGTCAAAATCATTTCTAAGAATATATCAAAATATCATGAAAACCCTAATTATAAATGTGTTTAATTTCAAGAATACACATATCCATATCCAATGGAGGAAGAAGGGTTTCATGTGAGCTTGGCCCTCTAGATGGGCCATACCCATCCATAGGGTTAAGAACACATAACCCATTTTTTATCTATTTTTTTAAAACAAAATAAATCCTCTAAAATATATCAAAATCCATCAATTTCCATAATATGCATTCTCATGATGGTCTTAGGAATTAAAAACCAAATAATTTAAACAACAACCTACCTCAAAATACAAATCCTAGTAGAACAAGTGTAAATCCTCTTGACTGCATTTTTTCTTTTCTTTTTCCTTGCTCACTTCTTATCTTTTTATTTTTCCACAATCTTTCTCCATAATGCCTGAATTCCATTTTATCTCCTTGAATTTCCAACTAGTAAAACTTATTCTCAATGTCATTTACTTCTTCAAAATCTCAACATTTGTTAACTAGTCAAAAAATTCCATGATTAACAATTTATGTAAAAAAAACCAGACTAAATGTTTCCATAATGACTTGAAGTATCTTCCTCCAAGAACCCTTATTTCTTAAATATTCCTTGATAAAATAATGATGTTAAACATTATAATACCTAATGATAACACTGGTTTACCAATACCATAGTACACCATGAAAAAATAAATGATTCCATAATATATTAACTTACAAAATGCCAATAATAACCATGCATGGGTGGTGTGGATAGAAAGTATGTTGACTTCACATAACCATGACACATTAGAATTTTAAACTATATCTTCATCATAACCTCAAACCAAAAGACTTATTTTATACATCTAATGAATTCACTAAAAAAACTATGGTCCAAATTTTAATCATCGATTAGGCAATAATCATCATGCCTTGACTAAAGTCTAAAATCACAAAACATGCAAAAATATTTATGCCAAACCAATAATACACCTTATTAAGATTTAATATGCTAAAGGTAAGGAACCTTGTCACTCATACAACTAACTTCTTTTTAATTGTAACCATAGATTACACTGAATAAATATATATACTAGGTTTATTTGAATACCCTATAATAAACAATATATTTTATAATCAACATATTTATCAATCTAGAAAAATGCTAATACACAATTTGAACTAATCATTACTAGATAAAATGAACTTCACGTCAAGATAGTAGAATCAAACTTTACAACACAAGAATATCAAATTGAAACTTCAAAAAACACATGTTGTGACAAATACTAATGCATGAATTAAACTAAGTAAATATTTCTTTTTACCTAAACAAATGTATACCAAACTCTTTCATGTCATAAGGCACATAAATTTAGACATATAAGAATGTCATAAATTCAAAACACACTACCAGGTTAGACAATATGCAAACTTATTAATCAATCACATCCACATGTTGGAAATACATTAGTAACCCAAAATCATGTTGCAAGCAATATTAATCAACTAGTAATTATCAGATAATTCTAATATAAGTGGTGTGTGTTAGGTTTCATGTTTAAATTTTATCTCTCATCATAGGTATCTATCTACACCATCGTCTTATATGATGCCCTCCCTTGATCATAGTTAGGATGGTGGAATCCATCCTACATCCACATCAATACAAATGAATAGTAGTTAGACCATATCATCTAAGAGAACAAAATATTTTTTGTAACAAAATATACTTCTTAATCATGATTGAAATGTACCATATATAATATAAATGATTAACTAATTAGTTAACAATCATGATCATAAATAAAACATTATCCATAATTAGCATACAACTAATTATAGTTACTTAACACATAAAGTAAACCAGACACTAACCATATAATCAATAATAATAAGTATATATGAAAATTGGGATGCAACATCTTGTCTCTTGATACTAACATAGGAGTCCCAAGGTCATCCTCATGTTCAATAACCTTGTCAAGATATTATAATTTAGATTTGTGAGCCAAAAGCCAATCCATTACCTAGACAATGTCATAGGTTCCTAGGGGTATTATGTGTAATTCCATATTAGTGGATAAGACACCTAGGTCCAAAATGTAATTTCCCACCAAAGAGATAACAAAAAACATGGCCTAATATGTCAACTTGACTACCCAAATTTCTAGCTAACTCACATCCACTAACCATAATGGTCCATGTTAAAAGGCAAAATAAAGGAGTCTAAATCTCATTAATCAAACAAAATAAAAATTCAATTTAATTCTATCATGCCTATGGTCTCAAAGACTGTTGTGTGGTTCTCATCTTGATGTTCATCCACTACCACATAGATTTTATGTCCTTAACCCACATCTCTAACTATTTATCTTGACATTGGGGCCTTATGTTTGTTAGTAGTTAATGGTATAAGAGGAAAATCTCATGCATAATGATTCAAGGATCTAAATGTGAAACAAACACTCTTACCCTAGTCTCACCCTAATTTGGCTCTACTTTTTTCTAAATCTAAAATAAGTAGTTAACCCTGAAGGTCTTACATGCTTAAATTGTGGAGCTTGCATTATCTGAAATTGATGATTCTCTTGAGTTGTAGTGTCACCTAAACTATAGTAGTCCTTATCTAAAGGGTTCCTACTCTAACTTTTATAAGAGTGGTTTTTATCTTAATTCATATTCTAAAGGGGGATAAATTTGGATTGAGCTACTTTCTAACCTACCTTAGGTTTAGGTTGTGCACATTACAACCTTGAGTTACATTGTTATTACATCTTACCATGAAACTTCTCTCATGCATCAAGAGTCTTCCCATGATACTCCTTAGCCAAATAGGCCTTTTTAATTACCATGGCTAAAGTTTTGGGAGATAAAATGTGGAATTCACTAGCTAGGTCTAAATTCAAACCTGTAATGAACCTATTTACCTAGATTATCTCATCTATATAACCCTAAACATACCTAATTAAAATTAAGAATCAACACTCATATTATGCCATTATGTTACCCCCTTATAAAAGGTAATATAATTTTTCCCCCTTATTTTATACATAATGAGATGAAAGATATCATGATCTAAATTACATCACAAATAATTCCTAAGTGAGGGAAGCTGGTGTCAAGTGGAGTTTATACTCAACTTCACACAACATCTTAGATGCATCCCTAAGAATATGTGTTCCGAAATAGACCTTTCCATTGGTGCCACAATCATATAAGGTAAAATATCCTCTCATGATTTAGAGCCAAGCCTTGAATATGAATCCGTCATGAGTACCATCAAAGGTATGACGATGTAGTCTGATAAAATCCTTCACTAAATCTCTAGGTTTAAGTTTAGGATAAGGGTCTATATCTTGCCTATTATGTTGCCCACCACATTGATGAATTTTAGATCTATCATCCTTAAAATGGTGATAAGGAGGACTCCTAGACATTTATCTTTTAATTTATTATTCATCATCCTAGGAATGCCAAGTAGAGTTCCTCTCTACCTCATGCTATGCCAAAAGTAATCTTTTTTGCAAGACATCCTTCATCTGTTGCATAGCTAAGAGGATTTGGGCTCTAATATAATTTAGTCGCTACTTATTTAGAGGGTCATGATCACCAAGGGGATCTAAATCATGACATTATTGATGTGTTCCTCTCATTATTCATGCCAATAGGTAAGACATTTGAATAGATGCAAAAACTAGAAAGTCAAAAGTAATAGAAATTACGTTGAGCTCTAGGTGTTATAATCCATGATCTGATACCAAAATTTTATGCCTAGTTTTTATCTTTCTAAAACAACCTGCATGACACACCATAAACATAATAAAATCACCAAATGTAAACCATCAAAATTAAAACCTATAATTATCATAATGCATGTATGTAAATAGACAAAAATTAATTACTCAGCCTTGGACTTGAATCTATTCATAAGACTTGGCCAAACATTTACTACATAAATGATGTGAAGGGAAACCATAAAACTTGACCTAAGTTATCACTAACACAGTGGGTCACCATGTGGTGGATTTAGGTTAGTTTAAGTCCATGTCATTAAGATCATGGATGCACCACATGTCACGTGTATGGGCCCCAAGTCTCCTTCTTGACTCTACTTTTAGGCCTGTAAGTTTCAAGATGATACCATGTGTCATCTTCTTAGAATTTTGGGCCCCTAGTATAAATTGGACTTAAGTCTAAAGGTTAAATCATTTGAGGTTCCAAGCTTAGAAAGGTATCTACTTGGTAGCTCTTGAGGCATCCAAAACTCCATGGCCTTTGACTTAAGCCTTCAAAGGCTTACTTTCCATTCCTTTGTATTCACATGGTGATGCCATGTGGTATCTCCATGGGGATCTAAATCATTAATTTTTAATCCTTTTGATTAAACCTCTATCTATCAAGATGATGGTACATGGCATCATCTAGTACACTTTAAAAAATTCAAAAAATGGCTAAGGAATAGAAGCCAATAGAAAATTCAAAAGAAAAATGACTAACACAAAAAGGATGAAGCAAATTTAAAAATCACACAATCCCTTAGAACATCCATTCTTGACTTTTGTCTAAAAAATCATTACAATTTATTCGAAGACCAAAGGCTAGAATTAATTTCCCAACATATTCAAAAATTTTATTCATGAATTTTTTTTATAAAAAATTAAAAACAAATTTTTTTACCACTTTTCCCAAAAAACCCGAAAGCCAAACTTTTTGGAAAAATATGCTTAGTCTTTTACTAAAGACTTAGCCATTTATTTCAAACTTTAAAATAAACACAAATCTTCAATAATGACATAGGATAAAATGTCAACTTTTAATAAGTAAAGGAAAGAAGCTTTCAACCAACTTAAGGTTGCATCCTAGTTAATATTTAACAAAAAATCAACCTTAATAAAACTTCATCAATGTTATTAAACTATCTATTTGATAGGAGGGCATACATTAGGCAACCACTCTTCTATAAGGCATAATGGATTCTTCCATAGACATCCATCCGATCATCAACATCATTATAATATATTACAATTAATAATAATTATTATTCCAAATAAAAATCTAAGGCTCAATAAATATGTTCAACTCAGTCCTTGCTCAAGCTCAATCCAATTAACTTAAACATGAAAATTACAAGGATAGGTAAAGGAAAAAATGTGGAACTACTTTCACCAAGTTTAAATCTATTAACGCCTTATCTTTTATAATAAAATCCATAAGGCCAAAGATTATATTTCCTCTATATAATGACTCCTTCCCAAGGGTTTAAATCCAATAGACATGACTAGTTGTGACTTCTTACAAAAAAGGTCAAATTCAAGACAACATAGTCTCAAATCATAACTGGCATCATTATACCAAAAAACATCAATCTTAAGCTCATTTCCATAGGATATATTATTATTCCCAATAACAATCTCATAGCTTTTTATCTAAGTTCAATCATTCTTAGGTAAATTAACTTCAAATTCTCCCTATATCTAGATAGACAAAGATGCATAATGTTTAAAAATAAGTTACTCATAACAATAAATTAAATAAGTAAATCAATATATCCTTTATTTTAGGAAGCTTCAAACACTAAAAATATTCAATTCAAATAGGACTCTTCATAAGGTCTTATGATCAATAATTTATCACCTAATTATCTTAGATCTACTCTGATGAATTAACAAGTAAAAACATGTCTTAATCCATATTTGGAATGATATTTAAGGTTTATTCCTTTGAAAGACTATAAAAATTAGGTTGTCTATAAAATTATTAATGATACATAAAAATCATTCATCTTATTAATATAAGAGGGAGATACATCTCTCAGTCTAATCAAATATAGGAGAACGAAATAATCTTAAATTATGTTCAACATCCACTCCCAAGCATTTTCTAGATATTATAAGGAAGGCTTACCACCCAACCCTTTATCATAATTAAATTATTTCTCCAAACACACCTTAACATGAGACTCCAAGCTTTGATCATGTTTATATCACTTGGAAAATGCAAGTATGGGTATCAAGAAAGGGTATTTAACACAAGGGAAGATCATAAAATACCTACAATCCTATTCCCAGTTCTTCTTCAAAGAAATTTCAACCTCAATATCATAAAATAAGCATTAAAATTACCATTCAAGTGAAGTAAATAATTCAATAACAGAATATAAGGAGACAAGTTCTTAACACATAATAAGGTTTGTTAAAAGTTGTGGAATATCAAGAGGATACTATTAATTTATTTATTCCATATAATGGTCATGGGAGAGTTTAATAACCTAAAATTATTCCCTACGTAAGATTAATTCAACTGATACCATCATGACATTCATGGGAGGATTAAATATCCTTCCATTATGCCCTTCACAAGAGGGATTTATTATGCTATCAACACAAATATATTGCTCCTAACCATCACTTAGTATCCTAAAGTTATATCAAAACATGCATAAGATTAAAACACTTCATAAATATAAATAGGAACAAACCTTTCCAAAGTTCTCAAAGGACAAGCACAACATGGTGGTCAATGCTCAACCATGGGCAAATAATAAAGTAGGTAGAATTAACCAAGTGTTATAATTATTCTTGGAATAGAACATCAAGTAAATAACATAATAATTTTCATTACTAGAAATTAAATTAAAGCATAAGTCAAATATATCACCCACCTATTGACTCCAAGATCATCTAGGAACTATCCTCCAGACATCTAGGTTCAACTTTTGTAACTCACTCTTCCTAATTTACAATTCATTTTTCTTTGCTTTTTATTATAACTTATTTTCTCCCCATGGACAAATTTCACCCAAAACAAGTCCTAAACTAAGAGAGTTCCACTTATAAAAATAGGTGTCTCAATAGTTTCTATCCCCAAACCACTTTCCATCCCATTCCTCATTAAGGGGACATTCTTTTCCATGTTTAATTAAGGAACATATTAGCTCTTGTAGAATTCTATGGTTATTTCTCAGGTTAACTCACCTCGATTCCCACTAGATTTCAATCTAAGGAAATCAATGGAAGATCTATCAATTGTCCACTAGACAATTTGAATGTTGGCTACAAGGTCTTATAGTTAGGTAATAACAAGTTTCACCAACCAGGATTAAATACTATCTACTTAAAACATTTGCTAAGTCAGTAAAGGTGGAAGACTAGGTGTCTGATTACTTATCAAGATCTACGAAAGGTTAAGGTAAACTGGTTTGTTATAAAAATATCCTTGGCATAGTCTCTTTCCTTAATTTTCTTACACACTCGATGCACACATCAAATCCCTCTAACCTAATATAGGAAGGTACATAATTTAATCAAATAAGACATTCAATAAATTATCCATAGTCAAACATTCACAAAATATCAACATCCATGTAGATAATCTCATTTGATTCAATATGAAATTAATTGCCAATTCACAACTTAGAAGCAATAACTCAGCATGATTTAAGCCAATATATCACATAACATAATCAAAATTCATAAGGAAACACTTATACGAAGAAAGCATAACATCATACTTTCATAAGTAAAAATAAAAACAAGATTGATAATGTATTTCTCATGATTCCCAACACATGAAAATCTTTCATAAAAACCTTGCACACCACAACTGATCATGACTTAACACCATATTTCAATAATTGTAACATAAGAGTGATATTTCCATAGTCATCTTTCCAAAAGATGGGCACTATGAGAAATGGGGCCTTACACATAATCTAGTTACTACACATGCCATTAGATCAAGTTGTGATACATTTCTTCTTCCTCACCTTCGCTTTGATCTAGGTAATGTTGTGATATTCTTTCCCCAAATAATCACAAGTCAATATTTTTATATTCATTTATATATAAGGTGAAATTCCACTTTTATAATGTTGGAAATTTTTTCCACCATTGACCTCTAACATGTTCAAACTGATTTTGAGTCATTGTAAGTGATCCTTTTAAGTCAAACTCTATTTAAAGGTCATGTTTAGCATTATTTAAGGTCTCTTGTGTTAGTTAAGGTTTATGCCACATATGAGAAGCCTAATGCCATGTCATGAGTCTTTTAGGTGGTGGGAGGGTGTTAATGATACATCATGATTAAAATGAAGGTTATATCATTTATTTGATGTCAAATGTGGTCTATAGCTTATTTCTAAGAAACTAAGGTATTTTTTTGAGATTTTAAGGTTTCTTTTACTTTGTCTTATATAACTTATAATATTATAATATAAATATTTTAAAGAATATCAAATGTGAGGGTCTAATATTATGTCAAGAAGTGAAAAATGGTTATTTTATGTCATTTATAACTTGTTAAATAACATATTACATGTACCTTATCCATACATGTGTCTAAGATGTTATAAAAGTCCTTTTACAACATTGGAGTACATTTGAAACTACATTAGTCATCATTCTAATGTCCAAAGAGAGCAATGATGAAGAATTATAGGGGAAAGAAAGTGAAGATAATCTTGGTACATTACTCCACCATTTTACAAGCTAGGAAGAGTTCCATTGGCATTTGGTTTAGTAGCTATGATAGTGTTTTATAAAAAAATATGTAAGTTTATTAAAGAAAGTGGGTCTATAGAAGTCTCATTTCAAGGGTTTTCAAGTTGAATAGGGTCTTATAATCCTACACAAGGCTTCTTTCATCTTCTCCAACCTAAAAATATGCTCAATATGAAGTTTTAGGTCTAATAAAGATAGAAAAACCACTCAAGTCTTCTATTGGGTCCTTGGGAGGCTAAGAAGAGCCATTTTCACAAATTTGATTCATAGAGGAGAGATAAAGTCTGGTAAAATTATATTAGGATATTTTTACCACCCATATTTCCTAAAAAACTATGTAATTATTTCTTATTTTAATAGCTTGAGCTCTATGAACAATCGCTAAGAAGATAGGTGCCCTAAAAACCCTTCAAAATCCTAAAAGTTTAATTTTGGAAATTTTTAGGGCATTTATGAAATAATTAATGCAAATGAAATTTTTTTTGAGTTATTAAATGGAATAAATACCCCTCCTAAACATTATTAAATCAAATTTCCAATGCAAATAATAGTGAAATGTGCAGGTATAGGTTGCAAGGTTTTAAGAATATAAGTGTTACAGTCAAAAAATGTGTTTTTTGGAGTTTTATATGATTGATTAAATGCATCCAATGGATAGAATGGTTTTATGGGCTCATAAAATTCCAAATACAAAAAATATTGAGGAATTGAAACCTTAGATAATTCGATAAAATGCCAAAATACAAACCTACAATCATGGAGAAATGAAGAAAATGCATGGTGGGACAACACTAAAAAGGCCATAACTTAGGTTTTAGAGCTCCAAAACTCATGAAATTTTAATTAAAGGTTTGGAGAACATTAAAAAACTTATTAATTTGTTTTATGTCCTTACATTTAATTATCAGAGACAAATATCTAGAACATAGCTCTGTACTCCTATGCAGGGTAACAAACATATAATTTATAAAGCATTTTTGTTTGGGAGTTTATGATGTATTTTTGATATTCTAAAAATCATATAGGTATGATGATTTAAAAATTTCCAATGATCCCAAGGATATTTTATGTAATATCTAAAACTCATTTTGGACTCTAAAAGCCAAATCAGGGCTTCTTGAGGCATAAAAAGGCCAAATTGAGCAATTTTTAGAGTTATAGGTGGAGTTTAGAGATTAAAAATTGTGTGAAGGTTTTTTACACCATTAAAATTATTTAAAAACCATTATTGGATATATTATTATCATAATTCATGAAAATTCATGAAGTGTAATGCTTTCACTATGCATTTGGTAAGCTTGGTAAGATGACAAAGTGAGAATATGAGATGTCAAACTTGTTGCATCAGTTTGAGGAGTTTCACATCACCTCATGAGGTATATTTTTTTTTAATAAACATGTAAGGTAAGTTATGTAGGTTTTTAATCCCTCAATAAAATAAGGATGTTATTTTATGAGCAAGAGTGATGAGTCATCCAAGGCAATGAAGAGTTCCTATGCCACATCTCAAAGAATCTCATAAAAACTAGTATCACACTTGTGTAAAAGAGTTACTTGAGTTGATTATTATTATCAATTTTTAGGATTTTTAACTGATATCAATACATGTGGCCTCCATGATGAGAGTTATTAATGTCTTCCCTCCTCTTTCTCCTTATTTCTCTATATAGTTAGCCAAGTTTAATGGCATGTTAAGGGATCCTTCCACATAAGTATGGTGAAGCCCTAATTTTTTTGTATTCTTTGATCAATATATGAAAAACTTTACTTCCTCTTAATGATGTATGTAGTGTAAATATTTTAATGGTTGATATGATCAAGTGTAGATTGAGTTCACCTTTGTTTATTGTCTCATTCCTCTTACCTTCATGCAGTTTGATTCACTATGGTGATATGTGGATTAAAAGTGGAACCAATCTTCCCTCATAGTCTTAAAATGCCTTACCTCTCTATAAATCAATGATGTAATAGGTTTAGTTTAGCAGTGGTGTATGTTTATTCAGTCTTATAGTTCATAGTGCATGTGAAAATGAGTGGTAGTGTTCATGAAATCTAGTGCATCACCTCCCATTTAATTTTTTTAGTTATCTCTCTCCTTTTCCTTACAGTAACTAGATTTACCAATAGTTTTAGGTGACACATCAACTTAGATAGACCTAATCTAGATCTTCACCTCAATAACTATGACACCCATAGCCTAAGAGTGTCTCCATTATATAAACTAAATGAGGAAGGCTTGAACAACCTCCTCAAGGGTGAAATTTAGAGTGATTAAATTTTTGGCATGCTTGGTGGGATAATTAGAATACTTAATTCATCTATTGGAGAATTTTTAGTGTATTCTTAAATATATCAACATTTAGAGGCATTAATATCAAAGATTAATGTTGAATTTGAGTTTCAATTAGATGGTTCTAGAATCCCAAGCACCTATTTCAAGGAATTATTGATAATTTCTCTTTCTCTAGTTTGCCTCATGAAGTTTGATGGATGGGTATGGAGATGACTTTTGTTTTACACCTTATCAATAGTATAATGATACATAACAACCCTATGTTGAGCCATACCAATATTATAATGATCTTTATCAGTAGTAAAATGATCAATGCCATCCCTATGTTAATCCATAATTGTCCTACAATGATAATATTTCTCCATATATGACTCTAATTATCAGTATGAGTAGATTTGTTATCAATAATACTATCCTTCCTTCCCTCCCCAAACACCTAATGAAAGTATCCCTTTTAATTAATTATTATATATAAATAATTCCTTCAAGATCCTAAGTTGAAAAGACACCCTATCAAGTTTCAATAAAACTAATGAGCCTATGTTGTCCCCATGTCAACCTCCTTAGTCAATCCTCCCATGCTAAATAAAAATCAATAAGAGAGGAAAGGTGTGGAGACCAATCCAATGAAATTCCCAAGATTTCCAAGCCCTTCATATATCCCCCAAATTAAAATAACCTCTAAGGATGAAATTTTATCATAATTTGACATATAGATTGCCAATTGGAAGGAAGATCATAAATAAGTCTTAACACAAAATTATCTTCCCCTTCCCGAAGACCTACCAAATAAGTACCTCAAGATACCAAGTTATAAATACACCCTTTAAATATTAAAATAAACTAAATAAATATATTTCCCTCCCACCATTTCCCTTTGTGAGGGAGGACTAGTTACATGAAGAGCAAATGAGGAGTCTGTAGATGAGCATAAAGAAGTGATTAAGTCTTTAGGTACAATTGTAAAGTTTCAAGGAAAATATGAGAAGAAAAATCAAGTTACATCTATAAATGAGTCTTAAGAAGGCTATGAGGAAGAGAGTTTTTATACTAATATGACTAATAAATCACCATCGGTATTCGTCATTATACCATCAAATTAGAAAATCAATCTTTTGAACATATTCTTAATGAAGATGGATCCAAGCTTAAGTAAGAGAAAGAGCTTGAATAAGCAAACTTGTAGGTATGTTATGAATCCATTGAGGAACTTGAAGTTCTTGATAGGCCTATAGTTCCTAAAGAGAAATGTGATGATGCTAATCAAGTTGTCCTCCATACAAATGACCAAGGAAAATAGCTAAATGAAGATTGGAAAAAACACATTGAGCTCATTCAAGAGGTTGAAGTTATTTACAAGGCTAAATCTCCTATTAAATATCATGCTCATGAAGATGGTGATCAAGACATATATATTGAATACCATGATGTATCTTGGAATGAATATTTAGATCTCAATGTAGATCTTGATGAATTTCAAGTATCTAATAACCAAGATGACACCTCTCAAAATGTCGTAAAGGTGTACGAACAATGTTTTGATAAGTGATTAGAATATGAAGTTGTTATTGTCCCTATAGGTTAGAATGATATCACTATCGAAGCCATATTCAAGGTTAAGAGGTAACA
The DNA here is from genome assembly GCA_037957365.1 of Torreya grandis. Classification (NCBI taxonomy): domain Eukaryota; kingdom Viridiplantae; phylum Streptophyta; class Pinopsida; order Cupressales; family Taxaceae; genus Torreya; species Torreya grandis. The sequence goes on along the minus strand of JARHVA010003663.1, from coordinate 645,470 downwards.
TGCAGTAATTTTTGAACCAAAATAATAATATGTTTTCATTGGAGATATTTTTTTAGTTAATCTTCCTGGAAGCATTCCAAATGGGTTGGAAAACAAGATAAAAGTCAATCCATCATGATCTACATCAAAAGTTTATCTTTATTTTAAACCTTATTCATATTATGGAGGGGATATTAGAAGTTTCAATTTTGATTTAAGTTGATAAGACCTTAGAGATTAATTGTACATAGTAGTTACTTATGTTTTGTCTTCCATAAGTGCTTCTTAGCACAATGTGTGTCTTGTTTGGTCTAGTTTCTTTGTTGTGTGTGTCTTGTTTTTATTTTTTGCACATGTTGAAAGTATTATCAACTATCCCTTCATTTTTTTCAAGCCATTTGAATCCATTTTGGTATCTCATATCATTTTTAAGTGATGACAAGTGAGTCCATAGCCTAATAGACTAGTAAAGCTACTAGGCTAGAGTACTTAACAAATAAGCACCCACTAGAGGTCACCATGAATGTTGTAAAATTTTGACACCATTGACCCCTAACATGTTAAAACTTATGGTGAGTCATTGTAATTTGTAATGTTTAGTCAAACTCCCTTCAAATGGCATGTTTAGCATTATTTAAGGTTTCTTGCATGAATTAAGGTTTATACCATATATGAGAAGCCTAATACCATGTTATGAGTTATTTAGGTTGAAAGAAGGTGTTATTGAGCTATAAATATGAAAATAAATGTTAGATACTTTTTTTAAAGTCTAATGTGGTCTATAGCTTATTTTAGATAAAACTAAGGTATTTTTAGAGAGTTCAAGGTTTCCTTCGCTTTGTCTTATATTACCTATTATAATATTGTAATATAAATTTTTGAAATAATATCATATGTGAATATTATGTTAAGAAGTTAAAATGGTGTATTTTATGTCATTTAACACTTTTTAAATAGCATAATACATGTACCTTGTTTGTACATATGTCTAAGATGTTATAAAACTTCTTTTTCAATGTTGGAGTACATTTGAAACTGCATTAATGATCATTATAATGCCTAAATAGATCAATGATGAAAATTTTTAGGGGAAATAAATATAATTTACTATCGATACATTACTCCACCACCATACAAGCTAGTAAGAGTTCCATTAGCATTTGGTTCAATAACTACAACAAGGTTTTTTGGTAGAATATGCAAGTTTATTGAATAAAGAGGATCTGTAGAGATCTTATTTCAAGGATTTTCATTTTGAATAGGGTATTATAAACCTATAAAAGGATTCATATATCTTCCCCAAGATAAAATTATGCTCAATATGAATTTTCAAGTCTAGTAAAGATAAAAACGACTCAAGTCTTTTATCAAGTCCTTGGTAGGTCAAGAAGAGCCATTTTCACAAACTTGTTTCATAGATGAGAGATAGAGTTAGTGAAAAATATTTGATGGGATGTTTACCACCCTTATTAATTTCCAAATCATGGAATTATTTCTGAGTTAAAGATCTTGAGATCTATGAACAATCACTAAGAAGATAGGTGACTTAAAAACCCTTCAAACATTGAAAAACTCAATTTTGAATAGTTTTAGGGAATTTATGAATTCATTGATAGAAATATAATTTTTTTGAGATATTAAATATCCTAGATAAACCTCATAAACCTTATTCAATCAAATTGGTCAGTGCAAATAATGGTGAAATGTACAAGTACAAGATATAGTGTTTTAAGAAAATAAGTGTTATAGTCATAAAAAGTTTTTTTTTGAGTTTTATGTAATTGATTAAATTCATACAATATTTTAATGGTTATATGGTATAATAAAATTCATAATTATAAAATAATTATGTCTTTAAACCTCATATAATTGAATAAAATTCCAAAATACAGACCTAAAGTCATGCAAAAATGAAGAAAATACAAGGTGAGACAACACTATAAAGGCCATAACTTGAGTTTTAGAGATCCAAAACTCATTAAATTTTTATAATTTTTTTAAAACATTTACATGTGGTTTCATATATGTACAATTAATTATAAGAGTTAAAAATCTAAAACATATGTATATATTCCTCTATTGGAAAGCAAACATATAGTTTAGAAAGATTTTTTTTTGCAAACTTTTATGAGGCATTTATTATATTTTAAAACTAATAAAGGTATAAAATATTTATACCTTTCCAATTATCCAAAGGATATATTTATAAGATTCCTAAAACTCATTTTGAACCCCAAAAGACAAATCAAGGCTTTTTGAGGCATATAAAGGCCAAACTAAGCAATTTTTTGGAGTTATAGGTGGAGTTTAGAGCTTAACACTTGTGTGAAGGTATGAATCACCAATAAAATGATGTTAAAAATATTCTTGTGTCTATTATCAACCCAAATCATGCATATTCATGAAGTTTCATGCTTTCACTATGCATTTAACAAGCTTGGTAAAATGACAAAGTGAACATATGAGATGTCAGACTTGTTGCATCAATTTGATGAGGTTCACATCATCTAATGAGGTGTAAAAAATAATAAGAAACATGTAAGGATATTTATTAATGTTTTTAACACCTCAATAAAATAAGGATGTTAGTTTCATGAGCACAAGTGATGAGTCATCCAAGGCAATGAAGAGGTCGTACAACACTTCTCAAAGAATCTCATCAAAACAAGTATGAAACTTGTGTATAAGAGTTAATTTATCTTATTTTTTATATTTTTATGAGTTGTAACTGAGCTCATGACAAGTGATCTCCATGATGAGGTCTCTCAACATATTCCCCCCTTTCTCTCTACTTGTTTCTCTATATAGTTCACCTTGAATGGCAAGGTAATGGATCCTTCCACCTGAGTATGGTGAATCCCTACTCTTTTTGTATTCCTTTGATCAATATATGAATTTTTTACCTCCTCTTATGGTTTTATTTAGTGTAAAACTTTGAATTATTGATATGACCAAGTGTAGATTGAGTTCACCTTGGTTTGTTGTCTCAATAATCTTACATTAATGTAGTTTGATTCACTATTACAAGTTGTAGGTAGTGTCATCTGGGGTCATATGTGGATTATAAGTGGAAGGAATCTTCCCTCCTAGTCTTACATTACCTTACCTCTCTAAAACTCAATGATGTAATAGGTTAAATTTAGGAGTAGTGTATGTTCATTCAACCCTATATTTCATAGTGAACATGAAAATGAGTGGTATTGGTCATGAAATTTGGTCATTAACCTCCCATTTAATTTTTTTTCCATTATATCTATCCCTTTTGTATGTAATTAATAGGTTTAGTAGTATTTTAAGGTGATGAATTAAGGGAGCTATCCCTAATCTAGAGATTTACCTCAACACTTATGCCACCCACAACCTAAAATTTTCTCCATTGTATCAACTGAATGAGGTAGGAATGAAAAAACTCATCAAGGATGAAATTTATAGTGATAACATATAATTCATACCCTTATGTTATTGTGTCAAGTTTCCATGCAAGCGCATAGTGTAGTCATTTAATGCATTGGTTAGTCTTCCACCAACTACTCCTTGAACTTTGTAACCTGATGTATTCATCCTCAAATTGGTGGAGAGGATAAAAATCCTCCTTTAATTCATAATAAAAAATCAAGAATCAATTGGAATGCATTCTTGTGCACCCTATGTGTCAAACTTATCCCACAAATGAACCATTAGTATTTACATCTTCAATGTGGTGAGGTGATATTCTTAGTAATAATACATTTATTAACTAAGAGCTATACCTCAAGATACCAAATCCATACATTCAATTTCATGCTCTTAATATTTCATATAAACATGGAGAGGTCAAGATTTAATTTAACTCTAAAAGGGGGTATTCTATTGAAACCACAAATGAGAATGATTCAATAAAGAGGATTTGTAAGCTAGGTTGAGTTGAACCATAAATTCAAATAATTTCAAAAATAGTTTGGTTAAATGTTCTTCCAATGAATTTACAATTATATTTTACATGTGTTGGGCTTCCTCAAATTGCTTACAATGTTATCTTTGTTACTCCGATTATAATTTTCTTCTAGATAGGATGAAATAGAGTCAACTAATAATCCTTCATTATCTCATTATTTTTGCATGTTTTCAAGCCTAAAAAATATCTATGATCGAATACCAATTATCCAAATGAAATTTCCAAATATTAGGTGTACAATGGATAAAGACACACTTAGAGATAATTAGTGGATTGTAGAATCTACAAAAGTGATTAAATATACTAATATATCCAAGCACATTCAAGATAAGTGGAAGACTAATATGTATAATTAAAACTTATATTCAATTTCATAATAGGGAAAATTTTGTATGGGTACAATGAACTAGTATGGCTAAGAGTGTGATCTCTTGTATCTAAAGGGAATGCTTCCTTATTAGTTTTATAGAATACATGATTATATATATATATATATATATATATATATATATATATATATATATATATATATATATATATATATATATATAAGTGTTGGATTATATTCCAACTAGTTTACTTATTTTTGGTCAATGTGATCTAAATAAATTAGAACTAAGGCTAATTTAGATTGTTTAAACTAGGTCAATAATACCCTAATATGAATTGAGAAATAAATATCTTGACATTAAAAAAAATATTGGAAATTGAATAAATCACAAAAGGAGAGATTTAATTTACTTATATATTTATTTTCAGTCATAATAGTCATCACTAAACCTAAAAATATTTTGTAAATGCTTCATCATTGATCCAATTAGGAAATTGTCACTCATAACCTACTTAGAATTTGATGTTAATAGTGACACCCTTATGTTTACTAGTGTTTACATGCCTCCATCAAAAGTATCCATTTAAACTATATAATTATAAGATGCCTCAAACTAGTACACCTCCATTTGTAGATGTTATCTATATGTGCACTCTTTATATATACTTGATATTTCTCATCTTTATCACTTTATTGATGTTTTCTATTGCATTGTCTTGTCAATTCATAAATCTCTTTGAGTGCACACATTAAAGGGTGCATTATGAATGAGGTGGGATAAAATCATGATAATATGTGATATATTTTTTAATATTATACTATCATACCACCACTACTCTTAGTTTTACCTCATATGATTCTCTATCTATATTTCCTCTTTGTCTACTTTCCATCCATATTTGTTATCTTTTATATATCTTATGGTATTAACTTGGACAATATAATATGTTTCATACTTAATTCTTCCTTAAATTCTATCATCCAACTTGATAAAATTTTAATTTTTTCTTCTAACATTTGTACCATATCAGATTAGCTATATTATTGGCCCAAAATTTATGGTTAGTTTTGGGTATTGGATCCATATATATACAGATCATATTTAATTCCTAAAATTATATATCACATTCATACACTCTCCTAGTGCTAGTATTTATACCCTAAGGAAATATTTGGGAGAGTTAGTAGTTTAAAACCTTACCTTGGAGGTCTTATCTTTCAATGCCATTGAAGCTCAATAGGAAAGGTATTTGGATTTCATAACTATGTAGTATATGTGTAGCTCCTACCTAATGTGCATCTTTAATTTTACTTCTAATGGTACACTTTCACTTGTTGTGAATTTATTTGCATTTATATTACTCTTAGCTTCACAAACTATTCTCACACTTATTTTCTAACTTATGTGCCTCACATAAATTATTAGTTTTAAAAACTCCTCTACACCTAAATCACTCACATTCCCATGAACCTCACTAGAGCCTACTCATAGACTCATATGCCTACACTTACTTTAGCTTCCACACCTCCACATGTTAGCCTATTTTGACTACATGGTTCTCTAAGTGTTACTTATTATCATGGAATATACCATTTATCTAGTTGGATAATTGTTTGTGTAGTGATTTTTCCCACTCGGGTTTGCCTACATGGTTATATGTCCTTTATATGTATTTAAGCTTCCTTAGGTTAGCTATAAAGGGTTCATAGGCTAATTTTATTTTATTTTAATTAGTTAATTAAGAAAATTAGAGGCTTTCTCGTGTTTTCCTAATTTTCTCTATATGTACCCCATTTTTCCTTTTTGGAAGGTTAATCGACTCATTCATATTTTGTAATAGATAGGTTAATGCATATTTTTCCTCTCTTAGAATTTTGGAGCTCTCTCTACAATAATAAACATTCACTGCTTCAATGTTGTTCATTTATCTTGGCACACTCTTTCATGGTATCAAAGCTATCCTAATAGTCTCATGCATTCACCTTGCTAGTTTTTCTTCTATTTTAGCTACCATTTTTTACCTTGGAGGAATTTTATTAATCTACCTAAAAACTCCTATCAAAATGCCTTTGATGAAAAATCCATTTGCATAATCTTTTTAGGTTTTTGAGATCTAAAATGGGTTGTTCTTAGATTTTTGAAGAAACTTCATATATTTTTCAAAAAATACATTTCCTTCAACTGGTATGGTGCCCATACAGACCATGTAGTCACCCCTACAAACCCCAATCTACACTCCATAGATAAAATCAGGTTCTCTAAGGTTAATTACATAAGATCATAGACCATTTTAGGTTTCTCCCAAGTGATTACTTAAAGTATTCAGGGTTCTTCGATGTGATTACTTGTTCGTAGAATATTTTAGGTTTCTCCTAGGTGATTACTTGAAGAAATCAAGTTTTTTTGATGTGATTACTTGCCTATAGACCATTTCAAGTTTCTCTTGGTCAACAACTTAAAGTACTTAGGTTTTTCTGGTGTGATAACTTGCTACTAGACTAATTCAAGCTTTTGGGTTAGTCTTACTTCTCCAAGAACCTAATTTGCATTGGGTTAGACCCATTCAAGTTTTCCAAGGTTGATTACTTATTACTTATTTAATTTATAAGTAAACTAAGTTGAAGAACCTAATTTACACTGAGGAAGACCAATCTAGGTCTTCCAAGGTTGATTACTTATTTACTTTATAAGTAAAGTAGGTTGAAGAACCCAATTTGTACTAAGACCAATCTAGGTTTTCCCAGAGTGATTAATTATTACTCATTACTTGCTTTATAAGTAATAAGTAATGTAGGTTTAAGAACCTAATTTACATTAGCTAAACCAATTCAGGTTTACCAAGTAGTCTTACTTGTTATAGAGTTCAAAGTAATGTATTTGCATGAACCTAAAGTAAATTAGTTGCATAAACCCATGTGATGTTTAAGGAGGTGTCAAAATTTAAGTGAAACACAAGTCTAGAAAAAAGATTTCCATTTTTGGAAAGGTTCCATGAATATGTGGGAGTAAGAACTAGTAAGTGCTATAACTTTCAATCTATAACTCTTTTTTGAGTGCCATTTTTTTGAAAGTACATATTTTCTTGAGCTCTACACATTGGTGACATTATTTCATGAATTTTGTAACATTTATTTTTTACATGGTGTAATAGCTTAAAACTCTCTTCAAACCTTTGTACCTTAACTCTTAGATGCATCATCAGTAGTGCCTGACATCCCTCTCATACTTTCTCAAACTGATTACTCATAGATGAATTTTCAGTTGTGCTCAATGTCTAAGATTGAGTAAGTGTGCATAGTAACTTCAAGGGGGGTATTCTTGATAGTTCAAGGGGTATGTGTACTATGTGATTTCTATTTTTTAATTTCATTTCAATTCTAAAATTTATCTCATTATAATATACACTAATAGATCTAAACATTGAACCACTCACATCATTTAACTATCTAGAATGGAAGTCTAAAATGCAACTCACTTTGAGAGGTAAAGGACTCTATCAGATTACTATTGGTGAGGAAACTGAGCCATCTATAGATGTAGAAAAGGTTAAGTGGTATAATATATGTGATGAGACCTATGGGTTTATATTATTTTCAATGTCTCATGACCTTTTATTTCATGTTGAATCTACGAAAACTCCAAGTAAAGTCTAGATAATCTTGGATAAGATTTTTGGAGTACAAGACATCATGAGGGGTCATGAGCTAGAGAATGATATCATCACATTGAGCCCAAGTGACTATGACACCCTAAAATACTTCTTTACAAAGTTTAAATCACTGAGATTGAAGTTGAAACAATGTGGCATTGAGAAAATAGATGACCAGTTGATTATATCCATGCTTACAAAACTGGGTCATGACTATTCAATTTTTGTCTCTACCTTTCATGATACCAAATGTGCACTTGGATACACTTGGAAAATTCCATCATTTGATGAGTTTGTTATTGATCTAACTTGGGATCAAGATAAGTTGGTTCAAATGGGTGCACTAAAGTATTCAAAATCATATGCCTTGATTATCAATTAGGATAAGAAGAAGCCTTCTAGTAGTGGCAAATAAGAGAAGAAATAGTCTAAACCTCATCATGAACACAATAAGAATAAAAAATTAGATGCCAAGCCTAGGGAATCATCAAATGTGTCATCCAAAATAATAAAAACTAAGAAGGAGAAACTCAAATGCAACTTCTATAAGAAACTTAGGCATGATGAATCTCAATGCATGAAAAAGAAGATTGATAGCTTGACTAAGATGTTTGAGAAGAACAACACCAGTGTTCTTAAATCTTCATCTCAAAACACATTAGCACAATATTATACAAAAGTTAAAGATAGAAAAAAGGGTAAAAATAAGGGCAAAGAACTTGTTATGGTAGCTTCTTAACCTTCAACTTGGGTTATTGACTCGAGTGTTTCCTATCATATGGCCTCCTTAGAGGATCTATTTTCAAAAATAGAGCCATGTTTTTTGCCTTAAATTCTCATGGGTGATGATACTTAAGTATAATTTAGTGTTAAAGGATTAGTATAAGTAAGTGACAAGACCATTAATCATGTTCTATGTGTTCCTTCACCATCCACTAATCTTCTATTAGTATATCAAATCACTCACATAGGTGTAGGGAAGTGAGTTGAGTTCTCACCTAATATAGTGGTCATCAAAGAGTTACACAGTGAAACCATGTGGCTTATGAGAAGGCCAATCATCATTTTAGGCTGTATACCTTTTCATAATTTTCCCCAAATCAACCCTTAGTTTCACTACTTACTCATGTAGATGGAGTGAGAAAACTATGGCATGAATAGTTTGGCCATTTAAACTACCATTACCTAGAGCAACTTAGTCATCAAGACATTGTTTCAAGATTTCATAAAGTCAAATTCTTGGATGGCCTATATAATGGTTACATTCTTGGTAAGCATGTAGAAGAGAAATATGATAAGGCTAAAGGAAGGAGAGCCAAACAAAAGCTAGAGATAATCCACAGTGACTTAGTAGGATCATTTCCAAAACATTCATTCAATAGGATAAGATACATTCTCACATTCATCAATGAATTTTTGAGGTACACCTAGGTATTTTTTCTCAAAAACAAGTATGAATTCTTTGATCACTTTAAGGACTTCAAGGCACTTATAGAGAAGTAGTCATAATGTTCCATCAAAATCTTAAGGACTGACAATGGAAAAGAGTATGTCAATGATAGGTTTGAGCATTTTTGTACATTAGAGGAGATTCAGATGTAAGACATATTTCCATACAATCCTTAGTTTAATGGTGTGGCTAAACACAAGAACCATACCTTAAAGGAAATGGCAAATTTCATGCTTCAATCAAAGTCTCTTGCTCCTTAGTATTAGGCCAAAGCCATCAATTGTGCATGCTACATTTAGAGCTAAGTTCCACACAAACCTTGAATGGAATCACTCCTTTTGAAGCTTGGGATAGTCACAAGACCATAGTAGATCACTTTTGAGTGTTTGGATCATGAGTAATGGACCATGTTCTTAAGAATAAATGTAAGGTAATGGACCCTCAAAGTTAGTCTTGTATCTTTATGGGGTATGTAGAGGGTATTAAGGGATAAAGGCTTATCCATACTAAATATCATGTGTTATTCATTGAAATGATTTTAAAGATTCATGAGGGCCTACTTGAACATAATACTAGCACTCCAAACTCTTTAAAAGTCTCACTGGACATTGATTTTATGTCAAATAGTGACATAGATCCACCTCAAGATCCTCGTGATGATGAGGATGACTATTCTTCTTCTTAAATTTCAAGTGATGATACTAGTGATGAGGATTATCCTCCTCCATCTCACACTCACACTACAGATGATGAGGACTCACCTTTTAATTCTCTAATCTCATATAATTCTGGTTTGATTTTGGTTAGACAGACACTTCAAAGTGTTAGGAAATGGGTTGGAAATCCATAAGATATAAGGTAGACATGATCACAATTTTAGGGGACATCACATGCCTACTTGGCCACTATATTATATCTTTAAACCTTTCATGAGGCATCTAGCATTCTAGAATGGGATTTTGCTATGCAGGAAGAGTACAGTTCCCTGATCAAGAATAAAACATGGGACTTGGTCCCTCTTCCTAAAGGAAGAAAATTGGTTTGATGTAAATGGTTTTATCAGACCAAGTATGGTGTAGATGGATTCATCGATAAGTATATAATTTTTTTGGTTGCAAAGGGGTTTTCTTAGGTGCCTGGCATAGACTACATTGAGACATTTGCTCTTGTAGCCAAGATGATGTCTATAAAACTCACTCTAGCCATTGCAACTACACATCGATGGGATGTTCACCAAATGGATGTAAAGAGTGTTTTTTAACATGGTGACATCAAGGAATATATATATATATATATATATATATATATATATATATATATATATATATATATATATATATATATATATATATATATATCAACCATAAGGCTTTGTGGAAGATACCTCCTTGGTATATAGACTTATGAAATCTATCTATAGACTCAAATAGGCCCCTCAGGAATGGTATGCTAAGATGGACACCTTTCTCCTCATAGTTAGGTTCACTAGATGCCACGTAGATCTAAATGTCTACATCTTATGTGAGGATGATTATATGTTGATTCTATTTCTCTATGTGGATGACTTATTGATTATAGGGAGTTCATGATCATCAATATCAATAATGAAAATTACACTATCAGACATATTTTCAATGACAGACATGGATTATTGCACTACTTTCTTGAGATTGAAATCATTTAATCAAATTTTAGGATAAATTTATCATGATCCAAGTGTTCTCTTTATTTTCTTACAAGTTTTAACATGGATGATTATAAGCCATCTCCTACTCCCTTCTTGTCTAGTGTGAAGCCTGAGGTTGATTATCCTACACCACTCATTAATGCAACACTATATTGGCAAGTCATGGGTAGTCTTATCTATCTCAGACACACTAAACCTTACACATACTTTGTAATTGGTTTGGTCTCCTAGTTTATACAAGATCCACATGAGTTGCACTAGAAAGTAGTAAAGAAGATTCCTCACTACATTTAGGGTTTACACAACTATGGGATACACTACATAGTAAGAATAGATGTTGATTTGATCAGATAGATAGATTCAAATTGGGTTAGAAATATTCAGAGTCAAAATTCCACTTTAGGCTACAATTTCTCACTTGGTTCAAGTATAATAAGTTGGTCAAGCAAGAAGCAACATGAAATTGCTTTATCATCTACAATGGAATAATATAGAGGGGTTTTCAATGCTACCTTGAAGCAATCTAGCTTTAGGGTATTCTCACTAAGTTTGGTGTCTAGTTTCATAAGCCAATAATCATATATTTTGACAACCAAATCACTATCTAGATTTTCAAGAATCTATTTCTCCCTCAAAGGACCAAGCACATAGAGATTCACATGCATTTCATCAGGGAGATTATCAATGAGCAAGTTATTGATGTTTCATACTATCTAACATCAGATTAGATTGTAGATATTCTAACCAATCCTTTCATAGAGAGTAAATTTGTTCATCTATGAGCTCTCATTCTGGTTAGGGTTGTTCCACGTTCTTCTTCCTCCTATGGAGGTTCATAAATTTTTACTTTGGTACCTCATCAAGTTTTCAATGCTAGGGCCCAATTCTCATCCCACCTAAGCTATGCTTAAGCAAGGTGTTAGTGTAGTGTTTTTTCCTACTAGGTTTTGCCTACATGGTCATATGGCCTTTCTATGTATTTAAGCTTTCTTAGGTTAGTTATAAAGGGTCCATAGGCTAATTTTATTTTATTTTAATTAGTTAATTAATAAAATTAGAGGGTTCATCATATTTCCCTAATTTTCTCTATATGTACCCCACTTTTTCTATTTGGAAGGTTAATTGACTCATTCATATTTTACAATAGATAGGTTAATGCATATTTTTCCTATCTTGTAATTTTGGAGCTTTTTCTATAGGAATCAACATTAATTACTTGAATGTTATTCAGAGTTATTGGAACACTCGTTCAATAGTTAATCAACACATACCTAGAAGCTCAATCACCACTCACTAATGAAGATGAATCATATCATAACTATATTATTTGTAATAAATTGTAGTTTTAATTATTTATATAATAAATATGTACAGATGCATCTAGCTAGGGGTAGAGGAATTACATAATTATAATGATAGTTAACATGATTTATGATCTAATATTCTTGTCCTACCAAAAAAAATCCCAAAACTCATGTCATTTTTATTTTAAATTAACTCAATCTAATAATGATTATTTATTAACTACAATTAATTAGTGATTTAAATATTATAATTTAATTAATATGAAACTAAAGTGTGACACACACAATTATTATATGATTATTTAATCCATTTACTTTCCACCATAAGGTCTCCCTACAAAGATAAATTCAAACATATTAGAGTGATATTAAGACTAAGAATGGTTTATAATACAATTTAATTATTGTATTTAATAAGTAAGATGGGAAATTCATACTAATATAATGCCATGAATAGGTATTATAATTGTATTATAATTCCTTCATTTATTAGATCATGAATACATCCAAACATACCTCTCAAGTAAACACACATAAAGGAAAATAATAGTGAACCAAGGAAAAAATAACTTTACAACATGGTTATCACTGGAGGAATCACCAAGGAAAAGTCTCAACTATTAGTAAATAACTCTATTCTCAAGTCATGTAACTAAGGAGATTTATAAAGTTATATAGATCTCGAGGTAATTAACATATACACAAACCAAACTTGGTGTGAAGGGTTTGAAAACACCCACACATAGATCAAACTCAAATGTTTATTTAATTTATATTACATAATTATTTAGTTTAAAAAACAATGGAAAAGTCTAACATGAATTTGGATGATAAGGCACCCCTAACCTAGCCTATGAACTAGACCTAATGCCCCCACCACAAATTGGATAGCCTATATATCCACTCCATAAAAATAAGGTCTAATGTCATTCTCATTTTAGTTGTGATTGCCTCCTCTATGAAACATCATTACCAAAATAAGGTTAGGACTCTAATCCAACATGGATCTATTATGCCTCTAAAGTGAGGCTATATAAGCTCTAGAAAATTATTCAAGATGAAACGACACATCCAAAATCAACTTTCATAAAACACCTTACATCCCAAGGTGCATGTACTTACCCATGCACTATCACATGATAACATAAATGAGAGTCAAATATAACAACAAGGAACCCACATTCCTTTGATCTAATAAGACTAATGTCTTAGCAATCTTTGGGTTATGTTGCTCAAAAAAGCTCCATCTCTTGAGTGATTTTATAATGGTGACCAAGATTGTAAAAAAATATGATCTCACTTACAAAATAATCAATGCAGGTCACTACTAAGAAATAATTATACATTCGAGCATACCTCACAACTAGAAAATAACAAGGTACGCATGCATGAAGAAAAACACAATACAATTTGCACTAAATCAATTTATCTAAAGGTTGGTTGTTAAGTCATGTGTTCTAATAACAAACTACTTTGGTCATTAATTTCATACTATAAAGGCATCTTAAGGATTATTTCTCTATTCATGTTCCCACTCCCTAAGCTACCTATATATTTGTAGTGATTCCTTCACATGTAAAATTAGGGTTCATTGTAGTTCACCCATTATTAAACAAGTTTTATATTTTAATCAAAACCATATATCCTTCATCGATTAGACTCATGACTAAGATATCATATAAATTGATTGGGTAATACCATAGCCCCTAGATTGCCCAAGCACATCTAGTCACTACCAATAGATTACAAAGAATGCCCAAAAAAAGGGATGTACGTGTATTTATATTTATAATTTTGAGTATAAAAAGTGAGCCTTAAACTAAAATTATATTCCAAGTGAGTTTATAAAATGAACCCCATTTGACCTAATAATGTGTGACTAGTGCCTTAAATAGTTAAAAGAGTATATGGCTCAAAACCTAATGTAAGGTTATAAAAATAGAGTAAGCCTAAAAGTTTACATGCATGCCATAAATGTATTTATAAATGGAGAAAAAACACATTTTTTTTTCATAATCAATAATGCTCTAGAGTGTTATAAGACAAACCAACTCCAAGTTGGATAAACTGAGTATAGAAACACTCTTGTTTTAGTTTATAAAAATACATACAATATTTTTTAGCTATAATAACCCATTGTCTAAGATTTAATAAACATATTTAATACTTAATAATATTTTTAGTGTGAATGAAACTGTAAATTTGTTTAGTAATCCCAAGTGAAATTATCTAATTTAAATTTTTCTTACAAAAGTTCTCCATAAATTGACTTTAGAATAACTTTGATAAAAATATCAAAAATTTCAATAAAATTCATTTTATTATTATACTAAAAATTTCAAGTTATTAAAAATTGATTGTAAATTTTAATTTTGATAAATTCTATTTCTTGATATTTATTTACGTTGATTCCAAATTGACTTTTGAATAAGAAGGGATTTTCCTATGAAATTGTCTCATAAAATTGGTTGAAAAGGATGGTACATGAAGGGAGTAAAATTTATTTGAATATTGGATCCATATTTTGTATCAAAAAATAATTATTTCTAAGTCTCAATTTTTAATTTGTTTAATTTAAATATTTATTTTATGCCAAATCCAAAAATACTCTAGAGGTAATAAAGTATTTGAAAGTTGATTTTCCAAAGGTCATTCAAAATTGACAATAAAAAATAGTTTTTGACATGATTAAAAACTTTATAAATCTTTCTTGCATATTCCACAACTTAAAAAAATTAGTTTCTAGTCTTACTTTTGATAAAGTCCCTATTTGGGTATTTATTTCACCCTAAATCCAAATGGTTTTTAAATATGATTTATAATTGATGTTATGTATCAAGAAACTTATTTTTTTATTTCAAAAATATGTTTCATTTAATAATTTAAATGCATAATTAATTATGGATACATGTCTTATAATAGTATGGTTAAATAGTTTGAAACTTGGCCTGGATGAAATTTCACTAATTTGTTTTATTAAATCAAAATCAATTAAAGTTAAGATAAAAGGGTTTTCCCACTCGCCCAAGTGGTATTAGGTAAATCCACACCATTGGATTGAGAGAATCACCACCACTATATCTAGGTTTTTAATTTTTTCCCTACATTTATTTATAAGCATGAATAAATGTCAACACTTAATATTTTGCCTCATTTTTCCTGGTCTTTTTTCAAGTTTGAAGGGTTTGGAAAGGAGGAGCTCAAGGATAAAGAGCTCAAATATCTTAGATCAATATTTTTGAGAGTATTTACATAATGTGCATTCTTTATATATATATATATATATATATATATATATATATATATATATATATATATATATATATATATATATATATATTCTTAGATCAATATTTTTGAGAGTATATACATAATGTGCATTCTTTATATATATATATATATATATATAAAGAATGCACATTATGTATATACTCTCAAAAACATTGATCTAAGATATTTGAGCTCTTTATCCTTGAGAGCCTCCTTTCTAAACCCTTCAAACTTCAAAAAAGACCAGGAAAAATGAGGATATATATATATATATATATATATATATATATATATATATATATATATATAATCATGAAATATTTATTTATTTTCATTTGTTTTGAAAAATCAAAGATTAACACCCATTATGCATACCAAAATGCATAAACATATTATTTATTTATTTTTATTATATAACAAGCAAAGGGCTCAGCTTGTGGCCATTTGTGCAAGCCCCATATAGGCTATGAGTTCTATGGTTATGGCCACCTAGTAGTCGATCAACTAACCTAAATCCTTCTCCCTTCTTTTAAATGAGGGGGTTTGGATTCGACTCAGCCACCACCCCTCCCATTTTTTTAATTGTTACTTATTTTAAAGGAGATGCCACATATATATTCATATTTAATACATATATTTTTAATATTATCAATTTATATTCTTAACACAATAATTTATTTATTAATTTAAAATATAGGGATTTTGAATATAAATATAAATATTCATTTCATTTATTAACAAATCAATATTTATTTCATATAAAGAAAATTATAAATAAAATATTAGGAATTTATTTAATAATAACCTATTGTATAAGTGCATTTACTTATATGATTAATTGTACACATATCTTAATTTTAGTTTTGACTTTAAAATATTCACAAATTGATATTTTGATACACAAATTCTAAATAACCCAATTTCATTATTAATTCAAATTTGCAATTCAAGAGGTATTATTGAGAGAAACAAAGAAACCATTTTTATTTATATACTATGATTTTACACAAACAAGTTTCTCATTTTCACTTGATTCATACAAATTTAATATACATAAATTTACACTTCTAGTTTCTAATAAACAACCTACATATGTATTTCCTTCTAAAAATTTAGGAGTATTAGGAGAGACTGGACAGAGGAAGGATGGAAGTTCATTATATTCAATTATGTAACATACAAACTCAAATGAACACCATATATTTGTAGTATTGATTTCATCTAGAATTCAAGGAAATGAAGAGAGAGATTAATATTTTCAACAAAAAAGATAACAAATCCACAATATAAATATTCATATATAAAATGTTTATTTTCCCATTTCCTTAAAATAACATTATTATATTCAATTATGTAACATACAAACTCAAATGAACACCATATATTTGTAGTATTGATTTCATCTACAATTCAAGGAAATGAAGAGAGAGATTAATATTTTCAAAAAAAAGATAACAAATCCACAATATAAATATTCATATATAAAATGTTTATTTTCCCATTTCCTTAAAATAATATATAAATTCATTTTTTCATACTCCCAATATGTGTATAATATCATAAATACAACTAAATACAATATCCACCCACCCATCATCCCTTTAGCACAATAAGATTTATTTATTGAAGCAAGGAATTCAATGTAATTTCTCAATAAAAGAGAAAGAAGTTAAATAGAGAGTGGCATACAAATAAATATTTCAATTTAGCTAAAAATTTTAGAGAGAGAGAGAGAGAGAGAGAGAGAGAGAGAGAGAGAGAGAGAGAGAGAGAGAGAGAGAGAGAGAGAGAGAGAGAGAGAGAGAGAGAGAGAGAGAGAGAGAGAGAGAGAGAGAGAGAGAGAGAGAGAGAGAGAGAGAGAGAGAGAGAGAGAGAGAGAGAGAGAGATGACAAAAAAGAAAACCCTCAATTATTCTTATCATTTTTTATTATTTGATTTTTAAAATTGATTCTTCCTTTTATAAAACATATGATAAAATAATGATTACCTCATTTACTCCATTTTCCATGCATGAAAAAATATCCCAATCTTCATGAATATCTCCTCCTTGAAAAAATATCTTCCTGCCCCTTCCAAAGAATGAACCAAAAAATAACTCATAATTTCATAATAAAAATAGATTGTAATTCCTTCTCCCAAAAATAATTAAATGAAAGGAGATACCATCACTTACATGGGTCCTTTCATGTCATAAAATTACCAATATGTTTATTACACACTTGAGGCTTTCTTGAAAGCAATAAACCTTACACAAGAATCAAATAACATACATGGTCGCATGAGATTCTTACACATAAATAATTATTCTTATAAAACTTCTAAAACACTCAATCAAGTGGTTCAAGCCTACCAACTAAGCTAAGACCCTAAGGGTTTTAGGTTTTATATAAATCCTATTAAATAGGGCTTATAGACTTTATATGAGGATGATCAACCTTTTAATATAATTATAAGAATTATAATTCATATGATAAATATATGTAAGTTCAAATTTAATTAGTTTTTTATTAACCTATTAACAACAAAGAGATAAACCACAAATTCAAATTTATTCACCACTATGGTTGTCACACTTGGAAAATGTCTCAAATTGACACAATAAAGGTGAGTTATTCATATGGTTAATTACACTATAATACACATATTGTATCTCATTTTACCATTCCTTATTCTTTAATTTCGAATATAAGTTACATTTTTATAAATATCACACTTCTTCTCCACTGAATGTGTGTTGACTATTATTTATAAATACTTTGCATGTTTCACTCTTACAACAAATAAATTATATGTAAATGTTATATTTATCCCATAAATAGCTGTTCTTGGTATTTTATAAAATAAATAAATAAGGATATATTGGTATTCATCTTACTATTTGAGGTGTTTAACCTATAACATTTGATGTAAAGATCCACTTGAGTTAAAGGAGGATATTTAAGCATCAACAAGTCCACCTTAAAGTAATTATTTATATCCCTATACTCCTTTTTTAATTTTCTTATTATATTAGATGTTTTTTTATTGATTTTTTAATTTATGGGTGTATCCTTGTGTAGGATCTTCCTTATACCAAATAAGTTGTTATAGATATAGAGTTATTTTGCCTTTTTATTTCTCAACTTAGGTTTTATAGAACCTTATTTGGATGACCATTTCACCTTACCTTATTTTCATTCACTTACTCATAATTTACTTTAATTTTACCCCCTTTTAATCATTTACTTTTCTTTCACATTTATAATCATAGTAATAATCATTTATCTTTATTGAGGTCTAATGAGAGTTATATCCTTATATCATATGCTTAGGCTTTGGAACCCTTTCCTCTTTAAAATTGATTTATAGGTTACCCTCCACTAGATCTATGGATATAATAGGTTTTTGCCTAATTTTTAAAGTATACATATGATCTATTTGATTGTATTTATTTGATTTCTAGAATATAGAGAGAAATAGGATGGTTGTAGCTTATCCTATCCTTTACATAAATTTTGGTGAACCTGGTATGAATATTATCCCATATTCAATTAGATTAGTTTCATGTTTGTAATTTTAATTTTATTAGAGACATATTAAAATCCATTATATATATTTTATTCAAACTTTATTTTCCAACCTAATACTATTTTTTAGTCTTAGAAATTATATTGACCATCCTTATACAATTTTATGTTTGTTTACCAATTGTATTGTCCAACCTAATAAAGTTACATGTATTCTTCCAAAATTATCATCCAACCTAATAATTTTTTTGTGATTATATGTTTTCTAACTATATTAGCCAACCTGATATAGTTCTAATTTTTTTTTCTTTCATTTCATATTATATATTCATATTTTGATCTGAATCATCTTTGTTTCTTTTTTGTTTTCCTATAACTATGTTCCATGAGTTTCAAAATTAATAAGAGTTATCATATTTTTCCAAAAGGTTATTATTTTTACCTGAATTGTGGTGTGAGGGGTACTAATCTATTATTTAATCCATTTAAAAACACTAAATACAAACTTTATGTTTCATGTACCTCATAGTATATAGTAAAAACCACGTTTTTCCAAGCCTATAGGAATCCTTTCATTTATTTGATTTTTGAAGCACTAATAAATGCTTAGCCTAAAATTTTTACTCTAAATAAACTTCAAAGATAGGATAGTGTGTCTATGGGATGGTGTAATCCTTTATGTTCAATGCCAATTGGGACTTGATCACTATTTATGCATAGAATTAGTATATTTGAGACCTTAAAGTCAAACATATCTAGCTTAGTAGCACCTCCCAATTATGTTAATGTTTTTAATACTTATTAAAATGATCAATTTTTTTAATTTTAGATGGTATCATCCATCTAATACCATTTTGTCTTGTGTGTGTTAACTACATTAAATTAACCTAATATAATTTTGAGTCTATTGCCACTACATTAGTTAGCCTAATGTAATTTATCTTTATAATTCTATTTATAATGTACTAGTGAGCCCAAATATAGTAATGTCCTTATTTAAAAATACAACATCTAGCTCAATATAATTATGTTCTACCTACTAATTGAATCATTTAGCCTAATACAGTCTAATTTTACTAATTTCCTACCAACTATATCATCCAACCTAATATATTTATTTCATGTGACCATACTATATCAGCCAACCCAATATAGTTTTATATATCATATTTCAGTTCCCAAATATATTTTCAAGCCCAATATAATCTATTTTCAACATTTGTACAAAATTAACCACACTGACCAACATGGTATTGTTGATATTTTCTCTTCCACCATAGACCATCCCTTGGACCAATCCAAAGAGTAAATTCTATAGGAATTTCAAGGATTTATCAACAATCCTGATGATATAGAACTAACCAATCCTAATAGATTTTTAAAAAATACTTACATCCCTTATAATTTTTTCATGACTCAATATCCAATATGATGCAATTTTAATATTTATTCCACTAGATCTGAATGCCATGAACTATATAAAAATCCTAAAACTAATATATTAGGACACCTAATCCAATACCATGGGGATGATGAGGAATATGGAATGAAGTATCTAGATGAAAAGAAAATATATCTCCAAGAACATCTTGAGTATATAGGCAAGGATCATTAGTTTTTCTATTACATCATGATAGCACCCCATACGTAGCATCCAACTTCATCTACTTAAAAAAATATCTACAAGACTTTAGGAAAATAAATTTCCATCTTCCTCATCTGAAATTCCTCATATAGCTCATAATATGGGTGTATCTATTTTAGTGGGCATATTCAAAGTGCTCAAATTAATACCAATGTAAATTATATAAATAGTACATCCTAATAGGATACTCAATCGTCTAATTCTAATCAAAACACTTCTAACCCTATCCAAATTATCTTATAAGAAATGTTTCAAATGGATAACATTCAATCTAACAATAGTGATTAGATGATATAAATACAAAACTTTTTTTTGCAAATGTTTGAACTCAAAAAAATTAAATGTGGAGTCCTAAATAAAATTCCCTCCCACCTCACTACCCCCTTAGATATGCACATGGTAATATCATTCTAAAACTCTTGCTTCATAAAAAAGTCATTACACACCTTCAAAACAAACCTTTAGCTCCCTTAATTTCAAGCATTGACATAGGTGGCATCACTCATGTGATATCCTATAATGTATCTAATGATATTTATTTTCATTTTAAGGCCTTTGGTAACCTTTTATAAAGATTGGATTAAACTCAACAACTTTGTTGGTAAATAATCTGTGTAAAAACCTTCCTTGGTGATGATTTAGAATGGTATAATCTATTGAATTCTAGTTCCATTTATATCTCGAAAGAATTGGTTCATGCATTGGTATAATATTTTTAATCCAATAATCTATTTGAAATAAACTTATACGATTTTATTAATTACAAGCAAGTAGTAAATGAGACTACCTAAGACTTTATCAAACATTGGAAATCTATAGCCAAAAAATTCAAGAACAATATGATGAAATAAAACCAGTTACACCTTTTAACCATTGAACTAAATTATAAATTAAAATGTATTATTAGGGCTCTTTCTCCAAAATCTTTGGAGGAAACCCCAGATCAATCCAACTATCAATATTTTATTATAAGATAATTTGAGCCTTTGAAACCTAATCTTGGCACCTAAAGGCTTATAAGATCTAAAAATATGAATGATACATCTAATGGGATCTCTGATATTGATGACTATAAGATAACCATAAACTATATTATTATATAAATATCTAATTAATCTACTCTCTCCCTTCCAATCAAGGGAAGTCCCTTCCAACATCATCCTTCTCCTTATAAAATAGTAATTGTTAAATTCATCAATCTCTTTCCCTATATGAGATTATGAAACGACTTCCTAGACCCTCATGTATATATGTTTATCCTTACCATATTAATTCTCATTGGTATGATCCTTAAACATTTGATGGTTTCACACAAATTGGGGTCATTTTCATGAGATTTTCAAGCAACTTAAACACTTAGATTTTGAGTTATTTCTTGGTAAATTTTGTTATCATGAATCCATCATTAGAGATCATCACCAATCCTATGATAAGGTAGGTAAGATAAATGAATCCATATTAAAGTGTGATGTAATTCACCAAGCCAATGGCCACCTTAACATATATTTCAATCCACTTCAAAATCAAACTCCTTCCCAACTATCCACTTATGTTTTTGAAACCATTGTTAAACCTCATCTTTCCAATGAATTGAGAAACTTGGTTAATCTAATAACTTGAAGTAGGTGGTTTTTTACATTGATCCTTATCCCATTAACCCTCATATCCCTTATCCAACTTATAAAATAGGACAATATAATCCTCCACATCATTTTTCAACATTATATCTTAAGAAATGATCACTTATATAATATATGATTTCCTAAATATATCAACCAAACTTATACAGTTCCTTTCTTTCAGAACTATATTGACCAACTTAGTACAGTTCCATGCCTTCACAAATATAAGGTACAACTTGGTGAATTTTTTCTATTCAACCACTTTGATTCAAATAGTATTATTTATATCATTATAATATTTTATCTCCATATTAATTACAATTATGTTATCTAATTAGATACATTCTATTTATTTGATTGGTTTTGTTTTTACTATAATGGCTAGACTAATATAATATATTTTTGTATTTCATTTTGATTTAAATATAAAATTTAGGCCAATATAGTCTATTTATTATATCCCTTTTATAAAAATTAAATCATATAGGCTATTATGGTTGCGTTGACTTGACTCAAATATACCATTAGGGTTGAGACTACAAACTATTATTCCAAATCAGATTTAGTTATGTTAAACTTCTACAATTGATTTACATTATAATTTAGTATGTATTTCACAATCCTATCTAACTTACATTATTTTAATGTTTAGGATCTTAAAAAATAACTTTTTAAGTTCCAATCTAAAATTCAATTTATTGAGTTCATGATGACTTCTCCTAGTCATAAAACCCACCTTATGCATCCTTTTTTTGACATGAAAATTACTTGACTACCACCTATGGGGAAAGAATTTACATTCCTATGTCTAAGGAAAGAATTTTATAATAATGTGAAGTGACTTATATCCAATTTTATTTCATTATGGATGAATATATTTTCTTAAATTTTATTATAGCATCTATGATATTTGATGAAATCTTACTTCATGTGGATTATCCTTCTTTGAATATTATCATCCATTTTGGTGATATTAGATCAAGTGATTATTAATAGATAAAGTCTCTTGTACTTATATTTCCTCCCTATAATTATTTAAAACATTAAGATATTATGAATAAAACCCTAAATTTACCCAAATAATGAGACAAGAATATGACTAAAGATAAATACCCTAATTAGGTTGCGTTTGGATCCCTATCATGGTACCACTTATTATAGTTAGAGTAAAAGTTATGCTTTTAAACTTTCATATATCATACAACATTTTTATTAGTTACCCTTAGACTCATTGTGCACAGCTCATGGCCTATATTTCATGCCAATGCATGAACTTTCCTTACATAAGTGTTATTTACAAGATACAAGGTGGTACTAACCCTTGTAAATTTTTTAAAAAAAATATAAGAACATGGTGTCTTAAAAATATAAACTCTTGAACCTTTACCTAGCATTAAAATATATTAATATCAAAACTTTAATTATCTCATCAACCAAAATCAAGTTTAAAATGGTCACCTTAAGATTGTGGGTAACATTCCACCTAACATCCTCGATTTTAATGATGATGATCCCAATGAGATTAGTCTAAACTAGAAATTACTTTTAATACCATAGCTTGGTTTCCACTCACATTTTGACCTTATTATTATAATAAAAAAACTAAAAAAAATCATTCTTATGTGGTCATTCCTATTAATTTTAGTCCCCATACATAATCTAGCAACATAGTGGTATAATCCATCAACATAGATCTCACCAATATTAAATATGAGGATGGTTACCAATTATTGTTTATATATGCCCAAAATAAGGATTTGAAATATTGTAACATTCCTCCCTTCAACGCTCTAATGAGAAATTGGCATCTTCTTCTAGCATCAAATTAAATGACATAATATGATCCAACTTTACTTCAACTTTTTTGATATTTTTACCTCTTCAGTTAATGTGGATATTTCTAAGATGGAACTACTCATACATCCTACTTCTCATGAAATTAATTTTTTCATAGCCTCTTTAAATTATTCTCAATGATCATTATATTATTGGACACTACCAATTCACTATATTTATTAAGACATCAATCACACTTCCTCCAAAGATGTTAACCACACTTATATGGCACATATAAAGGATATCTCCTAAGGAAATAACAACACCATTTTTTTCAATTCATAAATCCTCTAGTCACTCACAACACAAGTGTATATCATATCAAATATATCTAAAGTAATAGAATAAAATATCTAACCCAATCACTCTATTTACTAATATTGATGATTTTTTATGATATTACAAAAATACCTATAATTTGTATTTGGCATTGTCCTCACCCATCCAATATGGGGAATCATATTTCATGTTTCACAAGGTATCTAGTCATTTAGGTTAAGAATATATAGATTATCATATATTATTAGCATAGTACAATATGAAAGGACCAACTCCTACCATGGATTATTGATCACCTCAATCTACTAATCCTTGGTGCTCTTGTTATTTTTATGTGACTACTATGTATTATTTAACTTGCTATCAAGCTCTTTGTTAGAATATTGATGCACTTCATCTATAAGTACCTAATTTTAATTTTCTAAAAAAAATTTGCCTCAAAATATTACACCTGATTATATACCCAAACACGTAGAGGTTTATTTTATTTGGATTCAAATTTATACACATCAAATATATGTGTAAATATATCCAATAGTTTTTCAAAGAATTTTTGAGGCCCCTACCTCAAATTTCCCAATAATGATCACATGGTCCATATAAGATGGGGGAGTCACCTACCTTATGACTAGATCCATTTGTCATGTCAAAATATGTGTGTGTCATAGCACTACACATTGCTTGTATTTATTATTTACATTAATAATCCCCATGTCATCCCTCTTATACCACCCCTACTTTTTCTCTAGAGCTTGTCTACTAGGAAATCCTAGAAAAACTCTTAGAAAGGGAAGAAGATACCATGGTCTAAATTAGATATTCATTACAGTGATATTTAACATATGTTAATGATGGTGTATGTCTAGATCATCCATGACACTTATGACTAGATAATTTTTTCATATCATTTAATTCACATTTTTACATTATTGGATTTCATAATATTATTTTTATCATATGTGGTACTCAGTGTACACATCTTGATTATGTAATGATATTTTAAATTTTAACACTTTTTTTTTTAGCATTTGTTTTTTATTTTCTTCATTTATATCACTTTACATTCAACATAGGGTAAATTTTAGTGTCCCATGTAGAAATTAACTTGGGTTTTTTTAGAGAATCTCTAAGTATGGGTTTGAAAATCTATGAAAATTTAATAGATGGTTTTTAGGTGAGAAGTAAAATGGATAGGTGAATAATAATAGGGCATATAATCTAGATAGGTGTACAACTATGCAAAAAACTTGTAGACACGTCCTTCATCCCTTTTTTGCTACTAAAATTTTCCATTATGAGTATACAGGTAGATTTATGTTTACATATAATGGTGAATAAGCTCATATTGAATTTAAAAATAATGTATAAATATATTTATATGTATGAAATTTATTTTAAATAGAAGGCAAGTCAACCAAGAAAATTAGTTACACCCAAATAATTTAGGCAAATCCACATTATTCACCACCCCCTAAAATAGCCAAATGCCAATTTTTAAAACCAAAATATTCATGAATTAATGAATAATAGCCACTAAAATTTTCCATGATTTGACATTTTTTCCCTTGTGTATCTCAAGTATCACCTTCAATTTTTATTTTTCATCATTAATATCACTTTGCAGTCAACCTTAGTTTCTCTTTTGGACCTTAGGTACAAACTTCAATTTTTATTTTAACTTCCCCATATTTTAGGGATGATTTATATTTGGCCTTAGTTTACCTTTATGATCTTATAAAACTCCTTAAATCTTATTTATTTTACATTTTAATTATTTTATATTCAACCTTAGTCTCTTCATGATTTTTTAGTACACTTTTTAGTATTTACCTCTTTTGGGTTGATTTCTCTAATCACTACTTGTGATATACCCTTTGTAGGCTTGTATGGCCTCTGTAGTGACAATATTACCATATTTCCTCTCACTTATATTTATTTCATTCCATTTACATAATTAGACTTACATTAGTATGGACATTAAAATCCTTCTTTTTTCTTAGTCACTTTTGAAGAAAAAATATTCCTTTTTGTGGTCAGCTAGAAGAATAATTTGAGCTCATTATATCAATCTATTCACATGGATGAATATCAAAAATACCAATTTCACCCTTTCATTGTACTTGATTCATACTTAGGTCAGTTTAAATATTGCACTTTTACCTATGGTGTAAGTCTAGGAGTATTAAGGCACCATGGTATTTTGGTTCTCATATCTAGTAACTAAGTGTAAGCTTTCTTGTGTTAATCATATTTATCACCCATTATTGGTTTTTATATAATATTAATAGAGGAGAAAAATATAAATAGATAAAATATTTAAATTCCATGTTATAATAAAATTCAATGTTAAAATTCAAATCAATTTATATTTTAAAATTTAGGTTGCAGTAAAAGACATGATCATTTAGGCACATATCCTATTCTAGTCAAAAATTAAACTCCATAGTTGTCCTCATGATATATTTAAAGTCCCTTAGGATGTATAACACCATTAAAATATCATAGGAGGACACATTTCATCATTATATATTTTATTACATCTTTATTGCCACCTAATTTCTCACACAAGTACATAATATTCACAATATATTGACAACTCAGTAAGAGGTCTTGAGGAGTGGGTAACATATCATGGGAAAGTAGGATTCATTTTTATTTTATTTTAATACATATAATCTTCATGGGATGATCTATATACTTTAATATCAATCCAAATCTTACACTTGATAGGTGGAGTTCTCTAGCACCCTACATGAAGGAAGGTTGATTGCTCAAGATCTTCACACTTGGACTAACAATGAAATGATATAAGGTTTGGGACACCTAAAATTAGACAAACCCTATAGTTTTGATGAGGCTATTTCCTCTAATGTATCACTTATGATTTACTTACTAAACTACTATACCTTTTGGGATGAAAAGGGTTTAGAAAGAAACTGAAAGGGAAATATTATTCTACTATTGGTGATACACCTATATTTTTGTTCATCCACTCTATTTGAGATCTTAAAACACTGATAAGATAAGAAAATAATTGAATTTACAACTCCAAATGACTCCTATGAAATAGTATTTCATATAAAGGTTTCATTAAGTGATTAAAACATGAGGGAGAAAAGTGCTACCACATGTCAAAATCAACTAACATAAACACACTATACCAAAATATGAAAATAGTCATTTTATTAATCTCAAAAGGTTAAAAATCTCAATCATGATAGATTTTAGTCATGCCTAAGAGAGGGATCCTCAAAAATTTATTGAAACCCTAAATATATAGAAGATAAAAGAATCTCTCACCAAGAGATTGGCATAGAAGGAAGAAGGAGAAGTCAAATTCATATTAATTTAAGTACAAAATTGATATACAATTTGATAAAAATAGTCTTTAATATATCTCCTTTATGTCAAAGGCCTTGCATGCTCCCTTTTGGCAATGGAATAAGGTGGTGGGCCCATTTTACTTGTCAAAGCTCCTCTTGCATAATTGTTATGCCAAAATTTGGCTTGTAACTCAACTTAAGGTGAGATAAATATATTTTAATTTTTTATATTTCATGAAGATCATGGATTATTCATGGATTATATTAGTCAATGCATGATTAGTCAACTTAGAGTGTTTGGTTCTTAAGACAAGTTAACTCCACTTAATCCCTTTCCTTGCATGAAATGGAACTTGAAGACTGATATGTGCATGTAATTTCCACTTTAAAATCAGATATGAAACACGAAAATTCCACATGAGCTTGTTTTACATGCCTTTAATGCCATTCTTTAATTGACATATTTGATCAAATAGGCCTATTAGGCTAAATAGGCCTAGTAGCCTAACCTTCTATACTTGGTGGCTTATAAAACCTATATAAAACCATTATAACTGAAAATAAAGTGAAAAATAGGCTTTTAATAATCTTACATATCATGAAATAGTTCTTTCTTATCTTGAAACATTTTTAAATTCATTAAACATGTTGTCTAGGCTATCTTTTCCTTGATTTCCTATAGAGTGGTTATTTTAGATGAGATGATAACAACACTTCCATAAATATTTGTTACCATTTTATTATTTCAAGCTTAATAACAAGTTCAACAATTTTATCTCCATGGATTGGATTTCTTTTAAATTTCCTTGTACCTCACATTTTGTGTTTTTTTCTCTCAAAAACCTATTTTATGCCCTTATCCATATGATTTCATACAAAAAATGTACCATTGATGGGACCATATCTAATTTTAATTCATGTTTGAATATTTTTTAGGTGATTCATGAGCTTTTTATGGTAAAAAAATCAAATTTTATTAAAATTGGTCATTATGAGGGTTTGGAAGGATTTTGGAGGTGACCCTTCTTAATGGTGGTTCATAAATGAAATAAATACAAACCCAAACTTATTAAAATTAATTTTTATTATAAATAACCCATAAAATTTATTTATACTATTATTTTACCATGCAAAAGGTATGAAAATATATCCACCTGAAGAAATTTACCTATAGGGTTTACAAGCATTCTAGACATACTTACACCCTTAGTTATTTTTCATAAGGTACATACTCTCAAATAACCTAAATTTTCCATGAATTATGAATAAATATGGTAATAAAAACATTATAATATTATTTTTACAAACTCTTCATGTGGTGAAAGATATGAGCACTTGATTAGGTGGCTCGAATGTGTGTCTTGATTACAAAATTCAAATTTCCTCTTTGGACTAAAATTGACTCCTCCATTTCTTATCCCTAATTTAAATAATAATAGTAATAATAATAATAATAATAATAATAATAATAATAATAATAATAGTAATAATAATAATAATAATAATAATAATAATAATAATAATAATAATAATAATAATAATAATAATAATAATAATAATAATAATAATAATACCATCTCATCACATAATTATTTATGTGTAGTCTTTATTTATAGGGCTATAAGTATCTTTTGGTGTTATAGGCTTGCATTCTTGTTTTAGCCCTTAAGGGTATGATTTTCTCTGATAATGAAGTATGACCACATTAAAAAATGGTTTTTTTTAATGATTTTAAATAATATTTTCATGATTTATAAACTCTATAAATTAATTTTAAACCTTTTATCACTTGTATTTACCTTAAGAAACTTTCTTTCTCCAACTATGATTGTGTTTTGATAGGGTGATGACTGTGTCAAAATAGTGAGCATCAACACTAGTAATTTGAATTATAAGATAGCATGATGAAATTTATAATATTTTTAATTATGATATTAACCAATTTTGAGCTATTAATTCCTCTTGTATATGCCTAAAAGACACAAATTTCTCAAAATTCACCTCTTATGCATTGATTGTGTGCTTTTTATGTTATGCATGACTATGTCTGTATGAATTACCACCTTGGTTTAAGATTTAATATGGTGAAAATAATTTTTATATTTTATGACATTCCTCCTTTAAATATTCTCATCCTCCATTAGTTATATTTCAACTTCATGCCACCTCTCTCAATATCTTATCTCTTCCAAAAACATGTTTATTTTTACTAACAATACTATAGGTGTGTGTTTATAAGGATTGAAAATAGATTTATATGATGTAATTAAATTCAAATCTAATCCTCTCTCTATCCATTTCATAACTTATTACTCCTATGACCAAATCATGATCAAGAAACCAACCATGTATCATTGTGTTTTATCCTTCTTTACACCTTTGGAACATGGCCATGTTCGGTGTCTATAGGTGAGATTTAAATGTGATAGACGATATCACTAGGTGTTTAGAGTGTCATTAAACTGAAATATTTGACCTCCTTTATCATTATTTTTATGAAACATCTTGAGGACAAACCTCATTTTTGTTTACCCTA
Source organism: Torreya grandis (assembly GCA_037957365.1). NCBI lineage: Eukaryota > Viridiplantae > Streptophyta > Pinopsida > Cupressales > Taxaceae > Torreya > Torreya grandis. The sequence continues at coordinate 615,117 of JARHVA010003663.1, read as the reverse complement.
AACTTGACTATACTTTACCTTTATAGGCTTGTATGGACTAAGTATAAGTCCATACCTTGAAAAAGTTAGAGGTAAAGGTTATTAATTTATATTTCCTTCATTAGTGGTCTTCATAAGTTTAAAAACCTATATCTAATCTCAAAACCTCTCTCAAAGGTCTAAACTTAGTTCTATGTCATATGCTTGGTTCTTGGCTGTGTCTCCATAAAAAAATTATTTTAGGTTACTTTTCTATGAATATACTATATATATATATATCTTTCAAAAAATCATTATTTCATGTTATTCCATCATAAAAACGTTACTTTAAAACATGGTTTCAAATAAATCATGCCAAAAAAAGTCTAATTTCATTAATGTAACTTGGTGATTCAAGCTCATACTTCTAAGAGACCCTCAATCCTATTGTAGGTGGGTGTTCTTAGTGTTCTTGTTTGTAGCCTCCTGAGAAATAAGACCTATATAATTTCAAACCATTTTTTAGTCTATCCTTGATGTAAAATCATAATATTAACTTAAAAACCCTATTTAATTTCACCTTCTTGAGAATAGTCTCCTCCTTCCTCATCTTGACTGTGTTGATATTGACTGTATATATGTGTACAAACTGGAGTAATGATTTAGATTTTAAAGAGATTGAAAAATGTAAAAAAAGGTGTAAATAGGTCCTTATATTCCCAAACTATTTCTCTAATCATATCTTGAAATATTCAAACCTTGATAACCTCTTGTATAATACTATCCATCCATTTGACTATAGGTTACCTTTATTGATTGTAGGTAGGGTTTCTTTATGCTTGAAGAGTCTTGAATAAAACATATGGCATCCTTGATTCTCTATCTACTATGATGATCACTTTACCAACATCAATATCCTTCTTAAGGTGGTTTCATTATGAAATTCTCCATAAAAATAACATTATGACCTTCTTGGCTATAGGTGGCTTTGATTTGGCTATAAGTGGCCTTTTTTAGGAACTTGATTACTTGTTTAATCTTCTTCCTTGGCATGTATCCTGACTCAAAACCATAACAAGTATCAATAAAAATTGTTTTCTAGACAAATCCACTCATATATGCATGATGTCAACCTCAAAGATGAATGTATCCTTCAATTTCAAATGTGGTGTGGTTGTGTATGTCCATTATACAGACTGTGTCCTGACCTTAAACCTTGAAACATACTAAATAGACCTCTCAAAACCTTCTTGGTGTGGTTTAAACTTATTTAGACATCCCATTGAATTCCACTCTATCTTCAAATATCTTTGGACTCTTCTTTAAAAATGATTTCTTGCTCTCATCTCATCCTTAACTTAGTTGTAGGTTACCTTTTATACAATCTGAGACTATGTTTAGACCTTAAGAAGGTCACCAATCATGAATATGTTATTATTTATTTCATTACTTCAAATTGAGAGAATTGTTCAATGATATTCATGTGATAATCATTCCTTTAATTTTCTCAAGGTAACAATTTCATAAAATATATCTTGACTATCAATGTTTTGGTTATAGGTCATCATTTCTTGACTATAGTTCGATAGTTTTAAGGTCTACATACCTTACATATTCAAAGACCATGACATAAAATTATTTGTTATTTATTTCTTAAGAGATTAATTATGATATGGAGGTGAATGTGAGGAAAAATTATGTGAAAGGGAGATGAAAACCATGAATGGAAAGTGGAAAAGAGGCTTGAACATAGTGAGAAATGGCTATGTTATGACACTGAGGATGGAGATGCACAAAATGGAGGTGAAAATAGGTACTAGGATCATACCAAGACAAATATTAATAATCATATATAATCATGATCATATCCTCTTCAAACCATACCAATTTTGAATACTTTGAAGGAGCACAAGATGGTAAAATTGAAACCTAGTACTATGTTAAGTACCTTAAAATATGCTAAGAAAACTTAATTTTTGATAGACAAGGATTTGAGATGCTTGAGATAATATGAATGTTATTTTCACATGAATATTTTAATAATATCTTGATAAATGTTTTTTGGTAACATGATAACATGAAGGAGATCCATTATATGGAGGAAAACAAGAAATCTTGAAACCATTCTCTCCTAGACTATACAAATCTCCTTCACATGCTTGTACAATGAAAATTGACACTAATTATTTTATTTAAATTTATATGGATCTCACACATGTGAAAATATAATAATGTATGTCATGTAAATTAAGTACATGTTCTAAAGTATCCTTGTAAACTTGAAATTTCTTTAAATGATGCCCTAGTGAGGCTAAATTGTAGAAAACTGATAGCCTTCCGAGATGCAAGATTAAAGATGTATTCCCTAACTTCAAATGGATGATTCATGAGGGAGAGATAAAAAATTTGATAACCACATGCTCCAATATTATTATCTCTAAGTCTAGTTTATCTATAAAAATATTTAGACCTATATCTTCTCTCTCCTAATCATACCAGTTGCAAACCTAAAGGTCTTTCTCTATGTTCAAAGAAGCAAGGTGATTGTAAGGGAAGTTTTGAGCTTGTATTGCATATTATTTCATTTAAATTATTTTTTTATACCTATCATTCCTTCCTCCTCATATTTTAGACTCCTGATGTATGGATGGTTATACAATTCCATACTTGTGCCTTGAAAATGCATGAAAAATGGCTTTTCCTTGCCTTTTATTCCAATTTGAGATATGAACCACCAAAATTAGTGAATTTAAAATATAAAATGATTATTTTATAATTTTAAAATAAATATTAAGCCTTTTTACACATTTTTAGGGCAAAAAATGGCATGTATGGGCTCAAAATGGGCCTTTTTCACTTAAAATTATAATAAAAGAACTTTTTAAACCATGAAAGTTTGACTTAAGGCTAATTTAATGAAAATGAAAATATTCCAAGGTATTTTCAAGTAACTAATGACCTTTTGACACCAAATTTATATTTAAATGCCAAAATTTTCCCTTTTAGGCTAAAATACACTAATTTAGACCACTTGAAAAGGATTGTAATGGTATCAGGAAAAAATTTAAATTGTATGGGTTAGTGTTTAGCCTTGAAAAGACAAATTACCAACATTTATGGTGACTCACATGGGTTGACTAGCTTGATAGTTAAAATAACTTAGTGTATTTCACATGATAATGGTAATTCAAAATAGAGTCTAATAGATGTCAAATAGACTCTTTTGGGCTTTGATAAACCTATTTGAATATTTAAAAAATAAGATTAAATGGAAAAAACATCTAAACTAGGAAAAATAATCCAAGGAAATAGGAAAACAAGACAAACACATCATAAGGGAAGCATACTACTACTTGTGCTATTCATTTATTGAAATAAGACAAACCTAAAACAACTAACTTGAAATAAAAAGCTTTCCTCTAGGGTCAAATGAAAATCTATTTTTTCTACCATATAACCTTGAAACATGTTTTCCATCTCTTGATAGCTCTCTTTTTTAGCTAATATAATTTTCACCTTCATAATCTCTTGAGGAATCAACTAGTTCTTCTAGTACCAACTTCAAGTGGATGAATTGTAGACATGAGTCCAAGACCCAGTCTTAATCATCCCAAATCCTTATAATTGTCAAGAACAATATCAATTATTCTTCATTCATGAGTTACTAATTATGACCATGTTGGGTATCTTGAATTTTCTCCTATATTATATATTCAAGGCTGACCTCTAAGAAAGATGGATATTATTTCATGACTTCTTAAGTCTATTTGAGTTGATATTTAGCTTCCAAGGATAGACAAACATATGAATATAAGGAGAGAAGATAGACAAACATATTAATACAAGGAAAGAACATGATAACCTTTCTTAAGAGACTCAAACAAGTGATATCTTAAGAAAATAACATCATGAGTTTAATTTCTTGAAGAGCTTATTGCTTCCTATTTGATGAATTTTTTCTTCTCGACCTAAAATAGATCATAGTCAAGTAATGTGTAACCTAAATTAATGATATCAAATGATTTATTTTATTAGATTTCACCAAACTAAATTATAGTTTGAGTTTATTCACTGTGATCATAATCTTATAAATCATATTTTGGTATCTTATATTGGTCAATCAAAATTGCTTCATCTTTAACATCATGATGATGACTTGGCATGCTCTCAAAATTAGATTGTTTTACATATTATCTTTCTAATTAGTGTTTGACTTACATCACTTATGAAAGAACTTGTAGACTATCATGATGAATGTTAGCTTCTATTTGATTAATATCTCTTAAGAAATATCTTTAACTTGTATAATTTGAGCATCTTCATCTTGAATACCAGCAACCACTTCTTCATGTACTTGTTCGTATAACTATATCTCATCATCTATCTTAGAAATAACTTCTTCAAATTCACCTTCCTTTTCATCTTGAGATATTAAATCAAATTCAATGATGATGTTTTTTTCTTGCTCACATGATTTATTCTCATCTTCATATACCTTAGTTATAACTTATTTAATTGCCTCACAAAGGAGAGTTTCATTTTCAAGAATAGACATGGTAGACCTCTGGAAATACTCAAGAAGATGATAAAGGTCCAATTATGTTACCATAGATGCTTGATTTTAATCTTAGGGCCACTCAACTTATATTACCTTCACCTCCTCTCTCTACTACAAATTCTCTTGAATATCTTTCCATCAAAGAAAGGGCTTTCAATTTTGAAGAGAAAGGAGTGGAGACTAAAAGACTTCCTGCTTACTTTTGAAAAAAATATCTATGCTTATGATTTATTGTTCTTATTTCTCCCTTGACCATTGTATCTATTTACAAGTCATAAAGTTGGGTTTATAAACTTATACGTTTGTACTTATTGCAACCATGGGTGTTAAATAAGGAACTTGATGTTGTGTTGCCTTTGTAGCTTCCATTGAATACTGAAGATATTGATTTACAAGCACAATGTTATTAGATAAATGAGACTCAAAATCATGAACCAACTAATTATAGATGTCTCCCTATAAAAATGAAAATGAAGGCTCCTATATGATTTATTGTGAACCTAAAAATTAAATTCTTAAAAACATACTTCTTCAACATTCTGAGGCCTCTCTTGGATAGACTTATAGGTAGGAAAGCTAGGTAAGGTCTGAATAGAAACTTGAGGGTTATGATATACATTTGTTTGATGTTCATGAAGAGAAAATGGTAGATCAATGGGAACATGTTGCTAATTATGGTGACCATGGTGTTTCTTGTGAACCACCAACCTCTCTTCAATGCCTACAATTAGACCACCTATGTCTACAATATCAACACTAAACTTTGAATGGACTTACCATATGAAATATGCACATACCTCTTTATCCTGCTATAAATCAACTCTCATGTTCTAACTTTCATGCTTGTAGATCTCATGTCCATAGATATTTTGTGTGTCTATGCTTACCATATGTTTCTCATAGACAAATAGTGTTTATTTGAAGCTAGAGATGGATTGTTTTAGTATTTTATTGGGATGATCAAGAAGACAACAATATTCATGATGGTTATCATAAGATCGGTATGAGTCATCATAATATTAATTAGGCTCTGTATATGATTGGTGATGCTCATCACAAGGATGATATGGATCATGGTAGGGATGATAGGGGTCATGAGGATCATAACAATATATATATATATATATATATATATATATATATATATATATATATGGATCATTTTAGAACTACTAATAAGGATATGAATGATAGAATTATTTTCCATAGGCTACTATAGCTTAAAAATACATGAAAACAACTAAATTATAAACAAATTTACCTTTTACCTCTAAGATAAGGACCATATGAGTACATGAAACTACTTTTTATGACCAATATGCTACAAATTGTATACTTTAATGGATAGATTTGTGTCCCATCAAGTGTGCTAGAACTATTAGCAACCCAAATAACACCCTACTTGAAGGAAGGTTGATTACTCAGGATCTCCTTCACACCTAGACTAACATTGAAATGATCTAAGATGTGGGAAACCTGAACTCAAACTAGACCTCTACTTTTGATGAGGATAGCTCATAGGATGTATCACTTACGCTTTTATTACAAAACTAATCTACTTTTTGGGATGAAAAAGGTTAGAAGGAAATTGAAAGGGAAATCCTATTATACTATTAGTGATACATGTATTATTGGTTCATCCACTCTATTTGAGCTCCTTAAACACTAATAAAACAAGAAAATACCTAAATTTATAACTACAAATGAATCTTATGCAATAACATTTCATATAAAGGTTTCATCAAGTGACCAAAGAATGAGTAAAATGATGGAATAGGCCTAATTTAAGGCACTAACCAATAAATTATATCCATTATTAGCTTAGTCAAATGAAATAAAACACTAAACATGACCTACATAAGATGACATACTATTATCTAGGTAAGATAACAACTTGCTAAGGGAAAAAAGTGCTACCACATGTGCCAATAAACTAACATAAACACACTATACCAGAATATGGAAATTTGAAAATAGTCATTTTATTCATTTTAAAAGGTTAGAAATCTCAATATTGGTAGAGATTAATCATGCCCAAGAGAGGGATTATCAAAAATGGCTTAAAATCCTGAATATATAAAAGATATAAGAAGTTATAGCTAAGAGATTAGCATAGAGGGAAGAAGGAGAAGTCAACTTAATATTAAATTAAGTCCAAAATTGAGTGTCAATTTGATAACAATAGTCTTGAATATATCTCATTTATTTCAAAAGCCTTGTAAGCTCCTTTTTGGCATTGGAATGAGGTGGTGGGCCATTTGATTTATCAAAGCTCCTCTTGCATAAATTTTATGGCACAAATTGGCTTGTAATTCAACTTAAGGTGAGATATATATATGTGAATTTACTATTTTTCATGAATATCATGGATTATGGATGGATTTTCTTAGTCAACTCATGATTAGTCAACTCAGAATATTTGGTCCTTAAGATAAGTTAACTCCACTTAAGCCCTTTCCTTGCATGAAATGAAACTCAAATATTGATACGTGAATGTAATCCACACTTGATAATTAGATATGAATCATGAAAATTCCTCATGATCTCCTTTGATATCACTTCAATGCCATTATTTACTTGATTTATTTAATCAAATAGGCCTATTAGGCCAAATAGGACTAGTATCCCAACCTTTTGTATTTGTTGGATTCTAAAAATTACATAAAACCATTATAACCTTAAAAAAATTAAAATTAGGCTTGTAACAATCCTCCATATCATTATATATTTCCTTCTTATCTTGAAACTTCTACAAATTAGTCAAATATGTTGACTAGGCTAGCTTTTCCTTGATTTCCTGCAGAGTGGCTATTTTGGATGAGATGATAAGGAAACTTCCAAGTATATTTTTGACCTTATTATTATTATTTTAGGATGAATAAAAAGTTGTAAAATTTGATCTTCATGGACTGGATTTCTTGTAAACTACTTTGTACCTCATCTTTTTTGTTTTTTCTCTCAAAAACTTGTTTTCTACCCTAATCTATATGATTTCATACAATAAAGTACCATTTTTGGGACCCTCTATGAGTTTAATTCATTTTTTATTAGGTTTTAGGCTGATTGATTATGTTTCAATGGAAAGATAATTGATTTTTATCAAAGTTGGTCAATATAAGGGTTTGTGAGGGTTTTGGATATGAGCCTTCTTAATGATGGTTCATAAAGTATGAACCTCCAAACCCAAACTTCTTACCATGAGTTTTTATTATACATAATCCATAAAATTCCTTAAGAATATTGGGTTCCCATATAAAATTTATGAAAAGATAACCATGTGAATAAATTTGCCTATAAGGTTTGTAAGCATTCTAGACATACTTATGCCTTTAGCAATTGTTCATAAAGCTCAACACCTAAACAAAACTCAATTGTTAAATAATTATAATTAAATATGGGTCCTCAAAACATGATAATATTATTTGGCCAAAATATTCATGTTTTGAAATATATGAGCACTTGATAAGGTGGCTTGAATTGGTGTCTTGACTACAAAATTCAAATTTCCTCTTTGGACTAAAGCGAACTCCTTCATTAATTCTCCCTAATTTAAATCATCATCATAGTACTTATACCATCTCATCATATCATTATGAATCCTTTTTGTTTGTACCAATAGTATTATAGGTGTGTGTTTATTAGGCTTGAACTTAGCTATATAAGATGTAGTTAAAGTCCCATCTCATCCTCTCTCTAGCCATTTCATCACTAAAGACTCCTATGACCCACTTATGATGAAGAAACCAACCATATATCACTATGTTCTATCCTTCTTCATGCATTTGAAACATGACTTTGTTTTTTGGTTGTAGGTGAGATTTCAAGGTGATTGACTATAGAAATATGTGTGCATAGTATCATTCAACTTAATCCTTTGTCCTCTTTTATCATGATGTTTATGAAACATCTTCTTGATGATAGACCTATTTTACATTTACCCTAAACTTGACTATACTTTACCTTTACAGGATTATACAGACTAAGTAAAATTCCATATCTTAAAAAACTCAAAGGTAAAGGTTATTAATTTATCTTTATTTCATTGGTGGTCTTCATAAGTTTCAAAACCTACCTTAAAGCTAAAACCCTCTCTCAAAGGTCTAAACTTAGTTCTTTGTCACCTACTTGGTTCTTGGTTGTGTGTCCATAAAAGATTATTGTAGGTTACTCTTTTGTGAGTATGATTGTATAGAGATTTAAAACAATATGTATGTCATGTTATTCCATCATACAAAGGAGACCTTCAAACATGGTTTCAAAGAAATCATACCAAAACAAGTCTACTTTCACTGACCTAACTTGGTGAATCAAGCTCATACTTCTAAGAAACCCTCAATCCTACTATAGGTGGGTGTTTTGAGTGTACTTGGTTCTAACCTCTTGATAAACATGACCTACATGAATTCAAACCATTTTTAGGTCTATCCTTAATGTCGAATCATAATATTACCTTACAAGACCCTATTTAGTTTCACCTTCTTGAGAATAGTCTCATCCTTCCTCATCTTGACTATGCTGATATTGACTGTATGTGTATCTCTAGATTGGAGTAATGAGTTAGGATTTAGAGAGATTGAGGAAGGTTAAAAAATGTGTAAATAGGTACTTATCTTACGAAAATATCTCTCTAGTCACAATAACCTATCTTGAAAGCTTTAAACCTTGAGAACCTCTTGCATAGTACTATCCATCCCATTGACTGTAGGTTACCTTTTGTGACTTTAGGTAGGGTTTCTTTGTTATTTAAGAGTTTTTAATAAAATATAATGTGTCCTTGACTCTCTTTACTATGATGATCAATCTACAAACATCAATATCCTTCTTTAAGTGGTTTCATCATGAAAATCTCCCTCAAAAATAGCATTGTGAGCTTATTGGTTGTAGGTGGCTTTGAGTTGGCTATAAGTGACCCTTTTGAGGCACTTGATTGATTGTTTGGGCTACCTCATTAGATTGTATCCTAACTTGAAACCATATCATGTATCAATAAACATTTTTTACTAGACAAATCTACTCATATATGCATGATGTCAACCTCAAGGATGATTGTATCCTTAAATTTCAAATGTGATGTGGCTATGTATATCCATTGTATGGGTTGTGTCCTAACCTTAATCCTTAAAATAAACTAAATAGTCCTCTCACACCCTTCTTTCTGTGTTTTAACCTTATTTTGATCTCCCATTGACTTTCACTCTATTTTTAAATAGCCTTGGACTCTCCTTGAAACATGCTTTCTTGATCTCATCTCATCCTTAACTTGGTTGTAGTTTACCTTTTGTATAGTCTAAGGCTATGTTTAGACCTTAAGAAGGTCACCAATCATGAACATGCTATTATTACTTTCATTACTACAACTTGAGAGACATGTTCAATTATATTCATGTGATAACCTTGCCCTTAATGCTCTCAAGGCAACATTTTCATAAAATATATCTTGCCTATAGGTGTTTTGGTTGTAGGCCATGATTTCATGGCTATAGCTTGATGGTTTCAAGATTTTCATACCTTAAATATTCAAATACCATTATAAGCACTTATTTTTCATACCTTTTTGTGAGATGAATGATGATATGGAAGTGAATGGGAGGAGTAATCATGGGAAAGGGAGATGAAAACCATGAATGGAAAGTTTAAAAGAGGCTTGAACATAGTGAGAAATGGCTATGTTATGATAGTGAGGATGGAGATGCACAAGATGGATTTTAAAATGGGTACTAGGAACATACCAAGACTAATATTAAGACTCTTATAAAATCATTGACATATTGTCTTCAAACCATACCAATTTGGAAGTGTAGATGCCTAAATTTATTAATCATTATTCTTAAATTAATAAATAGCATTTCCTCTTAAAATCATTTAATTGATTATTTCAAACATTTTAAATAAGTCAATTATGCACCTTTAAATATTTATTTTAAATATTTAATTATGGATTTTCCACCTATTCAAACCTCTCCCACCTTTTTCTCCCTCATCCCAATTGAATCTCCAAATATCTCTACCTCTTATGACTTCTCCTCTAAGTTTTAAAGCCATTTTAACTAAGTCAGCTAACCAACCCTACTTTTTCTTCAACAAGTTGAAAAGGTCTCCATCCTCATGAATGAGGACTCATCCTCAATTGTTGATCATTTGGATCATTTAAAAATTCCAAATGATCATCCATTATTGGATCCTTTTCTACACTTCTATAAATAATCTTGTGATTCTCCATTTTCAATCATCCCTTTTGAAATCACAAAATCATATTCAAATTGCAATCAATAACAAATCTTGAGAGATCATAAGCATCCTTACAATCATAATCATATCTTTCACCCAAAGAAAATTAAATCAAATTAAATTCATCCTTTTACACCAAAATGTTTCCCATTCTCTTTATATTGGAGGAGTGAGCACCACATACTTGATAGAGAAAATCAGATTCAAATCACAATGGAGGATCCTTGTATTTAAATTTTAAAGTTTTGAAGGTTATTTTCTAAATTTGTTATTCTATCTTAGTTGAAACTAGATTAGATTAAATTAGTTTATTTTATTTGCATATCTAAATTAAGTTCATACATTTTTGGCATACTCAATTAGATTTACCCATGTCTTTTAATCTTTTCATCTTCTCTTTTACATTTAGATAACATTGATTTTTTGGTTTTTATTATTTATGTCTATCTTTTGCATTTAATCTTGTTTTTTTGAGTTGGTAGACTAAAAGTTATTGTCATGAACTTTTTGTTTAGTTGTGTACATTTTTCCTATGTAATAATGAATTTGAATCACTTTGTAGTGAAATCACCAAACCTTGCAGTGAAATCATTTTACCTTACAGTGAAATCATCCTAACCTTATAGAAAAATCATCCTGACCTTGCAATGAAATTATTGGACCTTATAGAAAAATCATCAGAACTTACAGTAACATTATTAGACCTTGTAGTGAAATAATCTAACCTTGTAGCAAAATCATCCAACCTTGTAATGAAATCATTAGACCTTGCAACGAAATTGTCAGACCTTGTAGCAAAATTATCAGACCTTATAGTGAAATCATTAGACCTTGTAGTGAAATCATCGTACTTATAGGAAAATCATCATACATTGTAATTAAATAATCAAACCTTGTAGTGAAATCATTTCTCTACATAGTGAAAATGTTTAGTAGCCATGGATTTTTTTGTTTTTATGTTTTCTTTTCTCTATTTTTTTTTGTGTTGTCATTTTTCAATTTCACTTTTTTGACTTGGCTATGTAACAATGTTTTTGTCACAAAGGTTTATTTTTTGCTTTTTTTCATGGGGTTTCACTTGTATATTGTAGGTTATCTCATTTTTCAACCTAGGAAAGCAATGTAGAAACTTATTTTCTAGATGCTTTCTAAAAGGAATTAATAAATAAATCAATATAAAATCCAATTTTGCTTATTACTAATATTCTTGTTTTCTATTTTTCAATTTTTTAGTAATTACATCACTTTTCTTTTTTTATATTTGTTTTTAGTTATGAAATATGCATATGCTCTTTTTTTGGCATTACATTGATAACAATACATATAAATAAATTATGTTTTCACAATTTGTCTATTTACCTAATTGATATCCGCATATACTCTTTCCTTATCATTGCATTGGTGATGAGACTTAAAAACCAAAAATAGGTGTCTAATTCTTTATTTGTATTTTATTAGGGGCTCTATCAGCCATGGATTTCATCACCATATGGTAGGCCAAACCCTATTTACTAGTGGGGTATATAAATCAATACCCAATTATTTCAATTTACTAAGTGGTTGTGTGTTTTAAACACACATTAATGTGAGGGGAATTCATTCTCAAATACCTAGGTTTCAATAGTTGACTCAAGATCTGATATTGCCTATTATCAAAACACTAAGACCCCTATGGTTATGTTAGAAATTTTAGAACAAGACCCAATACTGTGTGTCCACTCTATCTATTTATTTCACATTTTTATTCATCCTAGATAATCTTGTGTATACCTTAAGCATAGGATCACCTTTTTGTTATTTGATTTTGGTGCATCTATTAACAATTAGCACAGAGAATTAAATTTCCACACACCCTCAAAACTAGATTCAGTGGGCCATGGGAATAGTATGATACACCATGGTTAGTTCCTTGAAACATTAGGCTATAGTTGAGAACATGGAAAAGTGAGTGACAATAGAAAGCCCAAAAGTTTCTCGCAACCTTTTTACCTATTTTTCACCCTTTTATGTGTAATTTCTTATTTGTTTAGATTAAAATTGTTTGTTATTTCCTAGTGTTTACCACATGCTATAAAGTCCTTGTTTGTAAATAAATTATTTTGAGTTTAAATTATATCCTAAAAATCAAAACTTTCTCTCTAAAATCTCAAAAGCATTTACTTAGCAATCAAACTTTTAGTCACTTTGGTACTTTTCTTTACTAGAGTCTAATTTAAAGTATTTTTGTGTTTATTTAAGTCTTTCCTTAGTAACATTACCCATTACAAGAATCATGTATATGTAGAATAATACCTTGACTTATTTCATCTCGAATCACAATCTCAATAGTCCATATTATAACCTAGGATTCTATCCAACCAACTTTGATTCAAACACATATTTGAATTAATGCCAAATCAATCATCAAGTAAATCTAAATCCAAGTTTTAATATGTATTCATCCTCATCCATCCATCAATAAAATCCAAACTTTATTAGTTATTCAAGTTTTCCAAATTAGCTTTTTTATATTAATCAAAATCAATCCTTTGATTTTTCATCTATTTCACCCCAAAACTCAAACCCAAACTTCTTCACCAATCCATTGATTTCTAACCTTAGCACCAATATAAATCAAAATTTTGATTTACTTTCACCACCACTTTCAAATATATATTTGAACCAAAATCCATTCACCAATCAAACTCCAATCTAGCCAATTCTAACTATATTTCATCCAAATCAACCTTTCAACTCCTATGCCTATCAAAACTAACCATTCCGATTTCATCAAAATCAATAATTTTATTTTACATCCAAATCATTACCAAACTTGAACCAAACTATATCAAATTCAAATTTATTCACAAACCTAGCAGATTCAAGTCCATCAACCTTCACAAATCCATCCTTAAAATATCAAGCTACCTCTTCATTCCACTTCATTACTAGGGAATCCTTAAACATTCCACATCAGCATCATCCTATTTTCCAAAGTCAACCAAGTCTCCCTTCCACTATTTATACCCTTGATTCTAACATACCCTATTATACTAACAAAGAGAATCCAATTCTAGAACCATTGCCATCTAGTGTTATTCCACCTCCAGAGTTATAACTTCAAAACTCCCAACTTGTCAAAAACATCACCGTGCCTATTAATAAAAAAATCAATCCTTTAAGGAAACCTTATGATGTATTCTTTCAAAAACTAGTCATTATAAACTTAGTCATATATCCAAACACCAAATACATTGAGTCAAATGTCCCAAAAATTGAGTGGTATTGACCTAATGAATATTGTGATTATCATAAAATTTAAGGCCATTCTATAAACTATTGTATGAGACTAAAGCATCATATCCAATATTTAATTAACAAAGGGTACATCAAGGTAAATCCAAGTGTATCTATGCCTACAAATCATATCTTGGGGATATGTCAAGATGTCTTTCTTAAGTCTAGTCAAGCTATACCACTTCTAAGTCAAGGCCATAACCTTCCATCTACTTTTGAAGATCTGATTTTTTACACATCATTTTTAAACCAATCCATATTAGACAAACCTACCTTTGAAAACCATGGTTTACCATCAATTTTTATGAAGATCCCATCTTTATTGAATAACCAATATTCTACCAAAATCCAATCTTTGACCAAAACCCTAGTTTTAATCAAAAACCTATCTTTTATCAAAATCTTGTCTTTGATCATGATCCCATTTTTAACAAAGATCCCATAACTAACCAAGATCCTATCTTGGACAAAACATAATTCAACCAACATAACATTTTACCCATTGCCAAAACACCCAAATCATTATCACCTATTGAATCTCCCATTATCTCACAACATGCACCCCAAGTGATAGAGGTGCTTATAGGTAAAATAATCCATGAGCAAAGAATTATCAAACCCATCCATTTTAAAGTACATGCTAGACTCCATATCATCATCTAAAAACCATTTAAAATTAATTGTAAAGATGTTAGTGATAGCAATTTCTAAGGAAAATTCATCCATAATTAAAAAAGGATCCATGTATAGTCTTTATGAGGACTTTGCTACCATCACTCCTTTCATAAACATCACCATTCCTACCTTCCATCTTTCAAGCTAGTATCCTACACCTTTTGATTCAGACTAATGATCTTACTTATAGTTAACTTCCTTCCATAATAATAAAATAATTGTAGACTTCCTAGCTGGTCTCTTACCAGAAGAGTATTAATAAACATATACAAATTTTGATGAACAAAAAGTGTACGTTAATAAAAATAAATCCTACAATTCAAATCTAAAATCCATACCTCATAGTGAAAACCTCTTTTAGGCACTGTTGGATTATCAAAAAATAAATTGCAATCAAAATCAAAATCAAAATATAGAAAACAAAAAATATGAGTCACTTAGTGAAAACATCTATGAAGAATTATTAGATAATCCAAATATAAATCCCAATAAAAAAAATAAATAAGAATCCTTTGGTGAAAACCTTTATATGTCACCAATGGTTGATAAAATTAGTATATCCTCTGTATTATCATAGTTAGATGATGGATCCCCATCACAAGTTGAAGCCATCATGGATGCAACATTGAATTTTGAAAACATCCAACTTGTAGTCACTCTTAGTCTTTCTAAATGTAATATTGCTGGTCCCATTCACCCTTTACATCAAGACCCATATACTCATCCCCACTATAATTCCTTACCTCCAAATACTTCATGCACTCAACAAACATCCTTCATCTAACATACTTTCTGCTTCACCCTATCTGGCATCACCCTCTATTATAGGGTCTATGATAGTATCCTAGTAATTTTGTAAGAATAAAACATAGAAATTAATGAAGATACTAAATACATCTCTAGAGTGCATACCTAAAATATCAATAGTGGTAATAATCATGCATCCTGAACCCTTTTATAATTGAGATGTCAAAAATTGAGAGAGAGAGAGAGAGAGAGAGAGAGAGAGAGAGAGAGAGAGTTAAAAAAATAGAAAGATAAGGAAAAATAAATTTGTCCAAAGGTGAAAACCATTTTCATGGTGCATTGGAAAAGTACCATGATGAAAACCAATTTTCAACATCATGTGTAAAATAATTATTTCTCTGCTAGTACCTTACACTAGGGGAAAACTCATTCCATTTCAATTGTGTACATTCTAAATAATCCTTGCATCCTTACCCCCATCCTATAACTATTTTAATCCCATCCTTTACCATCTTAAACTTACCCTAAACCATCCTTACTTATAATAAGGTATCCTAAGTAACACTTACTCATCCTTATCCATTTAACCCCAAACACCTCAAAACCCATCCAATCTTTGTCATCATAAACCATCCCTTGTCCCATTTTGACCTTGATAAGGAAGTGAAAACGTCTTGAGACATGTTTTTAAAAACATCTTGGTGTATCCTTGTAAATGTTATTTTGATGACTAGCCACTTAATTATTACCCCATGTGTTCCCTAGATTTATCATCCTAATTCCAATCCATTCTTATTCATGCATACTCCATATATAATGTATTCCTTCCATCCCCTACCACTCACTCCTTGGTGGTATAATATGGTTTTCCCCTTGTTGGTATTCCTTATATATACACTTATTAAAAACAACCAAAAAATATTAAAAACTCCAACAAAAATCTAAAACATTATAAAACTCCAACAAAAAACAAAACACTATAAAACTTCAAAAAATCCAAAAACATTACAAACTCCAATAAAAATCTAAACCATTATAAAAATCCAATAAAAAAAAAACATTATAATCTTCAAGAAAATCCAAAAACATTAAAAAAATTCAACAAAAATTCAAAACATTAGAAAATACGAAAAAAAAATCCAAAAAATGATTAAAAAAAAACCCTTGTCCTTAGTTATGTACCCTAGTCATCCCCTATATAGATTACTCATTAGATAGTTCAACATTATCAAAAATCACATATGTCAAAGTGTTTTAATCTAGCCAAGAAAATCCAAAGAAAGGTCATTTGCTTATTTTTTTTAGTCATTTGCTTCCCTATTTGTATATTCATTTACTTTATTTTACATCATGAGTGTATAATTTCTTCTAAAATGTTTTTTTAACTTCTATTTTTAATTTACTTACATCATTTTCATTGTTGCAAACATCTCTTTTTTATCTTTTCTTTATGATTGTTTATTGTGTCTAGATTACTATGCACATTATTAATGGTGTTATTATGATATTCCATATCTTGATGCACCAATCTTTGTCCTTATGAATCTATTAGTCCTTACACATATCACATGATAGTCATTGTGGTATTTATATACCATTAGTGCATATTTCCATATGCAATATCAAAAAATCAAGTTGCTTAACTCTTACTCAGTTGGAATTATTTTCAAAAAACCAATGCAAATAATGAAATAAATACAAAGAAGCTATCAAACCATCTTACATTCTTAGATGAAGAATCTATGTGTCATCTCTCTCTTCCATCCATTCTTATCTCATCCATGTTGTTCAATCATTTTATCCATCATCAGTAATCAATGTGATCACTTCAATTCTTTGTTAATGCTTACATATCAATCATCCACATCATTTCATAATATTTCAATTCAATCTCTCACACATGTCGATTGGGACTGAAAACATCATAATTTCCATCATTTATCCATCATTTAATATCAATGTGTAATCATTAACTTAAGTCTAGCATTCATGGGTCAATTTTAAGTTACATCATCACTTCTCTTCCTACATTGGGATAACTACATATGGTTTGATATCCACACATAGACATTGTCTAAGTGGATTATGTAGGTAGTGCTTAGATACATGGGGTCTCTAGGGTTAGCTTGGTCACCACCTCCACCATCATCCAAGCCATTTCATCTTCATTTTGTACTATCATTTAATCAAAGTCCTATATCTCTTTATCAATCTTGCAAATATCAATTTTGTAAATCTTTATCACAAATTAGACAATATATATTTTTCATTTTTTATCCTATGGTTTACCATCATTGGGATATATCATTCCCACATATACTTGTGAGACACCTGAGTCTGAGAATAATCTAAGCATGAAATCTATAAAGTGAGAAATGTACTTTTTCAAGCATCTTCTCTATCATTTAACTGCTAGGGGTAAATAGTTTTACATGTACCCTCTATAATTTTATAAACATTAGTACTAAGATAAGTATTTATATTATTGATGATAGTTTTCTTATTTGAATCCATTAATCATACTCTTTTTTCATATATTTTTCAAATTTATAGCAACATTAAATCAATTTATTCCAAGATTGTATTCAAATTCTTGCAACAATTTCTCAACATAAAATCCACAATAATTTGCAAAATCAATACCCTTTTTCTATATATAGATCTATAGTTTATTATTGTTGGTATATATCATTCCCAAACTTGATAAATTGACCCTTGAGTCATTAGATAAAAATAATAAGCATGAAATATTTGAGTGGTTAAATTATTGATTTTTAAATCAATGCTCTTTTTTTAATTAACTAAGGGCAACCCTTTTACATTACCAACATCTCAAAAATTTGACATCAACTCTGAAGTAGTTTGATTTTTCATTTGCTTCAATATTTTTAACCTAGTTCCTCTTGTCATAAATTTTGAGTGTTTTTAATTTCTCACACAAACCCTCAAGGGGGCATTATCACACATTCTCATTCATTTGGGGCTAATATTTTCCTCTCTATAATCAACACTCTACTTCTTCTATTCTTTGAAATGGTACAAGTTTAAAACTCTATTTTAAAGAGGTGAAAATATAAACACCTAATTTCATTTATTTTTTAAATGCACCTAACTTTATTAATAATTCTTCTTAAATTAATAAATAACATTTCCTCTTAAAATTATTTAATTGATTATTTCAAACATTTTGAATAGGTCAATTGTGCACCTTTAAATCCTCATTTTAAATCTTTAATTTTGGATTTTCCACCTATTAAAACCTCTCCCACATTTTTATCCCTCATCCCAACCAAATTACCAAACATCTCCACCTCTTATGACTCCTACTAAGAGTGTTCAAACTATTTTGACTAAGTCAACTAACCAACACTACTTTTTCTTCACTAGGTTGAAAAGGTCTCCATCCTCATGGATAAGGACTCATCCTCAACCATTTATCATTTGGAGCATTTGAAAAGTCCAAATGATCCTCCACCTTTGGATCCTTTTCTAGGATTATATAAATAAGATTAAAAATCTCCATTTTCAATCATCCCTTTTGAAATCATAGAATCACAATCAAATTGAAATCTATAACAAATTTTGAGAGATCATAAGCATACTTGAAATCGTAATCATATCTTGCACCCAAATTGAATAAAATAAAATAAAAGTCATAATTTTTCACCAAAATTCTACCTATTCTCTCTTTTTATTGGATGGGTGAGCATCACATACTTGGTAGTGCAAATTGGATTCAAAATACAATGGAAGATTATTGTATTCAAATTATGCAGTTTTGATTATTGTTTTCTACACTTGTTGCTCTAGATTAGTTGAATTTAGATTAGATTAGATTAGTTAATTTTATTTTAATATCTAAATTTATTTTATATAGGAATAATTTTAAGGAGCACAAGATGGTAAAATTGAAACCTAGTACGATGCCAAGTACCTTAAAATATGCTAAGAAACCTCAGTTTTTGCCAAACAAGGATTTGAGATGCTTGAGAGCATATGCATGGTCTTTTTCATTAATATTATAAGAATATCTTGAGAAATGTTTCTTTATAACATGATAACATGAAGGAGATCCATGCCATGGAGGAAAACAAAAAATATTGAAACCCTTCTCTCTCTCCTAAATTATACAATCTCCTTCACATGCTTGTATAATGCAAATTTACATTACTTGTCTTATTGAGATTTTTATGTATCTCACATGTGTGAAAAATTATTTATGGATTAAATTTAAATGAATTAAATTTTCTAAATAATCCATATAAACTTGAAATTTCTTTAAATGATGCCCTAGTTAGGAGAAATTGTAGAAAACTGACTACCTTCCTAGATGCAAGATTTCAGATTTATACCCTAACTTCAAATGGATGATTCATGAGGGAGAGATAACCAATTTTAGAACCACTTTCTATAGTAATAATATATATAAATTTAGTTTCTCTAGAAAAAAATTTAGACCTATATCGTCTCTCTCCTAACCGTATCAACTACACACCTGAAGGTCTATCTTTATGTTCAAATAAGTAAGGTGACTATATGGGACCAATTTTGACCTTATCTTGCATCTTATTTCAATTAAATTATTTTTGGATACCTTTCATACCTTCTTCCTCATACTTCAGACCCCTGTTATACGTATGGCCATATAATTTTGTACTTGTGCCTTGAAAATGCATGAAAAATTGCTTTTCTTTACCTTTTATTCCAACTTGAGCTATGAAACACAAAAATTAGTTCATTTAATGGATGAAACAAGTATTTTTTCATGTTAAAACACATTTTAAGCCTTTTGACACACTTTTGGTACCAAAAATCGCACATGTGGGATCAAAATGGGCCTTTTTGGATTAAAATTATATTAAAAGACCTTTTTAAATCATGAAAGTTTAACTCAAGGCTAATTTCATGAAAATATAAATATTATAAGGTATTATGAAGGTATTAATGAAAATTTGACACCAAATTTATCATTAAATGGCCAAAATTATCCCTGTTAGGCCAAATTACACTAGTTTAAACCACTTGAATAGGCTTGTAATGATATCAAGAAAACTTTTAAATTTTATGGATTGGTATTTGGCCTTGATAGAACAAATTATAAACATTTAATTGATGTAAAAATATCGTATCCTTATCTAATTTATTGTAATTTTTTATTTCTATTCAGGATTCATACATAACCTCTATCGTTCCTTGCATCCTTAAATTTCACTAATATATTTTTCATGTATCCTCTTGATGGATATTTATTTTAGATAACCATGTCCATTTTATTTATATCCCATTTTATTTATAATTGACTCTTAAATTTCACTTTTTAGTGCCACTCGACTTTCTAATTTTTGAGTTGTATTATAAGACATAGGGGAATACAACCATTCCTTCCTCACAAATTCTTATAAAAATTCATATCCACATCATATATATCATCATAGTTATATTTATATATTGTTGTGATTTATTACATTATGATTTAATACAAAAACTAATTTTAAATTTTCACTCATTGAAGTCTCTACCTTATTTTTATGCCCATCTTTGTTTAATTTAAGTTGGATTTACTTATTTTAAATTGGATGTAATTTACAATCACTTTTCTTTCCTTACATTTGATTCAAGTTAACTTTACTTACTTCATATTTGGATGAAATTTTTAATAAGTCTTCACATATCCTCATTGGATTATCTTTCACATTTTTTTACATTGGATATTTTATTTTACAATTATTTTTTTCATATTTTGGCGTGATTTTAACTTATTACTTACACGGTTCCACATATATATGTTCTGTATTAATATTTCATCTTACTTAAATTGGGTGTGTTTACATTTATTTTATTTCTATATTTACATCTTACTTTTTTCTTTCTTACGATGTATTTTTACATATTTTCTAGGAAACAATACAACATACATCATAATACATAACATAGCATGATATTAAAATCATAAATATGTGTTAGAAAGGAAATATATCATATACCATTTACACAACATGTAGGTAAACAAATGAGTCAAAATGATATATCTATATGCATGTCTCATATTTCTATATAAATACATCTGGTACATCAAAAATACATTTGTGATATATCTTTTCTTAAGATTATGGAACCTAAACCTAGGTTGATAAAAAGATGAGTAATAAATCAAGAAATAAAACATTATAGTATCAACATCCACTAATTTGACCAAAAAATAATTTATTTGAATATTCTATAAATAGAAATAAATTAGAAAAGGTGTACTTGGTTAGAAAATATGACTGAGATGGACAAGTGGTAGGTTGAGAAGTGATGTAATAGTATGGAATAGTGTCATCAGTGGAGAACAAGTTGTAAAACCTTATTTAGATAATAGTTTGGACCTCTTTGATAATAATTCATTGGATTATTAACCTTTTATTAAATGTTGTTGACCCTATGTAGGTGAAGGGGTGAAATCTTGGGAAGACTTTCACGTTTTTTATAAGTATTGTGCCTCTATGACCAAGACCTAGATCATTGTATTTTATGTATTTTGACTGATTTCATTATGAAACCCTAAGCCTTCATGATTAATAGGGTTTTTTATGAACACATATGAAATAAGAGTGGCATTAGTAGGGTAGGCTAGGAATGACCTCAACACCCCATGGGATGAGCACTACCTACATACCAATACCTTCAAATGGGATTGATACTAATGTAGTTCTCCTAATCTAAGTGTTGGTGCAAGTGAGAGTGATGTTATTATTGCTGAGTGTGAATTCCAATTTGAATGCTTTAAGGTTTAAATGAGACTAGATACATGAGTGAAAATGAGCTTTGGGTTGTTATAGATGGATGTGTGTAGAAATAATGGTAAATAGGAATCAATAATCTTAATTTGTATAATTATTTTTTATATCTTTCATGATAATTTCCATCTATCTGATAAATAAATGAGTGATCTTTATATAGTGTTTTGATTCTTATCAAGACATGGAATGAGTCTAGGCTGACCCTAAGACATTTTGGAAAGTATAACAATATCTTTAATGGGTAAAGGAATATAAGGGTTAATAACACTACCTCCTTTGCCAATAGTGCATTATGTTATAAATTAATGTTTCCATGCTATTTTCCAAGTGGTTGGAATATGTGAAAAAGGATCAAAGGTGCCTAAGTAGTGGGTCAATGCATCTCTTGGTATATTTGGTCATAGACTAAATGTGTATAAAAGTTGTAAAATGATCAAAATAGGCCCTAAGTAGGGTTAAGCTATAGATAGGGTGGTCTCAAGTGACACTCATTGCATTAAAATGACATTTTATTAGATGACATTCCTCCCCTTTATTATTAAAATGTATCAAAGTGAAATGACTAGGATAAGGGAAAGATAAATATACCTAGACTTACCTATATCGTGAAGCCCTTGAACATGGGTCTAAGTCTAGGAATTATGCTCCATTGTGTGTCCTATAAATGAAACATGTATGAATTAATCCTTAATAAATATAAAAAATAAATACAAAACTAAGTAAAGAGATGTGAGAGAGATGAAATGAAATAATACACCTCATTGGGTATGTGAACAAATGTAAAAACTTGGTAAAATCCTTTGTGTGCTTGTAAATGGTGATCAAGCAGTGGATAGCTTAGACTAAGTTGATGTCTTTCCCAATACCTAGGTGTGGGTGGCTCAATAACTCAATCTAGACTTGAATTCATCATATCCCACCCCTATTTAATGGATCATAATCTTTGAATAACTTGGATTCGACTACTCACTTGTCCATCCCTCTTATGTAGGTGTCTTAAGAACTCAAGTAGGTCATGAATCCATAATTTTATACCCATGTGTATTAGATTAATCCAAAATATAAAATGTGTGGTGTCATGAAGCTATAAAAAATGGCTTTGGGAAACTTGGGAACCTTGAAATGTAAAATAGTTTAAGGGCCAATCAAGAACTCAAGAATGTATAATTATTCTAGGCCACTTAGGAATGCCAACCATTACAGATGGAATGAGGCATTAATTGGTATAATCTTGGTGAAAAACTAGTGCATATGGTGTATGAAGTATATAATATGAAGAATGACATGGAGTTGTCATTCCATATGAGAGAATTGGTGCAAAACTAAGCATATGGAAACAATTTGCTGCACACATGCCTCTAATCTTGATATCTGTGCATATGGATTCTAGATTAAGTTATAGTAATATGTATATATGCATGTCTAAAACTTAAATAGGAGTGATCATGTCATACATGATGCCCCTAATCTAAGTAAACATGTGTATTTATGCATAAAATTGAGTATATCTAATAATTTATGACTAAGACTATGAAAATATGAGATTTACTTACTATACTTTTTTGATAATTATATAATTTTATATTTTTGAGGCTATTGGACAATATCATAGTAAGTGGACTATAACACATTAGGTTTCTAATAGTGTATTGTGTTATTGTCTAGAAGTGTTGTTTCTAAGAAACATTGAGACTAATCTATGTATGACTATATTTTACTATATTTTCATGAGTTTGAGCTCTATAATATATGTCTTCATGATAAAAAATATGTTTTTAGTGCATAAGGATGGCTTGATCTCTATGACAAACCCCTATAAATTCCCCCTCTTTTAAGGGGAGTTATTGAACCTCTACAATAATTTCCCTTGAAGTAAAATCTATGCATCATGTGCATGTCACTAAAAATATATGATATGTACATGATAAACCAATATAATGTGTATACATGACATCCAAATGAAAAAGAGATTAAACATGAGTTGGCAATATATGATGTATGTTAGATATATCAATCACAAGGTTGTCAAGATAGATAAAACAATTCAAGCATGTATATGAACAATAATTTAGAATATAATCTAAGTAAACTACTTGGGGGGATGGGTCATGATGTCAATAAAGGAAACTAAGAAGGAAGAGGGAGAAGCATGAGGTCCCTCATGGAATCACAAATTGGATGTGAAAGCAATAAGCAAGAGAAAAATGTCATGGCCATGATGCATATATGAAATCATACATAGAAACATATGATGCACATATATTAAGCCAAGGGGCCATAATATAATCAACATAGGAACATGGAACTAATAATAAGTAAATGAACACATATAAGGACATTTTCAAATGTCCACATATGTAAAAGATCATACAAGTTTGGAGAACCACATGGAAAGACATGTTAAAATGTCTACATACTCAAACAAAAATCATATACAAGGATAAGGGCACATGTACAAAGCATAAAACAAATGAAAAGACAATGGAATATTCAAATTCCCTTGATTATATGTAGAATCAAAGAGACACAATCATAATCATGTGGAACAAATCTGTATAAGAGAAAAAAATTATAGAAGTTGAGTCTATAGTAGTAGTAGTTAAAAAAAAGTTAGTGCAGTATAGGATGATCAATATCAATATATAATCAGTGTTAAAAATGTGATATGGAGTATAGAAATATATAACCTAAAAAATTGGAAGTTGTGTGTATGATGTCCTTAATGGACTAATATATAAATGTTGAACCAATGTGTACGTGTATGTTACTCTAATGGGAAAATAGAATCAAATATGGATATGTATAGAGGACCAAATTATTGGGGTAATTTTCAAACACTCAAAGGGAACAAATGAATCATGTTTGTATCATAAAACCAACTACACTAATATAGATACCATGTGTAATACCTAGAAAATACAAGGGATGTAAACATGGAAATGTATACAATATGAAATTTGTATTTTTTAAGTTTTTGTATTTTTGAACTTTTTTTTGTGTTTCATGAGTATAATATATGTAAATGAAATATGAAAATTAAACTATGTATAAGGATAAAGATAAATGCAAATATGTATAAATAAATTGAAATAATGAAACTATGTACAAGTAATACTATAATTAAATGAGATTATGTCAAAACTAAATGAAGTGACTCTATAGTTTTAAGAGGACATCTAAAGGATATGGATAGATAAATGAAAGATTTGGTGGGAGGTCATTCAATGTCAGATATTGAATCTACCCAAAATTGAATAAATCATGAACATTGTGATTATCATACCAATATGTCGGTATAAATATTTCCTTATCCTTAGGATTAATCTAGACTCTATACATTTGAATAACATGTCAATATACTATGTAATAGACATCATTTGTATTCTTATGGTTGACCACATTGGACTATTAAATGTATGTATGAAATCTATGATTTTCATTTGGGACATCATGTAAAATATGAACTATGTATTCCTGATAACTAAAATTCAAACATTTACCTATCTAACGAATTGTGGCATCCATTGCCTATAATCATGTACTACCAATTTTAACCTATATGTGAGTACCTATGCTCATGAAAAAAAGTAATGTGTTGACCACCATAGGACCACATCTAGTTGCTAGTGTGATATATCCTAAGGAGTACTGATAACATGTAACATGTTGTAGTTTAGTCTTATGATTCCCTATGTGCTATAATAATGCCAAAGTATAAGTGTTGGGATCACAATACTTATCTAAAAAACATTAGATATGTATTTTTCCTTGATGAAAGCATGAATAGTCAATAGATCATTCCTTGAATGCCTAGGTTGATGTAGAGTCTATCATGGTGCCTGTACTAGTGGAGATAGAGGTTGTGTAATCTAGATAGTGCCCTGAGATTTGAGTTGATTCAATTTCTTTTGTGATGATAAGCATGTATTTGTATCATGTTTGGTAATCTTATGAAAAAATAAAAATGTTATATCATCTTATTATGGCAATTTGCTAACATATTTTTGAACTGTGGGTAATTCCATAAATCATCTATCAAGTAATATTTATAAGATCAATTATGGTTTTACTATGTACTACATACTTGAATACATACATTTGGGTCAATATCCATATATATTGAGTGTACGAAAAAATCTACATTTAACTACAAGTGAGTGTCTGGGCCTATATCTATGGTATTGTGAATTGGTGGTGATGTATATGTATGGAAAGTTGAGTGCCTTAGAATCATATTTTTACTCTCTATGTAATATTGGTGTGAAGATCGATCCACATAAATAATCATTAATGTTAATTAGTGTTTTATTATCCCCTATGGTGGTCTGTAAATTTGTATTTGAGTTTTTAATGTATATTTCCTTTGAGTCAACAAGTAATGGTAATTATTCTATGGTAATCTCATCATACACTAATGAGGCCACTAGTTGATCTATTTTTAGCTTCATCCATACCTAATTATATATATTTTTACTATATTAATCCATAAATGTTTCCAAGACCTATGTAAATGAATGAATGAATTAATGATTATATGTGTGCATTAATATATACATGTTGTGTTATCAATTAATGATGTTTTTTCTTTAATTAGAGTATACTTGTGTAACCTTATTAACAAAAATTTTAAGGGTAAAATAAGACTTCAATAATATTACTTGTGTTGGAAGTATCTACTGAGAGGGGGGGTGAAACATTTTCTCAACATCTCATAATCAGTTCCATTTTATTCCAATGAAACAAAGACTTAAGCATAACATAAATAAATAACCATATTAGCAAGATCAAGAGCAATCAACACAAGTACACCTCATGTATGTGGGAAAACCTCATGGGGGATAAAAACCACTCTCAATACTATAAAAAAATGGACTATAGTCTTATAAATATATCATAACATGAGACTTTTATACCAACATCAACTGATCAAAGAACACCAACCCCTCAATTTAGTCCACTAGCTACTAGACCTTTAGCTAGCTCCAACTAAAAAGGAGGATAAAACCCACTAGTTGATTAATCACCCACTCAAACACATTATGTATGATTTCCAACACTAATTTTATGTCTTCTACATCTAATTATGACCTTCTCTTTCTCTAACACCTTCAAACCTACTCCTCTTCTTGAGGTAGGCAATCATAACTCATTTGCTCAACCAAGTCACCCTTTAGACTATTAGGTCTAATGACTTTTTAGCTCATAAACCTAATAAGACAAAAATGATTGATCCTATTCACCATATTATGGTACTTAACTACCTATCTCATCTCCTTGATATAGCTCTTTCTTTTACTTTTTTTCACACTCCCCTCTACTCTTCAAATAGGCTAATTAAGCCTAGTATATATACCATACTCTCATCTAACCCATCTTGGTCAGCCAAGATGATTTAAATGATTGATATATATTTGAAATATATCCTCATAAATATTAAATTCAATATACATACACTCCTTAGGTTGGTCATTTCCCTTAAGACCAAAAACACCAATTAGGCCTAATAGAAACCTAAAGGAATTAGGCCTACAAACCAACATGTTACACCTTGAAATCCTTGGTCCAACTTAAACCTTTAAAAATGGATGAAAAAACATCAAAAATACCTCAAATATACCCTTTAATAATCCCAAAAATTTCCATGCCACCTTGAACACCAACTCACTTATATATATCAAAAAACCTAATATATATATATATATATAACACCTCCATGTTATTTAGACATTCCAACATAAGCCAATAGTCCTCAAACTACCTCTATCATAGGCTCACTCAAACTGCTCACATACTGCCAAATTATATTCATATAAAAGATCATATTTTGTAATTTAAAGAATGATTTAAAAAATTATAATCCAAATTAATATATTATATGATACCTATAGATCAAACTCCAATTTTTATATTTCATGTTATTGTAACATGCGTTGGTCTTACAGACCAATCACTTAGGTCACTATCTCATAGTTTTAACACAACTAGACATGCCTATTTGTCATGAATGATTCATTCATATAACCTATATATTAATATCCCAAAAATATAAAATATTCTATTTAGATATTCAATAAAATTATCATTCCCAATTAATGCATCATAACTTGTCAAAATATCTTAAACATATCACTTTCTTATGTATGGCTATATCAATCATCTTGACTTAAAACATAGTAATGATGATCATGAATCCTATCATATATAGAATCAATTCATTTAAATAAAAATGTATTAATTATATTATTCAAAAACCTTATATCAAATTCAAGAAAAAAAACATGGATGTCTAATAGTAAATAAGAAACATTCAATTCATTCCATAAGACATACACCTTCACTATCATTAATACTCAAACATGTCACTTTGAAGGATAGTTAATGCATGTGTATATGCATAAAAATAATTTTAAAATAAAATTAAAATCAGGTATAGGTCTCAAAAAAATACCCAAAATAATTGGACTCATCCTTACTCACCTACACACCATCCCAAAATGGATTCTCACTCATACTGGCATTTGGTCACTATTTTCACTATCTATAGATAAAAAAATAGTCAAATTAGTTGAAAAAAATAATTGAAACAATGATTATTTATTTCAAAAATAAATCTATGGACTTCAATAATAATTCTTGGCCTTCAAGATCTAATAACTTACATCTATGGACCTAGTCAACTCTGCTTGTGGTACCAAAATATTTAGAAATAAGCATATTTTTGTACCTTCTGCTCACTATCCTAACACACTAATACCACTTATATATTACTATAGGATTAATAAATACCTTAAAATAGTCAAACTTGGTCAACCAATTCATTATAAGCTATATCCAACAATATTTCTTCAATCAAGTCTAAGACTAGGGTTTTAAACCATAAAAACCTACTTACCTTCTTAATAATCATTTATAAAGGATAAGAACTTAATAAATTAAATAATGATTTTAAATTAAATTTTTTAACCTTCTCCACCTTCTCATAAATTCTAAGGTCCCCATGCAAAGTCTACATGAGATAATGAATGTTGGAACTTTCCTCTCAGGCTCAAAATGTACCATTTGAGCCACCTCTAAAACACATGAAGACTTTTCTTGACTTTATATCTCCTTCTCTAACCTTATAACTCATAAAAATTCTTGAAAATTTCCTAACAATATCCCATTAAAATACAAGATTCACCAACCTATAAATTCCCTTTGACCCTTCACAGGGCCTCATAAGCCCACCTAGGCCAACCAGGCCAAGAGCCAAACAACCTTGTAGACCACTTAAAACCACTTGGAAGTCATCTACCTAGCCTCTTGGATCTCTAAAAATATATAAAATTTATATTCCAAGAACACTAAGCTCCATACCATGGAATACAAGCCATATGAGCCAAAAACTTATATGCAACCAAGCATGGTCAAACCTACTAGACCTGCATACTTCATGAGAACCTCATGATATCACTCTAAATTGCATATAACATTCCAAGATCATGTGTTTCAATACCATTCCATTCTCCATTCCACCCTTCATTCATCTAAAGAAACTTCATGTAAGAATATCACTAAACTAAGCACATTAGGCCACCATTCTTCATCTCACTACACCTGCTAGATAGACTTTATCATTTCACATGCCATATAGACATAAATGACAAAACATAACATCAATATACCAAAAATATACCCCTTTATAATTGATGGCAATACTCCTTTTCTCTCTCCCCCTTTACCAAAAGGATAAAGTGGACACCCTTCAACACTAAACACCATAAAAATTAAGCAAGCTATAAAAAAACACATATAATCAAGCTCACCTACAAGAATACACTCAATGAGTACCATTTTGACCTTAAACAAGCACAACTCCTTGTTAGAATGTTCTTACACTTAGAAACTACTCCCAAGCTACCTAAATCCTTCAACCTATCACCAATTACATAGTAAAACTACTCCCCCTAGGACCTTGTTCCACTTTGAAGGCTCCTCCTTAGTCTAAAAAACCCATGCATAACTACATGACCTCTAAGAATAGCTACCAACACTTTAAATAGCAACAAGAGTACCAAATCTTTACATAAGCTCACTTATCATCACTTTCAAGGCACCACATAGAACACCAAGGGAACTCTAAGCATATCACCACACTTGAATCATGCTTATAATACACCAACATTCTCAACTAGAACCAAAAATGCCAACCTTCTATAGAAATATATCAAAATATTACTCAATTTCTCCATTAGACCTACTTAGACCCCTTGTATCCTTATTTGGCCACTGTAGACCTCATAAATTCCTACCATTAC
Source organism: Torreya grandis (assembly GCA_037957365.1). Classification (NCBI taxonomy): domain Eukaryota; kingdom Viridiplantae; phylum Streptophyta; class Pinopsida; order Cupressales; family Taxaceae; genus Torreya; species Torreya grandis. The sequence continues at coordinate 584,596 of JARHVA010003663.1, read as the reverse complement.
CAATTAAAACCATGAAATTCCATATCTAAAGTCCACTACTATTCCCCCTAAGACATGCTAGGAATGAGCCTCCAACTCATCCTCCTTAGCATACTTCCTTCTTTAACCTTAGAGCTAATTAGGTCTCCTAAAAGACCAAAAATTGAATAACTTGAAATATGATCACCTTCAGACCACTTTAAGACTTGTTATAGAAACCCCTTTGGCCCATTCAACGGATTTGAAGATTTTGGAACTCAACTCCAAAGAATGACCCCTTTTTCAATCATGACTAGGCAATCAAAGTAAATCTTAGTCAAAAGTCAACCTCCAATTAACATTGACCCTTGAACTAGAAACCACACGTAGAGACCATAAAAACTCACTTCCATGCCAAATTTTAAGTCTCCAGACCTTTGGGAACATTGAATTCCTTTAAACCTCCAAACACGTGCTTATGAGAAAAAGAGTCAGAGACCACTTAAAATGTTCCACCTGGCACAAAAACATTTATCAACCTATGAAACCACTTGGAACATGTCTTAAATTGATGTTAACACCTTATTGAATAAAAATTATTTATGACACATACTCATTCTTCAAGTGACCCTTGAAACCAAGCAATCTATGTATACATGCTCATTATCTATGATAGACACCTTGACCAAAAGTTCAAAATCACATCTAAGCACCTCATGGACACCATCAAACCTCTTATATTACTTTGACATGTCAAACCCAACTTTAATCATCTATTTCCAACCTTCTATCCATCATAAATCACCATAAGAGTACCTTGGGCACCTTTTAGGCAATCATCATTGCCAAAATTGGTCAACTCTAACTTTTGACCACAAATCTCACATCTAAACACATCAAGACCTCAAACCACGTATGAATGACTGTTTTCAACCTTCCTCAATTCTTCAAATATACCACTTCATCCATATCCTTCAGATCACCACTCAAATCTAGCATTAAAAATTGATCAAAAAGGCATTTTTAGGACCAGGAGACCTAAACATACCTCTTGAAGAACCCACATGCTTCACCACCCAAAGAAATATCTCATGAATTATATAAATATACATCCAATCTCTCAACCATTTATACTTTAGACACCAAATGTCATTATGGATAATAACTATTCAAATCACTTCATGGAAACACACAATCATATAATTCTATGTATACATCCACTATCTATCAGTCATCTGATAAGCAATATTTCTTCAAAACACTCAACATAGGATACCACAATAAGAAAAATCATGATACATGACCTTAAGGTCATAACGAACATCTTATTCCATTGATATCTTCATGAGAGCCCTTTAAATTAACTCAAAAAATCAATCTCACCTTGATAATTAAGACCATGTTATGAAAACTTAGAACTTATGACATCTTTAGATATGTAACAAAGACCAAACAACATAATTACAAGAATTCAATGATCCTTAGATCATTCTCCCTATTTTAAAAGTCTCATCTATAAGGAATAGACCCAAAGGCAACTCTTGAAACAACATTGTTCAACCTCTATAATAAGCATAATTAGAACCTTGACAAGAAACTCAAAACAACTATTAACCTCAAATCACTCAAAATTTCTTCATGATTCCATCACACTCCTCTATGACCTTATGAGGTCACTATGAAAACAAAGAAATAGAAAAATCACCATAAAACCTTCAACATCACTTTTAATAATCTCCTTCAAGCTCATAAGCAATCTTGTGAAGCTACATCAATAAGAAACATCTTCAAAACTTCCTTGTTATGAAATAGGCTTCTTGAACCTCTTAAGGAATCACACATGATTTACAAGTACTCTTGTAGACCTAAAGATATATTTGATAACCTCAAAGCTTATATTATTAATTACCATGCAAACAAGAATGTACATTTATACCTTTATAACTTATGATGTCTCAAATAGACCTCAAATAGGTCTCATCAACATGCTCAGGCTTCTTTAGCTTGATCATCAATTTCTCCTTCAATTGTAGGCCTTTACCTTTCAATATGTCTGCACATATTTGTACCCATCATTCTTGTCGATGAAGACACCATCTTTAATTTTCCCTACCATACAACTTAAGTTTGATCTTGGATTTGGCTCCATTATAGTCTTTCTTCTTTGAACTTGTTGCTGCCAACATGTAAACCTCTATGCATACTTCAACTCTAATCTTGACAAACTTATCCATCACTATAAATAAGATTAACATTATCTTCATCATACCTTAATCTACTTAGGATCACCTATAAGATATCAAGCCTCCTTCAAAGGTCCTACTCTGATACCAATTATTGTAAGTAGCTACTAAGAACATCTCATAATCAATTCCATTTTATTCTAATGAAATAAACACTTAAGCATAACATAAACAAATCACCATATTATAAATATCAAGAGAAATCAAAACAAGTACACCTCATCTATGTGAGAAACCCTAATGGTGGATAAAACCCAATCTCAATATTTCTAACCAATGGACTAAAGTCCTAAAAATTTATCACAAACATGAGACTTTTAGACCAACATCAACTGATCAAGGAGCACCACCCCTCAATTTAGTCCAGTACCTATTAGACCTTTAACTATATCCAACTAGAAAGGAGGCTAAAACCCCATAGGTGATTAATCACTCACTAAACCACCTTAGCTCTAATGTCTACCAATACTATAATTTATTCTACATCTAATGATGATCTTCTCTTTCTTTAACACCTTTAAACCTACTTCTCTTCTCTAGGTAGGCACTCCTAGCTCATTCGCTCAACCAAGTCACCCTTTAGACTGTTAGGTATAATGAATTGTTAGATCATAAACCTAATAAAAAAAATGGCTAATCCTCTTCATCTTATGATGGTACTCAATTACCTATTTTTTATCCTTAGTATAGCTCTTTCTTTCACTTCTTTTTCACACTCCCTTCTACTCTTCAAATAAGCTAATTAGGCCTAGTATATGTACAATACTCTCATCCAACCCATATTTGTCAACCAATATGATTTCCATGCTTGATATATATTTGAAATATATACTCATACACGTTACATGTAATATCTATACACTCCTTAGGTTGTTCATTTCCCTTAAGACCAAAAACACCAATTAGGCCTAATAGAAACCTAAAGGAATTAAGCCTACAAACCAACATGTTAAATCTTGAACTCCTTAGTCAACCTTTAGCCTTCAACAATAGATAAAAACATCAAAACTGACTCCAATATACCCTTTCATAATCCCACAAAGGTCCATTCCACCTGGAATACCAACTCACCTCATGAACCAAGCCATTTTAGCCTACTCACCAATATGCCTAAAAACACAAAAAAGTCTATCATATAGAACTAAGGTATACTATTTATTTTATCAAAAAACCCACTCAGCCAATCATATATATATAACATAAAATACCTATAAATCACTTCTATGTTCTTTATAGACTCCAACATAGGCCAACAGTCCTCACACTACCCCTATCACAAGCTCACTCAAACTGGTCACATACTGCCAAATTATAGTCATATAGAAGCTCATTTTTTATACTTTAAAGGATGATTTAAAAACTTATAGTAAACATTGATATATTATATAATACCTCTAAATCAACCTCCCAATTTTATATCTCTATATTATTGCAACATACATTAGTCTTACAGACTAATCACTTAGGTCAATATCTCATAGTTTTAACACAACTAGACAAGCCTATTTGTCATGCATGATTCATTCATATAAAATATATCTTAAGATCCAAAAAAGATAAAATATTATAATTATATATTCAATAACATCATCATACTCAATTCATGCATCATAACTTGTCAAAATATCTTAAACATATCACTTTCCTTTGTATGCCTGTAGCAGTCATCTTGACTTAAAACATAGTCATGATAAACATGACTCCTATCATGTATAAAATCACTTCATTAAACTAAAAATTTATTCATTATATTATTAAAAAATATTATACAAAATTAAATCACAAAAACATGGATATCTAATAGTAAATAAGAAACATATAATTTGTTTTATGAGACATACATCTTCACTATCATTAATACTCAAACATGTCACTTTGAAGATTTATTTTCTCATGTGTATAGACATAAAAATAATTTTAAAATAAAATTAACATGATGTATATGTCTCAAAATAATACCCAAATCCATTGTACTCATCCCTACTCACCTACACACCATCCCTAAATGGATTCTCACTCATACTGGCCTTTTGTCACTCTTTTCACTATCTATAGATTAACAACTAGTCAACTTAATTGACCAAAATAGTTGACATAGTGACTATTTATTTCCAAAACAACACTATTTAATTTAATAACAATTTCTAACCTTCAAGCTCCAACAACTTACATGCATTGACTTGGTCAACTCTGCCTATAGTACCAAAATCTTTAGAAATAAGCATATTTTTATACCTTCTACTCACTATCCTAACACACTAATACAACTTTAATATGTATAAATGAGTCCTATATACCACAAAATAGTCAAAATTTGTCAACCAATTAATTATGTGCTATATCTAATAATCTTTCTTCAATTCAATCTAAGACTAGGGGTTTAGACCATAAAAACTTGTTTACCTTCTTAACAATCATTCATAAAGGATAGGACCTTAATTAATGAAATAATTATTTTAAATTATTATTGATAAACCTCTACACATTCTCAAAAAGTTTTAGGTCCTCATTCAAAGTCCACATGAGCTAATGAATGTTGAAACTTTCCTCTCAGGCTCAAAATGCACCATTCGAGCCACCTCTAAAGCACATGAAGACTTTTCTTGACTTTATATCTCATTATCTAACCTCAGACATAAAAAAATTCTTTAAAAAACTTTATTTACCATCTCTAATGAAAATACAAGCTTCACCAACCTACAAACACCCTTTAACCTTTCGCAAGGCCTCATAAGCCCACCTAGGCCAACTAGGCCAAGAGCCAAATAACCTTGTAGACCACTTGAAACCACTTGGAAGTCATATACCTATCCTCTTGGCTCCCTAAAAATTTATAAAATTCATATTCCAATCACACTAAGCTCCATACTATGGAATACAAGACATAGGACTCAAAACCTTATAGGCAACCATGCATGGTCAAACCTACTAGACCTACATACTTCATGAGAACCTCATGAAATCAATCTAACATGCATATAAAATTCCAAGATAATGTCTTTAAATAACATAACATGATAAATTCCACCATAAATTTATCCAAGGAACCTTCATGCAAGCATCTCACTGCACTAAACACATTAGGCTGCCATGTTTCATCTCACTGCACCTGCTAGACCACTTTGTCATTGCACATGCCTTATAGACATCAATGACAACACCTACCATTAATATACCAATAACTTGGTCACAAAAATTATAGATAATACTATAGAAAAATAGACTTCCAGCCTATAACAACTACCAAGCTTCAAGGTTTTACCTACAGGTTACCCATAGAAACTGCTAAGCTACAAGCTTTCCACCTAAAAAGTTAACCATAAAAACAACCAAGCTGTAATATTTCACCTATAAGTTTCCAATAGAAACTTCCAAGATGTATGCTTTACACCTATAAGTTTCCTTAAATTATAATCTTTCATCTATAGGTTGCCCTTAGTAGCTGTAGGCTTTCACCTAAAAGAGCCTATAACCACTACATATAAGAAACCATTGTTATGATAAAAAGTACTTGAGTTTTTAAAGACACATCTAGATATCTTAGAAAAAAAGTAAATTATTTAATATGATCCTCTATAATATCTATATGGGCCCCTTACATGGATATATACTTGGATGTGCTACCAAAGGAAGAATAAGACAAGGACAATGGGAAAGAGAGAAGAAGCAAAACAACAAAACAACAAATATTATCCTTTACCCAGTTCAGCCTAAAAAAAAGTAGCTTTAAGTTACCAACCACCTGAAGGTTGACTAGGTTAGTTACAAAGTATTCATACCTTTCTTATATTAGTGTTCTTGGTTGAATATAATAAATTGCCTTATGTATTTAATGGCATAACCTAGATTATATTAGGATGATGGATTTGTAAAAAGTAATTGCATTCTAATTTTTGGAATATTGTAATCTATTGTAACAATCTTCAATTTCTACAGCTTTGAGTAATGAAAAGGTTTATTATGTAAGAATATTTTGTAAGTCTCTCAAAAAAGGATTGGATCTTAATTCTAAATGAGGAGGGTCCCCTTGAAATGAGTTTTAGTGAAGATCGTGACCCTTCTTAGATTAAAGTGTGTTGTGTGAGTTAATTTCATTACTAGTTTGATTATATGAAGTGTGATGCATGTGTGACTCATAAGTGTGAAGAATTTTTGCATTCAATTATAATCATTTCCTTATATATATGGTAAAATTAGGATAATTTCATTGTACTAAAACTAATAATTAAGTTAGTCTATGAATCAATAATGCATATATAGTGCTGACATCCTTGAAAAACTTACGTACCATAGTTTGACAATTAATGTTAAGTAGATTTAAGAATTTGGTATTAACTAGGTAATAAGTCTATCCAAAATACACCATTGGTAGGGATAATTTTATTGTAGTTGGGTAATTATCCATCATGGGTGAAGATAAATGTTTTTTAGGAGGATTTAGGATAGGTATAGGAATAATGGTGTTATGTTTTTTGAACTCATATGCATGCATATGCTCTATATAAATGATATTAGGTGAGGAATCTATGAGAACGTGAGGTGTCCTATCTAAAGATATACTCAAGGTAGTAGGCTTAGTGACTCTATAATATATGAATGGTTGTTTATTGTCTAGACAAGTGTATATGTATCCATCATGTAAAAACTTAACACATTATGCAAGGTAGAGGGTACTACCTACATGGTATGTATCCAAGATCTCATGAGTAAAAAATTGTAATTCAAATGGTTAGGCATCACCTAAAACTATGTGGATAGGGTTTGGTCTAACCATGATAACCAAAGTAATAAAACCCAATGTTTGTAAAGGAATGTCATCAAAACCTCTAATGTTCTTATATGTGTTTTGAAAGGATGTTATATCAATGCCATAGTATATAAAAACGTGTCATTTCATATGTTAAGACCTAAACCATAGTCAATTAGAACTCATTTAATAGTATTCATTTTAATTTGTGTATGAATGAAGAGAGGTGGATTCTGATCAATAACTATCTACGAGGGAAAATCCTCATTACCAAAATATATAACTTTCTCAATGTCCTTTATAGTGTTCATGATAGATGCCAAAATAATTTGACACTGTATCACAAGGCAAATATCTATGATTGAGTTCTTGAAAAATAATATCTTTGAAGATGGTTTCCTTTTAAAGTAATTCTAATATAGAAAACTTGGTTGGTGTATTTATCAACTAATCAATAATATCATATGCTCTATGTTCAAATAAAATTATTAATGATTTTTCCCCTCAATATTCTAGTTATCTTTGCACCCCTACTATATGGCATGAATGCCTTTGTTTCATGTTCATTGTTTTGACTCTCATTTCTTTCTCTAATGTCTCTTTTTGCTCTTGTAAAAACTTTACTGATTTATCATTTTTTTTATTCATTCCTTTTTTAATGCCTTGGTAATATTTCTTTCTCCAAATTTGATATGTACAATATTTGAGATTTTGAATTCTCTCATGAAAAAAATGTTGAGATCTACCACCTTGTACGATGGATGGTGGTGTGAGTCAATTATAATTCACATCCATGTGTGTCTTCTTTCTATATGATTGACATGAGAGTGTGCCATCAACATTTATTATATTTAGTTAGTTTAACATCCTCTTTTACACTCACCATGAATTGTATATTGAGTTGATCCAAAAAGGTTTTTTAGATTGTCTCTAGAATACTATCATTTAATATTTGTAGCATCCACCAAAATGATAAATCAAGGTTTTGGGAAAGTAACTATAGTCCTCTTATCAAATTTATCTGTAAATAATGTTGCTATATTTAGAAAGAGAAGAGTCCATTACCACACCATTACATTCATAAAATAACCCTAAAAAAATAAAATAGATATTAAATAAAACTAAACTAAATCAGTTATTTCCCTATCTATAACCTCTGTGACATGTCTTCCACAATCATACCTCACTTTAAAAATAACATTAAATCTCTCAACATAAATTTCTTGCTAATCATTGTGTCAATACAATAACTAATGTTTGAATCAGCTTGCTTTCTTTTTTTTCTCAACAACAAAAATGATGATAAAAATGGAAAAATAAGATAGTTACCCGTAAGACAAGGTTTTAGAGATGGAAAAAAAATTAAGTGATTCTCCTCCACGTCCCCAAAATGATACAAAATAAAGAGGGTTTGAATCATCAGAACGTCTATAAGAAGGTTTTTATATGAGTATCTATTCAGAAAGGTAGAGTGTGAGAGGTATGCCTAAGAGAAATCTAGATTGAAGACATGAGTAGAAGAAGGGTAGTAAGTAGTAACATATGAGAGATTCATGTGCTTATCATAGATGATCAATTATTTTTTCCTAATGTGTTTTAGGTCTACAAGTGCTAGTGAGGTTTGATATCATATTATGTTGATCCATGTTGCATATTATGAGGGCTAGTTGAGTGAAGAAGAAGAAAGGTAGTTGTGTGTTTGTATGAGAGGTAGATTTTAGTGTGTTTAAGCAAGAGAATACCATAATTAGTTTTAATAAGACAACAATAGCAAGGTGGATAGTTTCATAGAATTTATTTAGAGGGTTCTTGATCAGCAAGGGGGTTGTGGCCTCCTAGCAAGCTAGATCTTGTTAAATTCTAGTTGGTGATAAAGAAATTTTATGGGTTGGTGATCATTATGGGGTTGGTGCCCCACTAAAATTTGATTCATGGTTTATAGGAAAAGTTTTCCAAGTTTTGTTTCAATGGTTTTTATCCCCCATGAGGTTTTCCCAAATAGATATTGTGTTTTTATGATCTGATCATATGTTTCATGATTTGTGTGGGTGTGCTTTAATTATGATATTAATAGATCAAGTAAACATGTGATTGAATGGTTAAATAATGATAAATGGAATTACATGAAAATATTATTCACTGATTCACCCTATTTTGTTAGTGGTTGTGATTCTAATAATTGGTATAATAGTTAGTCCTTTGGAGTAAGCTTGATAGCTTGAAGGTGGTCTTAGAATCACAACATGGTAGTCAAAAGGAATGATGATAAGGAAGTAATATTTAGTCACATTGAGACCATGAATCAAAGTGAATTATTTGGTAAAATGGAGTAGAAATACCTTTTATAAGGTCATGTTGTTTTATTTTGGGGATGAGAAGGAATCATTGGATTACATTGTACCTATATAGGCCAAGGAAGCATCTAATTTCATCTAGTAACATTTCAAATCATGGTATCTATTATTTGTTGAGGATGATTAGTAGAGATAGGATGTTAGTGAATGTAGTCAATGAGTCTAGGTGGAGAAGGAACAAAAGGAGGAATTTGAGTTTTTGTTATCGAGATATAAGTAGAGATAACTCTAAATACCCATGAAATAATGATATCCTTAGATTGAGGGATCAATATGAGGTGGACTAATGTATGAAATAAGTTAAGTTTTAGCATGATCTATGACTGAAGTAACATACATGTGCATAATTCTAAAAATGGTAGGTAATAAGCATGCAAATCAAACCATAATCCTTTATACCAAAGAGTATAAAATGGATTCCATCATGATGATAAAAATGAAAAGGGTGAATAATAAAAACTAATATCATAAGGGTAAAAAAACTAAGAAAATTTTGAAAATAATGAAGAAAACCCTAATGGTGCACTAGGGTTTTGATAAATATGTTTGAAGTAAGTTGGGTTCACCAAATTATTTAGAGTTTTGTAGGAGTATGGAATCTAATCATAGGTTGATAAAGAGATAAGTAATAAATTAGGGAATAAAATACTATAGTATTAACATGCACTATTTACAACAATTGATTTATTTAAATATTATATAAAAAATAATGAATTAGAAAATGTGTAATTAGCTAGAAAATATGATCAAGACAAACATGTGTTAGGCTGGAAAGTGATGCAAGAGTAGGGAAAAGTGTCGTCAGTAGAAAATAATTGTCAAAACTCTTTTTTAACAATAACATGGTCCTGGTTACCAATAGTGCATTATGTTATTGACCTTATTTGTATCACTAATGACTCTATGTAGGTTAAGTAGTGAAATTATGGGTAGACCATTGGTATTTTATATAAAGCTTATGCCTATATGACCAAGACCTAGATCATAATCTATTCAACACATTTTCTAATTTTACTATGAATCTCTAAGGCTTCATGATTTCTTTGGTTTTTGATGAAGACAATTAGAAAAAAAGTGTCATTAGTAGGGTATACTATGCATGACCTCAAAACCCCATGTGTTGAGTGTTTCCTACATACCAAAACCTTGAAATGGGATCCAACATGGTGTAGTTCTCCCAATCTAAGTGCTAGTGAAATTGAGAATGATGATAATATGCCTAAGTATGAATGTTAATTTTAGTGATTTGAGTGTGAAATAAGAATAGAAAACTAATTAAAACTAATATCTATGCTATTTTATATGGATGTTTCAAAAATAATGGTAAATAAATATTAATAACCTTAATTTACATAATTATTTCTATGCTTGTTCATGAAAATTTCCATCTATCTAGTAAATGAATGATAATGGTATTTATATAGTGTTATGATGATTGTCAAGACATGGAATGAGTCTAGGCTGACCCTAAGATGCTTATAGAAGTGGAAATATATTCATTTGGGGAAAAGGAAGATAAGGGTTAATAATGCTTCCCACTATTCCAATAGTGTACTATGTTATAGACTAATGGGGTTCCACTATTATCTAGGTGGTTGACACATGTTAAAAAGGATCAAGGATGCCTAGGTCATGGCTCAATGCAACTCTTGGTATATTTACACATGAGCTATATGGGCATAAAAGTTGTAAAAGATCAAAAGATGCCTTACAATAGGTCTAAGGCTAAGTTAATGATAGTTGGGTCTCAAGTTACACTCATTAAATTAAAATGACATCTTATATTACTATAATTTAAATACACAATATATATTATAGGTATATGTATCACCATCATCCCTCTAAGTGTGAGGTGGCACACTTATCATGGAAGCCCTTAATCAAAAAGCCTATAAAATCACCCATAATTTATTAGTCTAAGACTATATGCCCTAAATATAGCCCTTAAGATGATTGATATGTGCCTAAAAACCTACCACTCACCTTATTGTTGTCATGTGTGTATCTCTCTCTATTGACAATGATTTCCATGTTGTTACTACATAACCTCATACATTATTTAGTGTTATCATCTAGGTTGTATCCTATTCATGGTGCTAAAGATCAATGGTTGAATTAACTTCCAGATTAGGTATAAATAAAAATTATACACTTTATATCACTTATAATAATTTTTATTTGATTAATTATTGTGATATATTCAAACATAAACATAGGAAAACCAATCATTCACTAAGTTACATCAATGAACATTAAGAATACACTTAATGAACAACTTGAAAAGAAAGGAAAAAATAGCTCTTTATTGCCTAAAATGTAAGGTAGTACAAAATTTGGTAGATTTTTTCTAATAAAAAGGAATAATATCATAATAATCATTAAAAATTAATTTAAATATAGAAAATAATAAGATAAATATAATACAAAGATCTCCAAATGAGTCCACATGCAAGTCAACTTCACTCTTAATTCAATTAAAATTTTGAAATCACCTTCAAAACTCCCTTCCAAATTGCTACATAGAATTTTTGGAGTTTAAACCTTAATTCATTGAATTACAGAGTGGTAATTATGGACTGAATATTTCTTGAATTTTTTAAAACTCAAAGATTCTTTTTGCAGGCCTTGAATGTCTTTAGTCTTGACCAAATCTTTTGTTAACTCCTCTTGAACATGTAACTTGTATGAACTCCTTTTGATCTTCAGTTAATTTTTATTGAGCTTACATTAATCTTGAAGTTTTAATTCAATTATATTTATATAATCTTTTAATTTTAGTTTGACTTATCTTGACTTGAATCTTGGAGTTTGTATTTACTTATCTCACTTGTAACTTGGAGTTTGACTTCAGTTATCTCACTTGCAACTTGCATGCACATTTAACTTCTTAAATTTATAAATTTAGACCAAAGGGGGGCATAGTAATTATGTATGTTTCATGTTAAACTTATAATAATTCTCTTTCATTAAAATATGACCTTAAATCTTTACAAAAACTTGAACTCCACTTCTCCACTTTTGCATGTTTTGAATTCCACTTTTCTAAGACTAACTAAAGTTTCTTTCTGTTGACTTGACCTTCTCTAAAATTTGAAAATGATATTTTATAAATTTAAATAAAATGTGGGAACAAAATTTATGTAAATTTTATTTTTATTTTTTCATAAAATATCTTTTCTAATTATTCATTCGATGATTACAATCACAACTCTTCATATAGGTTATTCTAGATATTGCCATCTTCTATGGTTTTGGCAAGCTTCTTGAATACACTGTAAGAAAAAAAATTGATGTATATTAATAATATATATATAATGAGAAAAAATATTATTTTAATATAATAAACATGGTCACATAGACATTCAAACAACTTTTTAGCTCCAAACTCCATGTACAACTCCAACAAATGATATTATATGCTCTCTTGTGCGCTCTTGTTATCAAGAAACCTTGATTTGGATCAGGGGTTTAAAATGAGTTATAGGACTTGAAAAACACTCATCATATAATTATTTTATATTTATTAATTTTTAATACATATCAAAGTTTTAAAATATCCAAATCTCTTCACTAGACTCCCCAATAAAAATTCACAAAAAAGTGCCTACTCGCTGCCCTGGGGATGATCTAGAGATGTTTTCAATGAGTTGAGCCCATTTTCAATTAATATTAATTGAATTAAATTTTTTTAAAAATTTTAAATTAATTATAAACACTATACAATACAAAATTTACATTTTATGGAGATCAAACAACCATTTTCAACTCCATTTATGAGCAAAAAAGTGAAGAAACCTTCATTCCCTTCATGAATAGACCTAAATTTTGGAATTTTATACATATTATAGTATATTAATAATATAAATACAATTTTAAACATTAAATTACACAAAAATATAAATCCATGTCAAATTTAAAGATATTTTGTTCAATAAAACTCAAAATATGAACTTTTGGTGTTTTCTAATTTGCACAATTTCATTTTTGAACTCCTATAGGTATGTGTTTTTCCAATTTATTGAGTTTTATAAGTCTTTAATACATAATTATTTTTTTATTATTACCTACAGTAACCTCTATTATCATTACAATAATTTTATGTGCTTAATCAATCACTTAAACCTCTCAAATATTGCCTTTTATGGTTGTCTCTCTTACTTAAAACCCTGATGCTTGTACTTTTGAATTTGTCCATTATTCACATTTAAATTTTGATTTAAAAAAGAGTATACATATCATATATTATTAAAAATATCTCACACCCAATTTATATTTCAACAAATAACTAAAAAATGCAAACATACTACTTAAAATTGAGCCATTGTGATTTTAAAAGGGTTGTAAAGCACCTATTCTTCTTAACGATTGTTCATAAATTTAAGACACTATAACATAAAAATAATTAATATAATATTTAGGTTATATGGGCCCAAAAATATCCATAATAATATTATAAACAACTTTTATTCACCTTCATGTATCGATCATTCAAAAATTGTCTTCACTAGCTTGCAACTAGCTAGTTATAGGATTACAAGAAACCTCTATCAAAATTTTGAAATATGAATTGTTCCTGAGCATGGTTTTCAATTGATTAATTTTTTTAATTATTTTTAATACCTTTTTTAACTTTAATAAATTATTTGAGTCTTATTAAAACCTACACATAAGTAACTTTCACTAGTGGTGGAAAAATTGTCAACATTCTTGGTGACTTTGTTGGGATGTTTGCATGCTAAATACTCAAATGCAATCAGTTTATCCATTGGATTATGGAGTAATTAAAAATATCACCAAATATTAAATTTAAAATTCCCTCAATTAAATATAATTCATGTGCATAAGCACATATTTATTTGAAAAGTAGAACAACTACTAATAAAAAATTGTGCAAGATAGCAATTGGAAGAATATAAAAACTAAAGATACTAAAAAAATATGTGCATAAAAACACTTTAAGGAAATTTAAAATATAAAACTATTATGGTATCATGAAATTCCACTTGGAAAAAAATAAAAACCTCTCAAGTCCTCTCCAGGTGGTTGACAAAGATGAGTAAAAGCATGTTTTTTGAGTGCCATCTGGGTTAGATTAGCTCTTTTCCTCCTTGTCAACCTATTTGGCTTGTCTCAAAATGAATAAATGAAATTAAACATATGTATAATATATAAAAATTATTCCTATGGTTAAATAATCACCTCATGTTTCTCTGAACACTATGAAATATCTCAAATGTAACCACCTTCTAATTCATAGTAACAATTGTAATTTCAGCCTAAATGGCTCATTATAACAATGTTGTTGGCTTTGTATGACATCTTTAGATATTTTATCTTGATTTTAAGATACTAAAAAATTATTCATTCTCTTGAGGGAGATCTAATACTATTTAAAATCTTCATCAAAACCTTTTTGATACTCACTTGTAGCTTTTTCATCTTCATCTAGTTCATGTATAGGGTTTGTACCTTGTGAAACCACTACGATAATCTCACTAAATTCTACCATATATTCTATAGCATCCTCATTATAGGATTATTGAGTGTCACTTACTACTGCACTTTGATTTTTTAATGGCTCCTCAAGGGATTAAACATGATCTTCTTCTATTTCAAATCATATCTCATTTGACCAATACAACCCTTGACCATCCTCTGTTGACAAATTCTCCTCTTCACCTACATTTTATTCTTTTTCATTACATATAACATGACCTCCTTCAAAAAATTATTTGGGTGGAGGGAAATAGGCTTAATTTTGTTTCTTGAAATATTTTAGAGTATCCTTACAACTTGGGACTTTAAGATTTGTCGACAATTTTTACCTTACAGGTCAAACTGTCACCCCTACCATTCAAAACTTTTCTTCTCATGTTGTTTGATTTTTTAATTGGTATGTTGGTATTTTAATGTCCTTTAAATATTCATCCAAAGCCTTAATTAGAATAAATTAAGGTAGTTTTGATCAGATTAAGGTTTCAATCATCATATTCATTTACTTTTTTAGCCTCCTATGTGACCAATTTTAGCTTGTGTCAAGAATTGAAAAGAGTAAAAAATAAGTAATAATCCTTATGTATTGTATCAAAGTCATGTAATTATATATAATTAATATAATTGGTTGGTGATAGGTTTGACTAACTTTATGACTCATTTACTCACATTTTGGGTCATTTTATGGATTTTGAAGTAGGTTTTGAATATGAATGATACTATGATATTATAAGAATAAAATTATATACTTTTTCAATCATGGAAAGTACAATGGATCCATTTTTTAGAAGTTTCATTAGACTTTTCAAGTGTTTCTAGTAGTTTATGCCAAAAAGGCCTACTTTAAGGCCATCTATATAGTTATTCAATGAAAATTTGATATAAATGTATCTTAGAGACATTATTTGTCCATTAAAAGGTCAAAACAAGTGGTTTAGAATATTTCTTAGGTCTTAAAATGAATAAAACCATTTTATTTCTCATATCAACCTCTTTGGTAGCTCTAGAAGGGAAGTTTTCAATGATTTATAAAAAAAAGGAGAGAGAGTTAGGAGATGAAAATTTGGAAAATGTTAGGTACCATAATTAAATTAAAATTAGTGTTTTTTCATATTCATTCGCCCATATTTATGAACAATTTATAATAGCGTAATGTGGTCACTATGAGCTAGTCATCCATACAAGGTCCAAGTTTGCCTCCATTCCTTCACTTATAATATAAATGGATAAAAAAATTAGGGGTATAATTTTATGGGTAAATAATAAATTTTTAATTTTTGAATAATTATCTAATTTTCCTTTATAAAGGGCTTTTTGATAGGAAACTAGTTCCCTATCTTGACTTGAGATTTGGCAATTTTCAAGCAATCTTGATATATCAATGGAATGTATCTATTTTCAAGAGTTTAAAATATCATTTTTCAGGTATTATCACATATATTTCATCTAATAAAAGTTTTAGGTACTTTAATTTTGAAAAATCTCCTATTTTGATAGCCTATTTAGTCATTTGGCCCTTCCACAAGGTGTAGTTACAGATATAATGAGATGTTCAGTGTGTAAAGAGAATATTAGTAAGGTTTTCATGATATTTAGGGGATTATATATAATTATAAGTCTAAATTTTCATTTATAGTATGTTCCATATCAATTAAAATCACCATTCTCTCTTAAGAGTTTAAAATCTCAGTTGTACACTTAATAGCCAGGCTAGAAGGATATCATGACAGGTAATAGAGGTTATGAGGATTAATTAAGGTGAATAGGTTCATTTTTAAGGAATTATAAGTGTTTTAAAGTGTTCATGCATTTTTAAATATGAATATAAACACTTTTGGGATCAATTTTTAGTTTATCATAAGCCTCAAATGCCTACAATAACATTAAAGGATTATGTGCTACTGGGTTGTCAATTTGAGAGACCTACTTAAGGGTTATATACTCTTATGAATGTTTTATTAAGGTGTAAAATTATTTTTCAATGTTATATATGTATTTTCAAGAGATGTGAGTGATTATGTGAGCTTTAACGTACATTAAAATCGTAATGAAAACTAGCCTAGAACTTAGTTTAGTAGAGTTTAATGTAATAGGTTGTTCCTTGTTTCTATACTATTATGACCTCATCATGATAGATTAATGAATGAATATTGAATACTAAAGCATAGATATATAATGGGAATATGTGTAATGGGATAATGAGTTTATAATTTTTACAAGTGCAAAGATACACCTACAACCAGCCTATATGCACATATAATCAACAAACATAGTGCATTAGCTTGAGAAAGAGACTTGTGTGAGTTAAGGAGACCAAATATTTTTCATATGTTCTCATGATAATGGTAGAGGTTTAAATTTTTCAAGGTTACATACCTATTAAAATTCATATGTATACCTATAGCCATGGTCTACCTATAGTAGTCAGTCCATATAGACGAGTTAAGTGAGTTGAAGGTGTCATATGCTTTTCATGTGATTTTTAGACCATTGAAAGAGTGATAAGGAATTTGAATTCATTTTATAAGATTGAAATTTTTAATAACTTAAGAAAGTGACTCTTTTTATCCATAAATAGTCAAGTGTAGACTTATAGGCCTCAAGCTTATAGGTCCTCATCTTAGACCTTAATCAACATCATTCTCTAACATGAATCAAAGATAATATAGAGGTTTTAACCTTGAGGTTGATGAGGAAAATGAAATATCTCATAAAAGAGTAATTATTTAACCTAAATTTTTTTTACAATCATGAGGATTAAGTTTAATAGTATGCATTCAACCAATCTACTAGGCACCTACAAGCCTACTTAGAGGGTTAGTCCACCTTCAAACCTAAACAAGTAGATAGATTACAATGAGATATGTTTAAACCCAATATAGGATTAAAAATAGGTAAAAAGCATTGAATGAACGATTTAGAGGTTGGTTATAATTATGAGGTTGTAAACTCATAGCACATAGTCAAGATACCCTCTTGATAGGCACCTACATGCCTATTTAAAATGTCAACACAATTTCAATCCTAAGAAAAGAGGTAGAGTAGTATTGAAGGGATCTTGAATCAAATTGAATACTATGAAAAAGGTCAATATTGAGAAATATACTAGTGTAGTCATTTATGAGGTCTCAAACTCCAACACATAGTAAGGTGAACCTAAAAGAGTACATATAGGCCACCTATAGGTTGCTAGTGTCATAGACTAACAATATACTTAAATAAATATAGAAAAGCAAGTGTGAAAGGTAATTTGAACCCATTCTAAGACTTAAAATAGTTTATTTCCATGGAAAAAATTAGTGGTGTGAAGGAGAGATCAACCAAAGTGAATGAACCAAACTAAACTTAGTTTTAAAACTTCAATGCATATTCAATAAAGAATGCAGTCATAGGTCTACAACTAGTTATGAGAGAGTTAAATGTTTTGAGGGTTATAAAGGCATGATAAAACTTTGAAATTTGGTATAAATGGTGTTTTTATTGTATTAATACATCAATTGTTGTTTCAAGGTCATACCATCAATGGACATCCACTATTTTGTCTCAAACTTGACTCACTCTAAGCTACTTAGGTAGTCATGAGACTAAGGTGTCTTTTGATATCAAAGCACAAAAAAAAAAATTACAAACCTCATGGGTGATATTTATGGAATGTAAAATCATATCATATGCTTACACACACTTTTTATCTAGTAAAAAACCTTAGGTTTCATCCAAGTTCCTTTGAGGGCTAGAAAAGAGAGAACAAGCTTAAACCCCAAGTACCCTTATCTATGTACTAGTTGCATATAGAGGGGTAATTAACAACTACATAACATTTATTATAATTTGGGGGACTTTTTAAATGTGTATGAACTATTCACAATAGTAGGAGTGACTTATAAAACCCAAAACTTAGATTACACCTCTCTCAAGTTAGAAAAGAACTAAGCAAGCCACCCAAGGAGAAAATTGATATGATCATACTATATTAAAAACTTATAATGTGGAGATGAGAAATTTTTGATATATAAGGAGGTAATTAGACAACTTTTTACAAGTTTAAGTAGTTTAGTTAGGTGTCCCATCTTTATTAACAATCATTACGACCCTGATTGTGACCAATCAAGAGAAATGAACTTCAAATTCACATAAAATTCCACCATTTAATCCCAAAACATATTGGATATTTTTTTATTAATACAAGGAGGTTCTTCACATGTACTTCACTTGTATGGACTAATGTATAGATTACCCAAAATAGCCTATTTTTGTATGTTTTTAGTGTTTTGAAGGTATTTTAAAAAGGGGATAAATTATTAATAATGTTATCAAGTCCTTTGAGTTTTTTTTATATATATTAAAGTTCAAAATATTTCATGATATATTATATAAATGTCCAAACTAGTCTCATTTTCTAAGGCAGTCCCAAACAGGCTCAAAATAAGCCCAAAAAGCAAGGTGGTTCCTTGTTTTACACACTTACATAAGCTCTTAGGACTCCAAATTTACATGGAGGTTTTCAAAAATGTTTAAAAAGTTAATAAACTTTCTTTAGATAGTTTCACACATGTGGGATCTCCCAACATCAAGTTTTCTAATTTCTAGGCCTAAGAGGGCTAATTTAGAAGAGCTAATAAGATAGAAAGTACATCTACACTCAAGGTATAATCATAAAATTTTATTTGGAGATATAATTGTATAATGGGTATCTAAAAATTATCTCATTTATACATATTAATCTCTTTATTATTCTATATAAATAACTTTACCTGTTTGGAGGGCTACACAGATTTAAGGAGAAATTGATGGTTTTGGTGTAAAACCAAGTATTTTTGAGTTTTTTATATATTAAAAGGTCTGATTATAGGTATAATAAGATATTTTGAGACCATACATGGAATAAATTTTCAATATTTAAGATAAACTCCTCTTTTCCCTTCTACACCATGGTGAGAATGAGCTTTCCAAGGACCTAAACACTAAATCATTGAATAATGCTTCTAATAGATTTTTTAAAGTGTAATACACATTATCCACACCACATATAAGGAATTAAAAAGTCAAGGACCAAATTTTAAGGGTTTTTAATTTTTTAAAGAGTCTCAAAGTTTCCTAAACTCACCTTCTCTCCTTACAATGTCGAGGCTTATTGAAGGAGTCAAACTTGTTCTTAAGAGATTATAAAATCACATGGATCTTAGAAAAACCTATTTAATGTCCTATAATAATGTTTCAATTAATATTATAGGATGACTTAAATTTATATCTTTAAGGGGGAGGACCAATTCTCTAAGAAAGGCACAAGACCTAATATCTAAGGGCTTTAACAAGGATTTAGGCACTCTCTAAGTGGTCAAGGATTGACCAATCACTATAAATATGTTCCCAAGTCCCCAAATAAATTTAAACCCTCTCTTCCATGCCATGATATGGAATTAGATGTTTTAAAATGTTTGAGGAAATTCTTTGTAGCACCTAAGGAGGAATAAGACTAAGTTTGAAGAACCCTATTTTGGGGCTACCTTTTCTCCAAGGATTTAATTTTTTTATTCGAAATAATTTTACAGAAAGGAATTTATCACTCTTTGATTTTTGTTGTGATTAAATTATTCCAAATTTTTTACTCGCCTTTTGAGATAAATAAAAAGATTTTATTCCTCCATTTTAAGGTTTTTTTGTGAAGTGTATGTGCTTGTTATTGATATAGCATTATGAAGCATTTGTTTTCCTATCTTATTGTCAAATTATTATACCTTAATACAAAATATTTGATGTTATATAGGTAATATTAAGTATTTATATAAACTTTAGTTCAAGCATTGGATGTGAATTTAGTTCCTTTACATTGCTTATAAAAACTAAGTTTTTCAAGTCCTTGTGAAACATTATTATAGAAGTCATTTCCAAGTGTAGAGAATGTGTGAAAGCTTATCCATTTAATAAGAGTGTTAATTAAAATAATAAGTGGCTATACAAAATTGGCTAATAACCTTCATTTCTATTTTCCCTTTCAATTCCATTGCAAAAATTATCTTCATCACCCTTTTGATTACCATAATCACTAGATAATAGGTTTAAGAGTAAATTTAGTGAAAGAACCAAGGGACCTAGCCCTCACTAGAGATAATATCCCTTATAAAGTCACCCAAACTTATAAAATATTCCATGTTATAACATTAGTGAGAAATATCACACTTTCTCTCAAGGACATGCTTCTGATTGACAATATATTTTGGCATGTCTGATGGGACATAAGTCCAAAGTAGTGGAAGTATTATTGGTGTTATTATATTGATAATCCTTTTGATTAATTAAAATTATCAATGGTGTCTTCAAGTTATATCATTTGGTTCTATCATCCTAGACATATTTTTCAAGTAAGTGTATCTTCATTGCATTGCCCTAATGTTGTTTGTATGGCTCACTTTGAAGACAAATGGAAAATTAATGTAAGTTGATGACCCTTATCAACAATTTGGTAATCCTTATAAACCATGCGATTAATCATACCAGCCTTTTCATGATCCATATGAGCCTTGTTATGATCCTAATCTACCTTGCCAAGAGTTTAAAATCACTATGATGAGCCTTATCTAGTTTCTTATTATCTTTACTATCATGATTATGACTCTTACCTTCCTTGTAAACTATATTGGTCTTATGACCAGATTCCACCTTTCCTATATGGATATGATGATTCATATGAGTAGCCTTATTTCCAAGAAATAATGGATGAGATGGAGAGAAAAATACTAGCATGTGAAATAAAATTTTGTTCAACCTCTCAATATGAGGAAGTGAGTGTGTTGTTTCAAAATTTGTCTAATGATCCTTTGGAGAGGAATGAGTTATGTAATCCTATATTGGATAAGATGGAGGCTTGGGAGAGGTAACAAAGTGAGTTGAACTTGTTGTTTCAAGATCCCTCTTATATTCCTTACTAGTATTCTTGTGTTTCTTATTCTCATGAAGTTCTTAACCATGCTCAAGTTGAGCCAATGGATCTTCCTAGTTGGATTCAAAAGCAAAATCATAAACCTATTCAAGAGACTGAACCTTCTTGTAGCTCCACTTCTTCCTTACTCATCCCTCAAGCTCAAGCTATCCATGAGGACAAGGAGGTTTAAAATTTTGATAATGTGATAGCCAAGTGGAATGAGAAAATTGTAGAGGTATTTAATAATTTATATTTCCCTCCTCTTGAATACTCCCTAGATGATACCATTGCCCTAAAAACTCTAAAATTTGATAATGATAAACTTTCCATACCTCATACTATCTCTCAAACAAGTTAATTCCATCACTCTCCTACCATCCGCCTCCTTCAAGATAAACATGTTCTATGGATAATAGAGAAGGAGGTTGTAGATACAAGTGACATTATTGGAGAGTGTGAAGGAGATTCTTAAAGTGTGTATGAGGAAGAATTTTTCATTGATACTTCACTTCAGGTACAAATTGAGAATCAAGTTGTAACTAGTCTTGAATAAGATATCTCAAAAATGAAAGAGAATACTGGTCTTGATGTGGAAGAACTCCATGATATATTAAAATATAAATTCATAAATGAATTTGAGATATCTCCTATTGAGCAAGATCAAGATGCAACTCAAGATGATCTCATTCAGGTTGATCAAAGTGAGTAACTAAAGGATGATTGATATTTATACATTAAGTATTTTAAAGATATATAAGACCTTTGTAAACATATATTTCCCATTGGAGAACATTCTTATGAGAAGTTAGGTCAAAAAACACTTATTGAAGATCATGATGCAGCTTGGGTTGACTATTCAAACATCCTTGAAGAGTTGGATGGACCTGTAGTAATTGATAATAAGAATGAGGTCACTCAAGATGCCATAGAGACTTAAGGACAATGATTAGATGAGGTATCACTCAAGATTGTAGATGATAAGAAGTATGAGAAAGATCCTAAAGTAAAATATGAGTATGTATTCATTGGTGACTAGTTTTTTTTTATGATTCACTTGAGGAGATGTTAAGAGAGTTGATAGGCAAGAAGAGTGGCTCCTCAAAAATCATGTTTAATAAACATCTTGATTTACAAATTGTACCATATTTTGGAGGAATTGATTTCATGAATCTCCAAATTGATCTAGGTGGATCATGCTTTGTCATGGTTAGTTAGAGTAGTTTTATTGTGTTTTTTCCCAAATAAGTGCTTTGTTTTTCATATTTACCTTGTAGTTAGTTTCCCTTATTTTATGTGTTTATTTCCTTATTTTAGAGGATAAAGTTGTCTTGTTTCAATTCAAAGAAGTCTTGTTTTCATGGATCAAATTTGTTACTATCATTCTAGAATGTAAGAGTAGTTTGATGAATCTAAAATAGATGTCAATGGTTTGGTTCTCAAGCATAATAGGCATGCTTCCAAGTTGATTTGCCAAAATGTTGACAAGTTTGACCTCACAGGTTAGACTATTACCCCTACCATTTAAAACATAGATTTTCATGTTGTTTTCCTTGTTAATTGGTGATTTGGTCTTATAATGTCCTTGAAATAGTCATCCAAAATGTTGATTAGTAGATTTTAAGGTAGTATTGATAGGATTAAGGTTTTGATCATCATAGTCATTTACTTGTCTAGCCTCCTTTATGACCAATTTTTTCTTGTGTCAATAATTTAAGAGAGTCCAAACTAATTAATAGGCCTTATGTCTTATATCAAAGTCATGTAATGCAATATAATTGATCTAACTAGTTGGTGACTAATTTGTCTAACTTCATGACTCAATTACTCATAATTTATGTCATTTTATGGAGTTTGAAGTAGGTTTTGAATATGAATTACATTATTAGGTTAAAATTAAAAAATTATTTACTTTTAAAATCATGAAAAGTATAATGGATCTAGTTTTTATAAGTTTTATCAGACTTCTCAAGTGTTTTTGGCAGTTTTAGTGCCAAAAAGCCTATTTTGAGGCCATCTGTATATTTATTTAATGTAAAATTGGGATTAAAGCATATTAAAGACCTTATATATCCATTAAAATTTCAAAAAAAGTATTTTGGAATATTTTTTAGGTATTATAATGAAGAAAACCATTTTATCTCTCATATTGACCTCCTTTGCAACTCTAGAAGGGCAAATTTCAAATGCTCATCAACGATAAAGGAGAGAGAGCTAGGATATGAAACTTTGGAAAATGTAATGGAACATAATTAAATTAAAATTAGTGTAATTTTTTCTCATATTCATCCCCCCATATTTATGAAGAATTGTTAAGAGCGTAAGGGGTCACTATGAGCTAGTCATCCAAATAGGGTCCAAGTTTGACTCCATTCCTTCACTTCTGAGATCGATGGAAAAAATTGGTTTTATGGGGATGATTTAAAGATTAAATAATAATTTTTTATTTTTTAATCATCAACTAATTTTTCTTCATAAGTTTTTTAATAGGAAACCAGTTGCCTATCTTAACTTAAGATTTGTCAATTCTCAAGCAATCTTGATATATTAATGGAATTTATTTGTTTTTATGAGTTTATAGTATAATTTTTTAGGTATTATCACTTATATTTCATCCCATAAATGTTTTATTTAATCTCATTTTGAAAAATCTCTTATTTTTATAGTGTGTTTGGTCATTTGGCCCTTCCACAAGGTGTAGTTGTAGTTATAACGAGATGTTTAGTGTGTGCAGAGAATATTATTAAGGTTGTCATGATCTTGATGGATTTATAGAGGTTTATAAGTATTTATTTTATTTTATATTATTTTCCATATTAGGTCAAAGGACTATGCTCTATTAAGATTTTGAAATCGTAGTTGTAGGACTAATAAGTAAGTTGGAAGGATATCATGGTAAGTAATCGAAGTTATGAGGATTCATGAAGGTGAACAAGTTAATTTTTAAGGTCATAATTTTTTTTATATTTCTCATGGATTCCTCAATTTTACTATAAAAACTCTTGGGAGCATGTTTTAATTTATCATAAGCCTCAAATGCCTATAATAACACTAAAGGACTATATGCTATTGGGTTTTAAACTTAAGAGAGATACTAAATGGATATATACTATTATGAATGTGTTATGAGGGTACCAAATGAATTTTCAAGGTGATATAGGTATTATCAATAGATGTGAGTTCTTATTTTAGCTTTAAGATACATCAAAATCATAATGAAAACTAGCCTAGAACTTAGTTTAGTAGAGTTTAAGGTAAGTTAGCATTGTTTACAGTAATAAGTTATTCCTTGTTACCATACTATTATGTCCTCATCATGATTTTTAAATGAATAATCATTAAACACTCTATTTAGGTCAACACACCCCCATTTTTTGAAAATTGGGACCCTTGAGACACTTTGAGCTTTAACACTGAAAACATTGCATATTTTGAACATTTATAGAATTTGAAGATCATCCACTTTGATAAAGTTAGCCTACTAGTTCATGGTTTTGCTCTAAGGTTATCTAATGTTACTAACTATTATTCTTCTTGTGATAAGTTTTAGGTTTCATGGAGCCTTTTTGAATGGATCATACTTAAATCCTCACCATTTATCATCATTCTGGATTTTACTAGCCTTTGATTTGAAGAATCTCATTGTTGAATTAATGCAATGAGACCCTCCTTTTAGAAAACCCTAACTTGAATCCCTGGTTTAAATTCAAATATTGGCAGGATCACTTTTGATAAGAATATTAAGGCATGGTCATGTTTCTTAACATAACTAAACCTTAGCCTAAAAATTATGCTTAGTCCCCTTTATTTCCCCCCTTCCTTTTTCCTTATATTTCCAACAGAGTCTAACTTTTGTATTGGCAAGGTATTTTTAATTTTTATATCATGGTCCCCTTTGGTAAAACTTTAGCCTAAAGTTTTAACCTAGAGGCCCCATTCATATTTATTAACATGAAGAAGACCTTAGTTATAATGATTTAGCCTAAGTTCTTATTTCATCTTGAATCCACACTTAAATACCTTACTTCTTTATAGATCCAATGATTTGTGCCTCATCACGAGTGAATAATCTAATAGAATGAATAAATCTTGACAAACCTAAGCATTTGGTCATTTAGACCAATAATGTGCAAGCATATGGATCATGATCGATGGATCGTACCTCATTAGAACCAAGGATCCAATGGAGTGAACAAAATAACAAAAATTCAAAAGCCCAAAAAGCCCCACAGGGTCACCACATGGCACTTCCACATTCAAATCTTGAAAACAAAGGGTCTTGCACATCAAATTTAACCAACAACATGCAACTACTCAGATTGCAATTGATGGATCTCACTTAATCATGGATTTTAACCAGATGGAATGAAATGAATCTAAGATCTATAGAATACATGAACTTCATGAGCTTAAATTTGACTTTATCGAGAATGTCATTTGACATCCACAAGGCCATCATTAATGTTCATGAGACCATAAAATTCAAGCTCATCTAACATTTTGTCTAGGCAAATGGATGTATTTTATATCATTCAAAGTGGCCACTTTATATCATGTTTTGAAACTTAGCATTAAATACTTTAACCTAAGTTTATGACATTTCTTAACATGAAATAAAATTATCTTAAAATATTTTAGCCTAAGTTACTTTCTATAGTCATGTATTAATTAAATATCATTAACCTTATAGGATCAATGGCTCATGCTTTATCGAGACTAGATGATCTAATGGCATAAAATCACTGATGACTATTCAATATAGCTCTAAGAGCCCATAGGCTTGACAAATCACAAATGTGCATTCAATAGGCAACTAAGGTAAAGTATAGAGCTTAGAAAGCATATAAAAGTGATAAATGACACAACTATAGGACTTGATATAAAGATAGAAAATAATAGGCAAGATCCTTGATCATGATCAATGGCTTGCATTGATACATGGGCAATGATCCAATAAAGCAAAACAAAGGACAAATTTTAAATAATAATGACTAATAATTTAAAGGCATTTATAAAAAATGCCACAAAAGTGATAGATAGATGCCAAATAAGTACCACACAAGCACAAAGTGACAAAAATGAAGAACTTGTATGCTAAAAAATGCAAACGTATAGAGGCAAGAGTTAAGGCTAGTTTAGGGTAGATAATATTAGGATCTTGGACATGATCCTTAATGCAAGAGAAAGGATAACTAAGTCTAAATGCATTAAGGAAGTTATGGCTAAGAATGATAGGGAGTTAAATGATCTATCTTAAAAGGAAGAAATAATGTCTCTTAAGGCCGACTATGGATTTGGGACTCATTAATGAGGATTATCAAAAGGCTATGAACATCCTTCAAAAACAACAAGCAAGTTCCCAGGTGCAAGGCCCACCAGCCAGTTAGTTAATATTATAATTTTATGAAGCATTGTAACATTTTGAAAATGGAATATTATTTTGTAAAGGCATATGCTAGTTTGTTAGCATATTTTCCTCTAGGTTAGTTTATTTTAGAAAATCAAGTGTATTCTAGAACTTTGTAGAGAAAGGATAGTTGTCCTAAATTTTTTTACATTTGTATCTTACAACTAACCAGTATACTACCTAGTCCTTATACAAAATGTAGTACTACAATTTTGTAAAAGGGGAGTCCTTAGAGCCAAAATTCCTTTGTAAACTTGGAGCAAGAAATACAATCAAGGAATTTTATAAATATTGTCCAATATTTGTCTATGTGTTTGCTATCATGGTTTATCTCTCATTTATTTATTCTAATTTATAGATTTGAAAGGTTCTTATGGATTCTTGGTATGCACTTATAATTGTAGATTTTTTAACTTATGCCAATGCTAGGTTGACTGAAAGTCTTTAATCTAATTTAATTTCATTTCCTTTATTCTTATTGCATTTGGACCATTGTTGTTTTCTTGCAAGGGTAGAATATTTAAAGTAAACCTAATTCTTATTTGCATTATTTCCACCTTCCTTAAGAGTTTACCCGATGTATGGTAAGATTTGGGCTCAAGATATTTCATATCATACATTGGTTTTAAGTGCATACCTAGATGAGACTTGAACTTTATCATGATTTATAGAATGAAGATGAAAAATTTCATTTCATTTCCTTTATTCTTATTGCATTTGGACCATTGTTGTTTTCTTGCAAGGGTAGAATATTTAAAGTGAACCTAATTCTTATTTGCATTGTTTCCACTTTCCTTAGGAGTTTACCTAATGTATGGTAAGATTTGGGCTCAAGATATTTCATATCATACATTGGTTTTAAGTTCCTACCTGGATGAGCCTTGAACTTTATCATGATGTATAGAATGAAGATGAACATACCCTACCTTTCCTTTTTATTATTTTTTAACTTGATCACTTTAATTTAGCTTGTCATTTTAAATTTACATCCTAAATTAGTTCTTAATTTAGTTCTTGATCATAATTCACTATTCTTTGCATAGTTACTGCATATTCTATATAGAGTTGTTGTTTATCCATGGCAGCTCCCAACCACCAACTACTATAAATATTGTGAAATAGTCACTTGTTTTTCCTCTATTCCACCAAAATATAACAATATTATCACAACCCAAAATCATGAATTGGATTATTAAGAATTCAAAAATGATAAGTGTTCATTAAACACTATAGGCAAATGTGGTACACATTTAGGCATCAACAAGAGGAGCTTCACTAGTGCTAGAAGGAGAGCAATTAACAAACTTTGTGAATTTATAGGATATTTGTTGGTTTTGGTGTATTTTGATCAAATATCACTCTATTATTTTCATATTTTTATTTCTTTTAGC
The DNA here is from genome assembly GCA_037957365.1 of Torreya grandis. Classification (NCBI taxonomy): domain Eukaryota; kingdom Viridiplantae; phylum Streptophyta; class Pinopsida; order Cupressales; family Taxaceae; genus Torreya; species Torreya grandis. The sequence goes on along the minus strand of JARHVA010003663.1, from coordinate 556,087 downwards.
ATAATTATGTAAATTTTGGTGATCTTCATAGTTTTAGAATGGTCTTTGGGCTTATTTAGACAAAGATTGACATTATTTGAATATATATGCTTACTTATGTTAAAGATAGCTTTAGACCTATGAATCCAACCAGTTTGAGGTTAGTAATAGCTATTTTGATCAAATATTGATAAATAATTTGCAAATTTGAGTTTATTTGGACTTGAACATGTAAAGATTATTCATACTATCATTTTTGGACACTTCTTTGAGATATCTTAGTTAAAGAGTGTTGTCCTTTATTTTTATTTGTATGAATCTTTACAAAATTTACTTGATGTGCAAATCTAATTATTATTATTTGTAAATATTGATTTGACACATCATATTTCAAATAGTTTTCAAGGTCATAAGCTAGAATTACCCAATCTACGGCTTAGGTGAGTGAAATTTCCAAAGTCTAAAACACTTAACCAGTTCATGTTACTCATGTATTCAAGGTATGGCTTGGCTAGGTGGTTCTTAAATCAATGTGATAGGTCTAATACATGATCTTCCTCATAACTTTGAAATATATTTGGCTTCATATAGTCCTAATAGTTTTGTCACAATTGAAGAGCATGATAGAAGTTTCAAAGTTGCTTTGAGATTTCTGAATGTGATTCATGAGGATATAGCCTATAGGTTATTTCCATTTACTTTTAAATATTTCACCTATGAATGATTTCTTAACCTTATAGAGGATTGCATTACTGGCTAGAATGACTTCAACAATATCTTCATTGATCACTTTGGTAAAATTATTAGTCCCTATGTCTTCTATCATTAGTTTACCATAATTAAAAGTGATGTTAATGAAACCATTAGAGCCTTTAAGACTCAGTTGTAATAAATGTTCAGTAAAACTACAACCCCTTTATATACCCAATGAGGCTTTAGCCTTAGAGATTTATAAGGATGCTATAGATCCCTTGATGTCTATGTTCTTGAAAAGATCTCTTCTAGTCATAAATACATTGACCCAGGCCTATTTTTAAGCTATAGTCATTAATGACCAAATGCAACCCCAAGGTCAAATGTATATTCTTTGCCTAATGTAAATTCAAACTAGCCCATCTAGAATGTCATTCTTAGTATGCCTACTTTAACACTAATTCAAAACCATTTTCCCTTAATTCATACATATCCTATCCAAGATCTAGAGTTCTCTAATAACACTGCTAGTGGATTTCATCCATAAATTCATGAAACTGTAGTGCTCACAACCAGTAATAATGCTCTAATTTTTTTTATCTTGAGACACTAAAAATTTAAAAATACTTAATATTATAAATGATCCAAAAATTAAGAACTGAATTTTATCAGTTACAATAAAACAAGTATGAAATATAAGGGAAGTCTATGATATAAATTATGCTTCATAAAGGTTTGATAAGACTCCAAACGGGTTTCATGATAGCAGTAATAACATATCATCTAAGGACATATACATGAGTTTCTATGATGTTATTATGGCTGATTATTACCATATTTTGGAAACCTCAAAAAATATTTTTAATCAAGAATTTGTTGAAGGGACATCTGGATTTATAGTATCATCTCAAGGTTTCATGTAGGCATTTGATTATTTATTTGAATATGAAGATGAAGATGAAGATGAGCCAATTGAAGAAATTTCATCTGAGGGAATTTATATTCTTGAATATGTGAAATAGATTAAAATTAAATATCAACAAGATGCCATCATTGGTACACATTTAGATGGAGAGGAAGAGTTACTGCAAGTAGATATGTATCAAGTAAAGCATGATATTTCTTCATAAGGTAGCCAAAAAGATATCCCACACATGTTTATTTCTAAAATAGAGAATACCCATAAATAAAATGATCACTAGAAGAGGTCATTCCATGATTTCTTAAATGGAATCAAAGAGATGGAGATGGTAAATGATGTAATAATACAATATATGGATGCTTCATCTAAGGATTTCACCAATGATGTGGAATTCCTAGAAGATGATATTATTTTGGAAGCCCAAAACCAAGATAAGATAGAGCATGATTGGATAGAAGAGCTACCTCTTTTAATTGAAAATGAAGATAGAGTGAGTGAATCATATCAAGAATTATCATATGACTTCATCAATAGGTTAGGAATAGGGGACCAACATGCATTTGATGATGGGATTTGAGATGAGCATCATATAGTTGATTAGGATGAAGAAACCTTTTGAGATGACTTGGAATATTTTTTTACAAATATTGGTATTCTAATTCCACCTTAGAAAGAATATAACAAAGACATTAGTATAAAAATTCAATCTGAGCTACCATTATTGAGTGAAGATGATATAAGCTAATACCTATCTATGGATGAAGCAAAACTAGCATTCTAGCTACAAAGTAAAAGGATTTGGGAGGAAGATCGTGGGATTTTAGACTCATATCTTTGATCCATGCACTTAAGAATGAATATGATAGCCCAAGTCGCACCATCTAGAATACCTAGACATCTAAACACCCCTATCTGTAGGAATATGCCATCAAAAAATACTCAAGTTTCAAGGTTCTATAGTAGACTAAATATTTTTCCATTTGATCTTAGATGTAAGTATTTTATAAATTTAGTATAGGGATTAGATTATATTTTTTCATGTTAATTTTTTCTATATTTTTTATTTCCTATCTCTTATATGTATATAAGCATGTATATATTTATTTTATTCCATTTTGCTTCATGTTGTGTTTGATTTCTGTAGTGTGCTTGTTTTATTATTTTATTCCTTAGTTCTAATAAGTCCTTTGTACATCCCTCCACTAAAATAGAATTTAGTTTTATTAAGACTCCTAAAGTTTAGAAATGTAGGTATACATCTCATGCACATGTCGACCATGGATTTGAAATATGAGCTTGATGTTCTAATTTAGAGGAACTAGAAAAGATTGATGAATAGGTTAACTTTTTTATGAGAACTAGAGCATTGTTCTAATCTAAAATTGGTCTTAATAAGAGTTACACATGTGAAAATTAAGCTTGAGATATTAGGGAACAATCATGTTTGTACTTAACAAATATCCTTGCCTAGGACAAAGGTCACATCCATAGTTGATTACCTAAAGATCAAAGACTTGACCAAATCCTTCAACTTGGCCACCCTAGTTCCCAACCTTGTTGATAGTTTAAAAGATCTAAAAAATACAAAAATAAGAATTCAATGCAAAATCAAAAGATTTTCAAGCATAGGTAATTATAGTAATCTCCACTAGGGATATGGATGCCTAGCTCAAAATGGAGCAAGGCCATGAGTGGAACCAAAATCATCTTTGTCAGGGCTATAATCACCTGGATAGTATTAGATAAATGCCCAAGCTTTCCTTGAACTAGAATCATAGTCCTTAATGGATAACTAAATATGCTCTACATCAATGTTAATGATTAAAGGCATAGAAATTGGAAGTTATTCCTTGAATCCCATGGTAAATATTAAGTGGAATCAAATCACACATACAACATGACTATGTCTTAATGTTTGAACCTAATTCTACATGTACAAAATTTGTTTCAACCATGAACTAATCTTGGCAATGGTATATATTAAGTAAAATAGGTGACCCAATCTCTTGTGTAAACTAGAGACTTTGAGTTCTAACATATTGCTATGTTTCCCCTATAATTTACCATTTGTTGAGGTCAACATACCCCATTTTTTGAAAATTGGGACCCTTGAGACATTTTGAACTTTAACACTAAAAACATGGCATGTCTTGAACATTGTTAGAATTTGAGGATCATCCACTTTGATAAAGTTGGCTAATAATTTCTCTTCATATGACAAGTTGCATATTTTATGGAGACTTTATGAATGGATCATACTTAGATCCTCACCATTTATCTTTATTTAGGCTTTTACTAGCCTTTTATATTAAGAATCTCATTGTTGGATTCATACAATGAAAGCCTCCTTTTAACAAACCCTAACTTGAACCCCTTCTTCAAATTTAAATATTGGCAGGAACACTTTTGATAGGAATATTTCAAATTTATTTTGGACTTAAGCCCTAATTTTCATGTTAAGGCTTGGTCATGTTTCTATGACCAAACCTTAGCCTAAAAATTATACTTATTCCCCTTTATTTGTTACTTATATTTACAACATAGTATAACTTTTGTAGTTGTAGGGTCCTTTTAATTTTTCTAGCATGGTCCCTTTATTAAAAATTTAGCCTAAATTTTTAAACATAAGGTCCCAATCACATTTATTAACATGAATGAGACATTAATTTTAATGCTTTCACCTAAGTTATTATTTTGTCATGAGTCCTCACTTAAATACCTTGCTTCTTTGGAGATTTTATGGTCCACACCTCATCATAAGCAAAGAAATCTTGACAAACCTAAGTATTTGGTCCTTCAGACCAATAATGTGTGAGCATCTAGATCATGATTGATGGTTTGTGCCTCATTAAGACTAATGATATAATAGAGTGAATACAACAATGAAAATTTAAAATCCTAAGAAGCCTTGCAGGGTCACCACATGGCACTCCCACATTTGAATATTGATAAATAAGGGTTTTGCACATTAAATTAAACTAATGACATGTAACTTCTTAGATCACAATCAATGGCTCTCACTTCATCATAGCTTTTAATCAGATAGAGTGAATTGAATCTGAGATCTATGGAATATTGGAACTTCATGATCTTAAATTTTACATTCTCATGAACATCATTTGACATCTATGAGGCCATCATCGATGTCTATGAGATCATCAAATTCAAACTCATCTAACATTTTTTCTAGGGAAATGGATGTGTTTTATATCATTAAAAGGGGCCACTTTATATCATGTTTCAAAACTTTGCATAAAATACTTTAACCTAAGATTATGGTATGTTTTTTAACATGAAATAAACTTAGCTTAAAACATTTTAGCCTAAGTTACTTTCTATGGTCATGTACTGATTAAAGCTCATGTACCTTATAGGATTAACGGTTCATGCTTTATCTAGAGGCACAAAATTATTGATGACTATTCAACAAAGCTCCAAGGGCCATGGGCTCAACAAGTAGTGAATGTGCATTTAATATGTGACTGAGGTAGATTACAAATCTTAAAAATCCCTTGAAGGTTCCAAGTCACACAACCATGGGGCTTGATATAAAGATGGATAATAACAAGTGATAACCTAGATTACGATCAATGGCCAATGTTGATCCATGGTAAATGATCCAATGATGCAAAATAAAAGGAAATTTTTAAAATAATAATAACTAGTGATTTGAAGGCATTTATGAAAAATTATATATAGATGCTAAATAAGTTCCATGCAAGCACAAAGTGACAAAAATGAGGATCTTATGTGTTATAAAATGCATATGTATAGAGGCAAGAGTCAAGGCTAGTCTAGGTAAAATAATAGTAGGATCATGGACATGATCCTCAATGTAGGAGAAAGCATAATTAAGGCCAAAAAAATTAAGGAAGATATGGTTAGGAATGATAGGGAGTTGAATGATCTAGTTGATAAGGAAGAAAGAGTGTATCTTAAAGCTAGCTATGGATTTAGGACTCATTAATGAGGAACATCAAAAGGTTATGAACATCCTTCGGTGGAAATAAACAAGTTCCCAGATGTAGGGCCCACTAGTTAGTATTTATTACAATTTTATGAAGCATTGTAACATTTTGAAAATGGAATATTATTTTGTAAAGGAATATGCTATTTTTCTAGCATATTTTCCTTTGGGTCAGTTTATTTTATAAAAATAAGTGTATTCTATAAATTTGTTGAAAAAGGATAGCTATCCTTACTTTTTATACATTTGTATTTTACAACTAACTAGTATAATACTTAGTCCTTATATAAAAGGTAGTACTAAAATTCTGTAAAATGGGAGTCCTTAGAACCAAAATTAGTTTGTAAACTTGCAGCAAGCAATACAATCAAGGAATTCTATAAATATTGTCTAGTATTTGCCTATGTGTTTGCTATCATGGCTTCTCTCCCATTTGCTTATTTTGATTTCTATATTTTAAAGGTTCTTATCAATTCTTGGTGTGTTCTTTTAATTGTAGAGTTGTTAACTTGTGCCAATGCAAGGTTGACTGAAAGTCTTTAGTTTCATTTTGTTTCCTTTACTCTTCTTGCATTTACTCCAATGTTATTTTATTACAAGGGTGGAATATTTAAAGTGATCTTGATTCTTATTTTCATTATTTCCACCTTCTTTAGGATTTTACTTGATGTATGGTAAGATTTGGGCTCAATCTATTTCATATTATACATTGGTTTTATGTGCCTACTTGGATGAGACATGAACTTTGTCACGATTCCTGGAATGAAGATGAACAACATTTATTTCTACCCAACCTTTCCTTTTGCTTCTTTTTTAACATGATTACCTTGGTTTAGATTGTTATTGTAAATGTCCATCCTAAATTAATTACTAATTTAGTTCTTGATCATAATTCACTGTTCTTTGCATAGTTACTACATATTCTACATAGATCTTTTTTTTGGCTATGGTGTCTCCCAACCACCAACTAATATAAATATTGTGAAACAATCACTTATTCTACCTCTATTCCACTAATAGGTAATAGGATTATCACAACCTATAACTCATGCATTCGATTCTTAGGAATTTAGAAATAAGAAGTGTTCACTAAACACTTTGAGCACCTATGGTACACATTTAGCCATAAACACACTCAAGCATTTAGATATCATGGAGATAGGTGGAATGGTTTAGTGAGCTGACAGTCTATAAAAGTGTAAAGATACACTTGAAACTAGTGTAAATGCACATATAGTAAACAAAAATAGTGCATTAGCTTGAGAAAGAGACTTGTGTGAGTTAAGGAAACCTTAGATTTTGTATATGTTCTCATGATTACAATTACATACATGGTCTACCTACAAAATTTAGTCTATATAGATGAGTTAAATGAGTTGGTGTCATATGCTTTTTGGACCATTGAAATAGTGATAAATAATATGAAGTGGTTTGATAGGATTGAAGGATCCAAGAAATTAATAAAGTGGCTCTTTATATCCCTAAATAGTTAAGTGTAAGATTATACGCCTCAAGCCTGTAGGTCCTCATCATAGACCTTGACCAACATCATTCTAAAATATGAATAAAAGATATGATAGAGGTTTAAACCTTGAGGTAGATGAGGATAGTGACATAACTCATCAAATATTAATTAGGTCACCTACAAGTTGTTGACAGTCATGAGGACTAAGTTTCATAGTATGCATTCAACCACTCTAATAGAAACCTACAAGCCTACTTAGAGGGTTCATCTACCTTAAAATATAAGAAATTAGATAGACTAGAAAGAGAGATGTGTGAACCCAATCTAGGATTAAAAATAGGTTCAATATCATTGAAGTAACTATTGGGAGGTTGGTGATAATGATGAGGTTCCAAACCCATAGTACATAGTCAAGAGACCTTCCTGATAGGCACCTATAGGCCTATTTTAAATGTCAACATAATTTCAAGCCTAATCAATGAGATAGAACAATATTGAAAGGATATTGAATCAAATTTAATACTATGAAAAAGGTTAATTATATTGAGGAATATACTAGTGTATTCATTTATGAGGTCTCAAATTCCAATATACAGTAAGGTGAACCTAAAAGAGTACATACATGCCAACTATAGGTTTCTAGTGACATAGACTAATAATAAGACTTAAAATAGTTCAAGTCTGTGGAGAAAACTAGTGGTGTGAAGGAGAGATCATCAAAATTGAATGAACTAAACTGAACTTAGTTTTAAAACTCAAAAGCATATTCAATCAAGAATGTAGTCATAGGTCTACAACAAATTATGAGAGCATTTGGTGTTTTGAGGCTCTATAGGTCTAATAAAACTCTAAAATTTGGAATAATGGTGTTTTTGAGTGTATTAATACATTAATGGTCACTTTAAATCAAATCATCAATGTACATATCCACTATTTTGTCTCAAACTTGGCTCACTATAAGATACTTGGACAGCCATGAGAGTAAAGTGTCTTTTGGTATCAAAGCACAAAACAAAAATTACAAACCTCATGGGAGGAAATTAGGTCATGTAAAATGATATCATAGGATTAAACACACTTCTTAGATTGTAAAAAACCTTATGTTTCATCCAAGTTCCCTTGAGGGCTAGTAAAGAGAAAACAAGCTTAAACCCCAAGTACTTGTTAGCCATTTTTGGCCCACATATAAAGATCTTGCATGGTTTCATGAAGTAGTGTATAAAAGGATTTAACATGGATCCAAAATTTTCAAATAAGAGAGGATCCAAGCAAGGATTTGTAAGGATCTAACATCAATGTTCAAGGATAAGCCTGCAAACTAGAAACTAAGCACAAAATCATTTATTCAACTAAGTTTTTACTTGTTCATTCTTTCAGACTTTGAGGGGACTAAGTGTTTCTTTTATTTTAGGGAATTTTTGGCTAAGTTTTGAATTATTTAAGACAAGTTTTTAGAGACAAGGTTTTTAAAGGGATAGTTCTTTTAGACAAAATGTTTGAAGCAAAAGACAAAGATCTTTTGTTTCAAAAAAATTATCTAGGATAATTTTCCCCAATGGTAATTCTTAAATAAGATGGTCCATTTCAAAATCCAAAGTGTAAGTTCCTTTAGGAAAGGTTTATTTTCAAAACCCTGAAGGAATTTTCCAAAAGGAACTTTTCCTTTGGGAAAATTGTCCGAGATAATTTTTCCCTAAGGCAAAATTTAATCAAAATTTTTATCAGAAATGAAGATCCTAAAGGAATGTTATAAAAGACACTTTTCCTTTGGGAAAATTATCCAAGACGATTTTTTCAAAGGAAAGTTTATTTTAAAACTTTTGTCCCAAAGAAAAGGACCTTTTCAAAAAAAATGAAGGAATTTTTTTTTAAGGAATTCCTTCAAAAGGAATTATTTCAAGAAGAAGTACCAAAATAAAAAATTTGAAGGGCACTTTTCTTAGTTAAAAGGGGAATTTTTTCATGTTCTAAAGGGCACTTTCAAATAAAAGGGCCAAAACACTTTTTTCAAAGAATCATTTCCATGCCAAAGTGTCTTATGCAACATTTACAAAGGGTATCTTTTGAAGAAGTGGACCTTTTTAAAAGTCCCAAAGACCTTTTCTTTGGAAGAGATGGCTAAAGTAAATTTGTCCAAAGGGTCTTTTCCAAAATCTGATGGTTTTTTTCAAATAACCAAAGGACATTTACAAAAGTTTCAAAGGGTACTTTCCCTTTGAAAAGGGGAATTTTTGAAGTGGCTGAAAGATACTTTTCCTTCAAAAAGGGGAATCTTCCAAAGGAATTTTCAAAATTTGAAGGGTCATTCTTAAAATTCCAAAGTTTAATTCCTTTAGGAGAGAAATCCACAAAAATTATTCAAGAAAGTTACCTAAACAAAAAAATTCCCACAAGAAAGTGTCTAAAGGAAACATGACATTTGTGCCAATGTCAAATTTCAAGCTCATAAAATAGCCATTGGGATTCAAATATCCCATGGCGGGACTAAAAATGTCAAATTTTGAACCCCTCTAATTATCCATTTGGATTTGTATGGACTTACATCAACATAAATGGATATAGGAAAACTAATGTCCTTAGATTGTTTTTCCACCTATAAAAAGGATTTGGCCTAGGTTTCAAAGTAGGAGCTAGTAGGTGCAATTAATGGAAAGGTCCTCATATTCTATCATGGCCATCATCTCTAAAAAATATCCACTCAAATAAAAATTAACATGGCTCGGTATAGATTCAAAGTTATGGGGATTTTTGTCTTTATACATGTAGAACATGCAAAGTGAATTAGTATGCCAAGTTGTAAATGTAAAGATCAAATCATTCGCACTAGAAAGGACATGTAACTACCCATAAAATAGATCTCTCAAATCTAGAAAGGGAGACTTGAATATTTGAAGGGATCAAGTAGATTAGAAACAATATTTGGTTCATCTCATGGTCAAGGTAGTTTCATGTTTTGAATGAAAAGGAGCTCAAGGGAAATAGTGGTGGTTATAGCCATTTATGACATCCCTCTCCATTTTCTCATACAAGCCCCCTCATATCTCATATTGTTTATATATAGAGAGGCTTTTGAGTCTAAAAAAGGGATCCCTTAACTGGTGATAGAGTTACTCTATCAAAATTTCCTTGTAACACTCTCTTGAAGTAATAAGATAAACTTTTCTGATTATGGTTTGAATTTATGTGAAGTGTTAGACATTGGTCCCTTTCTTGAAGTGTCACAAGTTTATAGTGTCTCATATAGACCTGTTTTTTTCTATCCTTAAAATTTTAGGGTCTTCCTTCAACCTCCACACAAATTACTCATGCTAATGGCCTTGAGGTAGGATTAGATTAGTCTATGTCTTGGTTAAATTCATTAGTAGTCATCAAGGCTTCTAGGATGAAAGTGGATCATTTCATATTTGGTGCATCACCATCCTTAGCTTAGGTTTCCATTTAATGTTATCTTTCTTTCCCTTTCCCTTTGCTAGCAATGGATTCTAGTGTGGGAAACAAGCCAAAATGAAGCATCTGAGGAACTAGCCTCATTAAAAATCCTAGAGGTTCAACCTCACTACAAGATACCCATAGATTGAAGTTGTTTCAATATTTTAGTTCGGAGTGAGAGAGCTTAAAAAAATCTCCCATAAGGGTGAAATTATAGCCTACAATAGTTTCTAGCATGCTCAGTAGGACTATGTTGCTCATTGAGTGAATATTTTTGGTGTTCTCTTTATACAATTAGCCTTTGGAGGCATGTGTGTAAACACCAATGGCAACTCTAAGTATTCATCAACTAGTATGAGAAACTCAAGTTCCTAATCATCATTATTTATTATGTATAATCAACCATATTTTGATCAACATGCTTATTCTCTACCTCAACATCACACTTATCAAGCTAACAATGTTTATGTGCTCCCCCCAAGTGGCTCTCAAATAACCTGTCATCCCTATTATGGCCTTTTCTTCCCTTCCACTCCTATGTATGAATAATATCAGTCTCCTTTTCATTTAAATTAGTCTACTAATTCCCATTTTCAAGACTATGTTTATCTTGTTACATCCTTTTTAGGATTCAAGCAAACATTATCAGACTATATTGAGTCGATAAGGTAGATTGGTATGGGTTTACATCTTTCTTCAATCACCCATATTCATGTTATATAAGAGGTAAGGAGTTATCTTTAGTTGTTCAATAATAGGTGGTAAAAATTTTAGGATGAACAATGGGTAGTTTGTGAGAGGGACAATAAGATGTGATTGAGAAGCATAGTCCAAAATTTATAAAGTGTGTTGATATCTTATGAAGACTAGTAGACTTAATGCAGTTAGTCCTATGTGTCCTCTCCCCTCTAAGAGCCTCAATCTCAACCTATAAAGGTTTGAAATCAACCACATATTTAACCTTTTCAAGGTCCATCCTTTTCAAAAATTAGATAAAAAATACTCGAACCAGGGAGAATAATCAAAAAAATCAATAAGGACGTTAAACTTGGACAAGAATTCCCAATTCATGACATGGAGGGAATAAGGAGCTTATTGCATAATTTTTGGAGTGTGTGGGAATATATTAAAGAAGGTGAATCTCCACATGTTGAGAATCAAGAGATGAAGGAATGGATACTCTTAATAAAGGATATGTTGAATCATTTGGAGGATGAGTATGTCAAAACTAAACCAATCAGTTTGTCCTCTCCTACCCATATGCCCATTCCCACTCAAGATTTTGAAACCATCCCACTAGGGATCTTTTCCTATGCCTTTAACCCTAATTATTTCATTCCCTCTCTTGTTAAACCACCCTCTCCTATAATAATTCAAAAATAATAAAAGGTGGTTGTTCCCTACACATTTCCATCATGGAAATCAGTTCAAAAAGGCATAGAAAAGTAGAAAGAGGTATCAGTTGTGGTGGTCCAAGAATAAATTTATGAGGAGTTAATGGTTGAATAAAATAAAAAATAGGTATTATCTCATCCTAATGAGTTTAACCTAAAAGGTTTATGAGACTCTTTCTCCCTCCTTGAAGACCCACCAAAGAGACCACTCAAATTACCTAGTTGGAAAGACACTCTCTCAAGCTGCAAGCAAGGTGAACTTTTTCACCATCCCACCATTTCCCTCTTGGAGAAGGATATTATTTTAAAAAGTATAGAGGAAGAGTTTTTATTCTCAAGTGAGTCTTAAGAAGATGATGTAAGTGTGTATGAGGAAGAAATATTAATAGGCAACCCACTTCATTTATAGGAGGAAAAATTGGGTTTGGACTAGCCTTCTTGGCATGGGTTTGATAATAGTGAACCAGATCCTAAAGGGGAAAATTCTCAATCTAAATACAAGGAAGTCCTTGAATGAACTACTAACTACCTATTCTATATAGATGAAAAATAGGATCAAAGCTAGGGACTAGAGGTTAGTCTGATTTGAAATTAGGTGTCAATTGAAGATAGCCCTGGTATGTTGGAACTAGAGGAAGATAAGTGTGATGTTTTGGACCTTGGTTGCTGAAATAAAACTTCATTTAAGTTGAAAAACAATATTAAATATTGAGTGAGGTTGATGAAGGAGACATCTAAAGTTCTCAATTGATATAATTTGAAAAATGTACTAGTGAAGATCTTGAAGTGTTGTGGTAGTAGTTCAATGCCATAACCAAAGAGTTTGAGGAGGCTAAGAGACATGTCCTTATATAAAAATATGATCATGCTACTCTAAGAATGATAAATACTAATTTTCACAAGAAAAATGTGGAAGAATATGGTCTTTTTGAGCTACCAATTGAAAAAAATATAGTTGATCCCAATAACCTAGATGAAGTCTTCATGCAAGGCTTTCTCAAGAGTGATGAGCAACATCAATCAAGTCTGGAACAAATAATGGAATTTATCTACATTGGAGACATCTATCCCACTTCATCCATTGGGGAGTAAGCCAAAAGAGTTATCAATCAGGCATCTTAGTCCACCTAGCATTATCTCACAAAAGTAGGGTGCCTCTCATCCTTGTCTATTAAAAATCAATGATGCTAAAAGTTTTACATTTGACCCAAGAATAATATAATTGTAAGTTTCAACCTTGTATATATTAGAGTATATTTTATGTGTTTCCCTTCCCTAAGTGCATTGTGCACATCTTTTTAGTTGTGTGTTTCCCTTCCCTAAGTGCCTTGGGCACAGTGTTTATTTTGTTCTTGTAATCCTTTTTAATTCAAGAGGAAGTTCGAGGAAGGGTCAACCTTGTATCTAGTTTCAGACTAGATTAGTTGTAGAAGCTAATGACACCATGCCCAATAGACTAGACAAGGAAAGTGGTCCAGATTTTCAAGCATAATAGGCATGCAACCCATGTGAGATGATAAATATGTTGGCCATTTTTGGCCCACATATAAATATCTTACATGGTTTGATGAATTAGTGGATCAAAATCTTAAAAATGGATCCAATATTTGACACTAAGGGAGGATCCAAGCAAGGTTTTATAATGATCCAACAACAATGTTCAAGGATAAGCCTACAAGCCAGAAGCTAAGTACAAAATCTTTTATTTAGCTAAGTATTGTTCATTATTTAGGACTTTGTGGGGACTAAGTGTTTCTTTTCTTTTGGGGCCTTTTTGGTGAAGTGTTGAATTCTTTTGGATAAGTTGTCATAGATAATATTTTTGAAGGGATAATTCTTTTAGACAAAATGTCTGAAGCAAAAGACAAAGACCTTTTCTTTTAGGAAAATTATTTGGGACAATTTTCCTGAAAGGTAACTCTTCAATAAAATGGTCCATTTCAAAATATGAAGGGTATGTTCCTTTTGGAAAGGTTTACTTTCAAAATCCCAAAGGAATTTTCTAAAAGACACTTTTCCTTTGAGAAAATTATATGAGACAATTTTTCCCTAAGCCAAAATTCCTTCAAACTTTTTGTCCAAAATGAAGATCATGAAGGAATGTTATAAAAGACACTTTTCCTTTAGGAAAATTGTCTGAGACAATTTTTCCAAAGGAAAGTTTCTTTCAAAACTTTTGTCTTGAATAAAAAGACCTTTTCAAAAAAGCTAAAAGAAAAAATTCTGAAGGAATTCCTTCAGAAGGAATTCTTTCGAAAAGAGGTGTTGAAACAAAAAATTTGAAGGGCACTTTTCTTGGTGAAAAGGGGACTCTTTTCAAGTTATAAAGGGCACTTTCAAATAAAAGGTCCAAAACACTTTTTCTAAAGAGTCATCTCCATGCTAAAGTGTCTTATTCAACATTTTTGAAAGGTATCTTTTGAATAAGTGGACCTTTACAAAAGTCTAAAAGACCCTTTCTTTTGAAGAGATAGCTGAAGCAAATTTGTCCAAAGCATCCTTTACAAAAGTTGATGGTTCATTTAAAATAACCAAAGGACATTTACAAAAATTTTGAAGGGTACTTTCCTTTTCAAAAGGGGCATTTTTAAAGTGGCTGAAAGATACTTTTCCTTCAAAAAGGGGACTCCTCCAAAGGACTTTTCAAAATATGAAGGGTCATTCTCAAAAGTTCAAATATTAATTCCTTTGGGATAGAATTTTGTAGAAATTATTCAAGTAAATTTCCCAAAAAAAGGTCCCATAGGAAAGTGTCCAAAGGAAACATGATGTTCATGCCAGTGTTAAAGTTCAAGCTCATAAAATAACCATTGGGATTCAAATATCCCATTACGGGCCCATGAATGTCAAAATATGAACCCCTAAAATTAGTCATTTAGATTTGCATGGACTTACATGGACATAAATGGATACAGAAAAACCAATGTCTTTTGCTAAAGAACCAGAGGAACCGGCGTCGGCAGCATGACCGACATCAGTCACAGACAGTGGAGAAGGAAACCGGTGACGGCAGGGAGTCGGCCGACGTCGGCAGAACCAGACAAGCAGGGACTGGCGTCGGTCGCCTGTGCGGTCCAGAACTATTTGTTGTACGAATAGTTAATTAGTTGAACCGAGTGTTTGCATGCTAAGGGGCTAATTTAAGTTGCGGGCTGTGTGTCTAATTTTAGTAGTTAGAGTTCTATTTTTGTAAGCATGGGATCCTATTTAAAGACCCATAAGGCATGTATTGTAATCATTCTAAGGCAAGTAAAGGCATTGAAGCTAGCAAGGTCAAGAAGATCTACAGGTGTAAGGTCAAGGAGATCAGCTGAAGCATTCAAGGAGGGATAGCAACTCAGGCTTTAGAGTTGTGTTGAGCAAGAGAGAGAGGGAAGAAGTTCTTGAGGTGTGGCAAGCCTTTGAGGTGGAGGAAGAAGTGGCATCTTCCTTATTCTATTTTCTTCTATTAATTTCTAATACAAGAGTGTGTATTGTCTCTCAAATTCTTTGTTGTCTCAAGTTTCTAGCTACTTTATCATTCTGGTATAATTCTGTGTTTAATTGCATATAAGAAAGTAATCAATTGTGCTCTAATTGGTAGAGCTACAGATCCCCTGACAAGTGGTATCAGAGCTACGGTTTGTAGGAAGCAGGGTATTGTTTTTTGATTATAGGTCATTCACAGGGTTTTCTGATTGAGTGGGAGTTCAGCAATGGCAGAAGAAAGTAGGCTACGAATGGAGAAGTTTAACGGCAAGAATTATCAACATTAGAGGATGCAGATTGAGGACTATTTGTATCAGAAGGATTTGTACTTACCGTTGGGTGGGGTTGCATGCAAGCCCACAGATATGAAGGATGAAGAATGAAACGTTCTTGATCGGAAGGCTCTAGGTTCCATAAGGCTGAGCCTTGCATCATCTATGATTTCCAGCTTATCACAGTGCAAGACAACGAAAGAGTTGATAAAGTCCTTGGCGAATTTATACGAAAAGCCCTCAGCTTCTAATAAGGTATATCTTATGAAGCAACTATTTACTTTGCAAATGTAGGAAGGTGGATCGGTACATACTCATCTCAATGATTTCCATGGTTTGGTAAACCAACTAGCTTCAGTCAATATTGTTTTTGATGATGAGGTAAAGGCTCTCTTGATTTTATGTTCTTTGCCTGAAAGTTGGGACGGTTTGGTTATGGCAGTAAGTAATTCTGCATCTGCTTCTAAAATCTTAAAAGTTGATGATGTTGTGAGTGTGATCTTGAATGAAGAAATACGCAGGAGAAGCACAGGTGAATCATCAGGGAATGCTCTAAGTGCAGAAAGCAGGGGAAGGCAAAGGGAGAAGGTTGAGCAAGGGAAATCAAGGTCAGGAAGGAGATCCGAGTCCAAAGGTATTACCTGCTGGTTTTGTGGAAAGAAAGGACATACAAAGAAGGAGTGTTGGTTGAGAGATAAAGAGAATCAACATGCAGGTATGGAAGAAGCAAAAGATGCAAATATTGTGATGCAGGATGCTCTCATACTTTCTTCAGATAGTCAGGTAGGATAATGGATTTTAGATTCTGGTTCATCTTTTCATGCATCCCCAAACAGAGATTTGTTCTATGAGTATGAATAGGGAGACTTTGGAGTTCTTTATTTAGGGGATGGTACGCCTTGTCAGATAGTTGGCAAAGGGAAAGTGCAGCTGAGATTGCAGATTGACAACACGTGGGTGTTGAAAGAGGTCATGCATGTTCTGATTCTGAAGCAGAGTCTGATTTTTGTAGGAAGGTTGGGAGATGAGGGATGCACAATAACCCTCATAGTGGATTCTTGGAAGGTTACCAAGGGAGCACTTGTTCTAGCAAGAGGTAAGAAAGTAGATACTCTTTATCTATCTACTTGTATTACTGATTCTACTTCTGGTGTAGATTCGAAGATGTGGCCTAATAGGCTTGGTCACAAGAACAGGAAGGGAATGGAAGTTCTTGATTCAAAAGGTATGCGTTCAAATTTGGAAAGCATAAATACGGTTCATTGCAGAAAGAGGAAGTTTGATGCTTTTGACAGGAACAAAGAAGCCTTGGTGTTTATGGAGGAGATGAAGGACAGAGATCAGTCACAGGGGCTGAATAAGTCTGAGCAGGGTAGCATGGACAGAGGTTTGATCCAAGAAGAGCTCGTGGATGAAAATTTCATCACTTACAGGAACACACAGACACCGATGTCGATAGCTTGGCACCGACGTCAGTCATCCAGATACCGACATCGGTCATGTGCAGACCAACAGCGTCAGTAGGTTAGACAGGAGAAGTCTGACGTCGGTCATAAGGACTGACGTCGGCAGGAGTGACACCAGCGTCGGCCAGGGAAATGACGTCGGTAGTCAGGGTCAGTGCAGGGAACCGACATCGGGCGAGAGCAGACTGGGAGATGGCCTAGATCGGTCACTAGAACGAATAGTGGGTGAATCTACTAAGTCTCAAACACCCATGTGGAGGTCAGGAAAGGTATGTGAACCTCATATTCGTTGTTCACCTTCTTTATATTGCTTACTGATAGTCATGAACTAGGAAGATGGAAGAAGCAATGCAGGTAGAATCCAGAAATAGTGGGAGCTTGGCATGGATGAGGAGTGTGAGTCCTTAGAGAACCAAACAGGTATTTGTTGGTAGTGTTGTCAGCTGGAAGGAAGCACTGGATAGAGGGATGGATTCCCATTTTAGAGAAGAGAGTGGATGGATACATGAGACAGAAGGCTATGGTATATGGTCTTGATTATGCTGTAGAACAATGGAGGTTTGACCATTGTATTTTATCTTTACCAGGTTGGATAATATTAGCTACATTATCCTGTTACTGTATTGTGTTACTTGTTGCAGGGTTTCATATACAAGGAGTTCTCTGAGCTAAGGGTAGAGTTGGTTCAGAAGTATGTCATGGAGAATTTGGGAGCAGCAAAATTCTTGTGGCATAAGATACATGTATTGCATCACAGGTTTACGTGGTGGTTGGTCTTCAAGAGTGACATTGAAGAGGGATACAGAGCCTAAGGAATAAAATAGATGGTGTACAGGTACAGATACAAGTTGCAGCTGTTTATCTCCAAGTGGGAGATTGTTAAGGTGTGAAGCTAAAAGCTTCAACTATTTGCAGACACAAGAGAGGATGCTAAAGAACCAGAGGAACCGGCGTCGGCAGCATGACCGACGTCGGTCACAGACAGTGGAGAAGGAAATCGGTGATGGCAAGGAGTCAGCCGACGTTGATAGAACCAGACAAGCAGGGATCGGCGTCGGTCACCTGTGCGGTCTAGAACTATTCGTTGCACGAACAGTTAGTTAGTTGAACTGAGTGTTTGCATGCTAAGGGGCTAATTTAAGTCACGGGCTATGTGTCTAATTTTAGTAGTTAGAGTTCTATTTTTGTAAGCATGGGATCCTATTTAAAGACCCATAAGGCATGTATTGTAATTATTCTAAGGCAAGTAAAGGCATTGAAGCTAGCAAGGTCAAGAAGATCTACAGGTGTAAGGTCAAGGAGATCAGCTGAAGCATTCAAGGAGGGATAACAACTCAGGCTTTAGAGTTGTGTTGAGCAAGAGAGAGAGGGAAGAAGTTCTTGAGGTGTGGCAAGCCTTTGAGGTGGAGGAAGAAGTGGCATCTTCCTTATTGTATTTTCTTCTATTAATTTCTAATACAAGAGTGTGTATTGTCTCTCAAATTCTTTGATGTCTCAAGTTTCTAGCTACTTTATCATTCTAGTATAATTCCATGTTTAATTGCATATAAGAAAGTAATCAATTGTGCTCTAATTGGTAGAGCTACAAATCCCCTGACAGATTAGTCTAGATTCAAAGTTATGGGGATTTTTGTCCTTATACAAGTAGAACCTAAAAAGTGAAGGAGTATGCCAAGTTTTAAATGCAAAGATCAAATCATTCACACTAGTAGGGACATACAGCTACCCACAACATGGCTCTCTCAAATCCAACAAAGGGAGACTTGAATGTGTGAAGGGATCAAGGATATTGGTGTCAATATTAAGTGGTTCATCTTATGGTCAAGGTAGCTTCATGTTTTAAATGAAAAGGAGCTCAAGGAAAATAGTGGTGGTTATAGCCATTTATGACATCCCTCTTCATTTTCTCATGTAACCACCTCTTCTCTCATGTTTCTGCTATATATAGAGGATTTTGAGTATAAAAAAGGGATCCCTCAACTAGTGATAGACTTACTTTGTCAAAATTACCTTGTAACACTCTTTTTAAGAAATAAAAGAAACTTTTTTGATTATGTTTTGAGGTTGTGTGAAGTGTTAGACATTGGTGCCTTTCTTGAAGTGTCACAAGTTTATAGTGTCTCATACAAACCTATTTATTTCTATCCTTTAAATTGGAGGGTCTCCATTTGACCTCCACATAAAATAATCATGCTTATGGCCTTGAGACAGGATTAAATAAGTCTCTGTGTTGGTTAAATTCATTAGTATTCATTAAGGCTTTTAGTTTGAAAGTGGATCATTTCATCTTTGGTGTATCACCATCCTTAGCTTAGATTCCACTTTCATGTTATCTTTCTCTCCCTTTCCCTTTATCAATAGTAGATTCTAGTGTGGGAAACAAACCAAAGTGAATCATCTGAGGAGGTAGCCTCATTAAAAATACTAGATGTTTAACCTCACTAAAGGATACCCACAACTTGAGGTTGTTCCAATATTGTAGCTAGGAGTGAGAGGCTAAAAAACACTCCCACAAGGGTGTGATTCTAGCCTACAAATATACCCTAATTAGTGTATGAGTTTAATATATAGGGGTAATGAGAACATCCATACCATTTAAAATCATGTGGGGTATTTTTTAAATGTGTGTAAACTATTCACAATAGTGGGAGTGACTTATAGAACCCAAAACTTATATTACACCTCTCTCTAGTTAGAAATGAGCTAAGAAAGCCACCCAAAGAACAACTTCAGATGCTCATACCATATCTCACACTTATCATGGGGTTATCATCCACTTTTATAGCTAAGGAGGTCATTTAATAATTTTTTCCAAGTGGAAGGAGGTCAGTTAAATGTCCCATCTTTATGAACAATTGTTAAGACCCTAAACAAGTCTTAAACCTTGATTGTGACCAATCAAGAGAAATGAACTTAAAATGCACATTAAATTCAAAAATTTCATCCTAGAACCTCTTGGATTTTTTTGGGGACTCCAAGGAGGTTATTCACATGTAATTCACTTGTATAAACTACTATACAAACTACCTAAAATAGATTATTTTTGTATGTTTTTGGTGTTTTATAGGTGTTATAAGAAGAAGATAACTTCTCAATCATGGTATAAGTTCCTTTGGGAATTTTTTTGTCTAATAAATTTTCAAAAAATTTATTTTAAATTATATAATGGCCAAACTAGGCTTGTTTTCAAAGGCAGTCCCAAATAGACTCAAAATAATCCTATGAAGCAAGGTGGTTTCTTAGTTTTCACACTTCCACAAGGTTTAAGGACCCAAAAATTGACATGTAGGTTTGTGAAAATATTTTTAGAGTTAATGAAAAACTTTTATATATTTTCATATGCGTGGGATCTCTTAACAACAAGTTTTCTACTTTTTCAACCTAGGAGGGCTAATTAATCCTAATTTAGGAGAGATAATGAGATATAAAGTAAATCTACACTTAGGATATGAACACCATATTTTTTTTGGATATTTAAGGGGATATAGGGTATCTAAAAATACTCTCATTTTTTCATAGTAATATGTATATTCTTCCATACAAGGAGCTTTACTTATTTGGGGGACTACAAGGATTTAAGGAGAAATTCATGGTTTTGGTGAAAAACCAAGTATTTGGGAGTGTTTGATGTCTTAAAATGTCTTGGTATAGGTATGATATTCTATAAGTATACCATCCATGGAAAAAAAATTATCATTAAAGTTAAGGTCCACTTTTCCCTTCTATGTCATGGTGAGAAGGAGATTTTTTAGGAGCCTAAACAATAAATCATTGAATAATGCTTCTAATATATTTTTAAAACTCTAATACACATTATCCACACCACATAAAAATAATTAATAAGTCAAGATTAAAATTTTAATATTTTTAAAAGTTTTAAAGTGTCTTAAACTCTCCTAAATTCACCTTCTCTCTTTCCAATGCCTAGGTTTATTAAAGGAGTCAAACTTGCACTTAAGACCTTAAAATATCCCATGGATCATGGAAATACTTCTTTAATTTCATATAATAATGTTTCAATTAAGAGTAAAGGAGGACTTAAAGTCCTATGTTCAAGAGGGAGGACCAACTCTTTAGGGCCTCTAGCAAGGACCTAGGCACTCTTAAAGTGGTTATGGATTGACCAATCATTATGAAGATGTTCCCAAGTCTAAAAAAAAATTTAAATTCACTATTACATGGCACCCTAAGGGCTTGGATGTTTGAAAATGTTTGAGTAAATTCTACGTAGCACCTAAGGAGGAAGAAGACTAAGTTTGAAGACACCTATTTTAGGGCTGATTTTTCTCCAAACATTTGATTTTTTTATTTGAACACATTTTATAGAATGTAATTTATCAATATTTTTATTTTGGTTTTGTTTAAATCCTTCAAAAAAATTTACTTTCCCTTTGAGAGAAATAAGAAGATTTTATTCCTCCATTTTCACATTTTTGGTGAAGTGTATGTGTTTGCCATTGATATAACATTATGAAGCATTTGTTTTCCTATGTTATTGTCTAGTTATTGTACCTTTATAATAAATATTTTATGTTATATAGGTCATATTAAGTGGATATATCATTTTTATTTCAAGCATTAGATGTGGATTTAGTTCCTTTACATTCCTTCCTTACAGAAGCTAGGTTTTTCAAGTCCTTGTGAAAAATTACTGTAGAAGTCATTCCTAAGTGTAGAGAATGTGTGTAAGCTTCTCCCTTTCATAAGAGTGTTAATTGAAAGAATAATTAGTCATACAACATTTTTACATCACCTTAATTTCTAGTTTCCCTTTCAATTCCATTACAAACAATGTCTTCTTCACCCTTTTCATTTCTAAAATCAGTAGATAGTAGGTTTAAGAGTAATTTTAGTGAAAACACCAAGGGAACCAACCCTCTCTATATAGTCTCTCCCTTCCAAATTCCCCAACACTTAGGAGAGATTCCATGATCCAATAGGAGAGATAAACAACACACTTTCTCTCAAGCGCACACTCTTGATTGACAACAAAAGTACTAGGGTGATTATGATGTCTTTGATGTAATGGATAATAGAATTGAATTGAAGATGTTGTATTCTTCTCTTTCCACTCTTCAATTTATTTTTTAAAATTAGAGGTGTCTTGAACTTAATGTATGGATATAACTTGAAGGATAGATGGAGGGCTTGAAGTGAAACTATGAAGGTTTTGAGATTTGGAAGTAATAGTTTCATTTAATATTTATTTAAAAGTGTTAGATAAGGTTCCTAGGTTCACCATAACATGATAATTATAGGTATTACTCCTAAGGTTTTAAGGGAGATCTTGTGGGAAAGGAAAACCATTACTTGGTATTCAAATTTTATCCTATAATCTTAGAGGTTTATCCAATTGGGATTAATCCTATGACTCTCTACATTGATAGATAATTCATGGTAAACTCAAATATGATGACATAGTTACCAAACTTGTAGGGAAAATAAATTTTGTCTATTGATTAAAATAATAAGATTTATAATATATGAAAGTAATTTATAGGCATTTATATCTAAATAATATCAATTCATGAGGTTATTATACAATATTACCTGACTTTAGAATAAATAGATATACGAATAAAAAGACAAAACCACATTCATACAAGATATTCTTGTGACACATCATTACCCAAAAGATATATCTCACATAAGAAGCATAGGTATATTATATTAACCATCAAATACTAATTCAACTTACAATATTCAAATCATGAAAACTCATTACACTTTCATTCCATAAATCTAAGGATTTACTCAGAAGGCCCAAATACAATATTACTCAATACTTATCCAACACTATCTAACACTATATAACCCATTATAATATAATATATAGGAATATATAATCTTAAAAACTATATTGTTATAACTAAAAATTCTATACTTGGAAATTATGTGAACATGTATTATATTACTAAATATTCCATGTACCTGATCCCAATTAAAAATAAAATAAATTTATAACAACCATGTGGGGTAACTAATAACAAAAAAGAAACCATGATCCCTATCCTTGTGGTACATTCATATATTTAAGAGGTTAGTGTACACATTCCCTTTTTAAAATTTTCTTACACTTAATTTTTTTTATCATCTCAAAACAAGAATAAAAAGAACAAGGACTAAGTAGAATAAAAAATAATTAGAATGCACAAAAACCATATATTACTCAAGGTGCCATTTACCATTTTTCACCCCATGCACACTACTTAAACTCCCTTATAGGTTTTAAAATACATAACAAGCCAGTCTATCACCCTTTTGGTTTTTTGATAGACTATCCATGTGGGTTTCTATGGTCCTACCAAAGAAAATGCTAACAAGAAAAATTACAAAATTCCCCACTACAATTTTTTTTAGCTGGATGGAGACATTGGCAGAGGAACTAATGTAGCCAATAGTTCTAAAGTGGAAGGATCACTCTATGAATAACTAAAACTAGTAGAATTTACTTGGTGCATTAATTTTTGGAGTTAACTAGGAGGGATAACGGAAGGGACATCAATGAGTGGCATGATGGTATTATCAAATTCATTCATGTCCATCTTATAATTTTACCAATCAATTAAATATTCATAAACACTATGTAGGAGGGACCTTAAATGAATATGATTGTACAATAATTGGGAGACATCACTATACATAGTATAAGAGAGTAATTTTATAATTAGTCATTTTTGGATATTTTCACATGTAGATGAGTGAGCTTCTCAACATGGCATTATGTTTGGACCCAAAAAAAGTTGTTGCACAATATTTGAGTCTAACAATCCTATATTTTGTACATAAATGAGTTGGAAGCTTGAAAAAATTATTGAAATGTGGATGTAAACCTAGTGGAATTGATAGTGGGATCATGTATGGTGGATTTAGAAGAATTCACAATGGTGAATTCAAGGAGTGCACTATTCTATATGGCATTCACTTGAGAGTTTGCAATGGGCCATAATTATGGCTTGGATAATTGTAGTAGTAATTCCATATTGATATAAATCTAGGAGTTGACATAAATCATTCAACTCCTCCTTGATAGCCTGACCCTATAATTTAATAGGTTTGACCTGTTGGATGCTCACCCAATCCTACATAAGTTTGGCCACCAAATTTGAAAGTTTCATATGATCCATCATAAAACCAGGGCCCAAAACTTGAGAGTAAAGGGTGGGGGTAGGAGTTTTAAATAAAAGTAATAGTATTAACTAGCACACTCTATAGGTCAGAGTTATCCTACTACAACTAAGATACTATTAGTGTAGGTTTTTATTTTTCCCTATTTATTAATTAGGGAAATTATATTTCTTGTGCATACATGGAGTTTTCCTACATTTGTGGGATAGGCTATCTTATGTGGAGGTGTGTGTCATAGATGTGTCATAGGTGTCATAAGAATGTCATAAGTAACTCTCTTGATGGGAGTTACTTCTCTATTCTTAGCACCTTGTCACCACCTTTCATGGAGGAGTTACATTCTATTCCTGGGGTGCCTTATCCACCTTTTGTGGAGGAGTTACTTACGTACTCTCCTATATGTATTCCTCACTTTGGCCATCTCATGTTAATCAGATTTTGGTTTTTTCCATTTTGTCTTGTGCAATTTCTCTTATTGTGTTATTTTCAAATTGCTTTAGCATCTATGTGGTGTGCACTTGCTTCAACTTGTGTGATCATGTCTCCATTTCACTCGCATTATCTGGATTGTAGAAACAACTCTGATATGGTATCATAGCAAACTCGGTAATCTTGTGTGTGATTATGCTTTTAGCTTATTTTGAAATCAAGAGAAGTGGAGTTCTCTTTTTTTATTCTAGATTTGGTCTAAAATTATATATATATATATATATATATATCAATTCTGGTTAGTTTCCTCAAAAATCCTTGGCCTTTGGGTGTCTTGGTTGTCTTCACTTCAGGAGCAGCATTCAAAAGTAGAAGAAAGGAGAAACATTCAACAACAGAAGAAAGGAGCAACATTCAACAACAGAAGGAGCAACACTCAGCAACTCTGTGCCAACCTTCTTCTAGTCTGCACCTAGTTTTTGTCCTTCTATAGCTTCCTCCATGAAGCAACATCAGTTATTTCTATTTTCCAGGTGCTAAGCTAGCTGTACGTCATCCTTTCCAATAGTCAACCAGGTCGTATATCGTCCAGGTCTGCTATTTTTTGTTTTTTGCAAAAAGAAATTCAAAACTGCACCCTTTTTTGGAATGCCACTACTGCATTTGTTTCTCTGTTTGAAACTTAAAGTGTGCCCTCTTTTTTGGTGAAGATATTTTTCCACACTTCCTTTTAGTAAAGCACCTCAGACAGTCTAGCAGGTCTGCATTGTTTTTTGTCTTTTTTGCTATAAATTTGGAGTGTAATTTCTTGAAAATGGCATTCCTTTCATGCTTGGCATCCCATGTGGACCCTTAAACACCTTATCAATACTTCAAAACTATCTTTTATTTTTCATTTTTATTTAAAATTGACTTGAGAAAACAAAAATCAGTCAATTTGACTAAATATTCAGTTTTATAGACAGTTTTATATTTTTGGAGTTTGAATTTTAACTTGTATCTTCGACTTACGAAGACGAAGGGTGAGGCTTGGGTTGGTGGGAGGCAAATTCCCCCTCACACAAACCTCATTTGGATTCCTCATTTTGTGCCAAATCCAAAAAGTGGTTGGAAGGCCACTTTCTCTCCCATAACAGGCATTTTTAAATGTTTTAGTGCTTTTTTTGCAAAAACACTAGTTTACGAGAAAATTGTACCTTTAATATTTTGCAAACGGTAGCTCAGTTTTGGGTGCCATTTGTTTCAAAAGTGTTTGTAATTAAATTTTCCATAGTTTAGGCTTGTTAATTGTTAAAAACAAACTAGTTTATAAAGTGCCAAAAATTTGGGTCTCTCGGGATGCATTTTCAGCTGAGTCCAACGTCCTGTTTGCTTTAGTCTTGCATTGATTGATCTAAGATGCATTCTAAATTGAGTCTGACATATTTTAAGTGTGCACTTTCATATTTTGGTGGGGGCTCAATATTTTAGAGGGGGTGTGATTGCTTTTTACAACTTGCAAATCTCTGCTTTCATTCTCCTTTTTGCATAATTTCACAACTTGCAATCAACACAACTTCACCTAAATTCAGATAAATTTGGATTCTTATCAAATTAAAACCCTAACAACCTTCAACTATCATGAATGGAAGGTTAAAATGTCAATCATTCTTAGAAGCAAAGGGTTGTATAAGATCACCATGGGTACTGAAGTAGAAACCAACACTAATGCTGAAAAGGACAAGTGATACAACCGTAGTGATGAAGCCTATGAATTTCTAAGTTTTTCTATGTCTCCAAAAATTCTCTTCCATTTAGAATCCTCCCAGACTCTTAATGACATATGGGACACCTTAGAGAAGTTATTTGGGAAGCTTGATGAGATGAGAGGTCATGAGCTCGAAAATGAACTCATAAGTCTAAGTCCTAACAACTTTGACACCCTACAACACTTCTTCACTAAGTTTAAGGCCCTTAGATTGAAATTGAAAGAGTGTAGGATAGAGAAGAAAGATGATCAACTCATTTTTTCTATTCTCGCAAAGCTAGGTCCAAGCTATTCAGTCTTTGTCTCCACTTTCCATGCCATAAAAAGTGCCCTTGGCACTACATGGAAAATGCCTTCTTTGGATTCATTCATTACCAACTTGACTAGGGAGAAAGATAAGCTAATTCAAATGGGCACAATGAAGTCAACTCAACTCCAAGCTTTGATAGCTGGAAATGGTAAGGACAAGACTTCAACAAAGGAGAAGAAGAAAAAGAACAAGGACCAAGAGAAGAAAGAAAACAACAATCCTGCCAAAAATAATACTGAGTCATCATCCTCCAATGCTAAACTAAAGAAGGATAAGGTTGAGTGTGCCTATTGTAAAAAGATAGGGCATGATGAACACAAATGCATGAAGAAACAAATAGATCACCTAACTCATCTTCTAGAGAAGAACAACATAGGTGTTCCTGAGTCCATCAAGCAGAATTCATCTACCCAAGATTCTAGTAAGGCAAAAGGCAAGGGTAAGGAGAAAGAAAATGACAAGGCCCTTGTAGCTACAATATCTTCCACATCTTCATGGGTCATCGAATCAGGTGCTTCTCACCACATGGGCTCTTCACTAGTTGAGTTTTCATCTTTAGAGCCTTGTAGCATGACCTCAATTAGTTTGGGTGATGACACATCAATTTTTATTGCAGGGAGAGGGTCAGTTGAAATGGAAGGAGGAACATTCAATAATGTTCTAAGTGTTCCTTCTTTTTCAACCAATCTCTTATTAGTGTACCAAATTACTCACATTGATCGGGGTATGAGAGTTGAGTTTTCACCATATTTAGTGGCTATCAAGGAGTTACATAAGTGATACTACAGTGGCAGTGGATAGGGTAGATCACCAAGCTAGGTTATACACCTCACATTTTACATTAGATTATTCTCCAATAGCATTGCTGACTCATTCAGATGGAGTTAGCAAATTGTGGCATGAGCAATTTGGCCACCTTAACTACCGCTACCTTGAACAACTTTGTAAACATGACATGGTCATTGGCTTGCCTCATGTCTAATTCTCAAAAGGACTTTGCGAGGGGTGCTCCCTTGGGAAGCATCCTGAAGCAAAATTTGACAAAGGCAAATCTTGGAGGGCTTCACAACCTTTGGAGTTAGTCCACAGTGATGTATTGGGACCCTTTCTTAAACCATCTTTCACAAGGACCAAGTACATCCTCACTTTCATTGATGATTTCTCTAGGTAGACTTGGATATATTTTCTCAAATAAAAGTTTGAAGTGTTTGAAAATTTTCTAGACTTCAAGGCTCTTGTTGAGAAACAGAGTGAGAAATCCATCAAGGTTCTTTGAATTGATAATGGAGGGGAGTATGTCAGCATCAGGTTTGAGCAATTTTGCACCACAGAGGGGATTGATTTGTAGTGCATAGTCACCTATAGTACTTCATAGAATGGGGTTGCAGAATGCAAAAATAGGTTCTTGAAAGAGATGGGTAGCTGCATGATTCACTCTAAATCCTTAGCACCACAGTACTAGGTTGAAGCCATCAATTGTGTTTACTACATTCAAAATAGGGTTCCTCACAAAGCTTTGAAAGGGACAACACCCTTTGAAGCTTTGCATAAAAGGAAACCTGATGTTGAGCACCTTAGAGTTTTTGGATCCCCAGCCATGGCCCACATTATAAAGAAGAAATGCAAAGC
The DNA here is from genome assembly GCA_037957365.1 of Torreya grandis. NCBI lineage: Eukaryota > Viridiplantae > Streptophyta > Pinopsida > Cupressales > Taxaceae > Torreya > Torreya grandis. The sequence continues at coordinate 527,789 of JARHVA010003663.1, read as the reverse complement.
TATGGAATGTTAGTCTAAGCTGTGCATCTTTATAGGATATCCAGATGGTATTAAGAGATATCACCTTCTAGATCCAGTCACACATGAGTTGTTCATCAAGAGAAGTGTCCATTTTTAGGAGAGTCTTAGAGACTCAACACTTGACACTTCTTCTCTCTCATTGGATCTACTTCTTCATGATGATTCTTCATCAGATTTAGATCAACCATAGTAGGTTCTTGAGCCAGAGACATCTTCTTCTTCTTTGAGTTCAGATAGCAAGGATAGTGATGCAGAGTCATCCACCTCTATTTAGTCAGAGGATGAGGAGTTAGCACCTGACTCACCCACTTTTGGGCCACTTTGGGCTAGATAGACACTTAAGAGTTATAAAACTTGGGTAGGAGATCCAGCAAATGACAGATGTACTAGGGTGGATTTTCAAAGAGATCCACATGCCTTCTTTGCTTTAGTTTCAGATCCACACACTTTTTGAGAGGCATCTGGGGTACTTGAGTGGGATAGTGCTATGGAGGAATAATATTCTTCCTTAATCAAAAATCACACTTGGGATTTGAATTCACTTCTTAGGGGAAGAAATATGGTTTGATCTAGGTGGATATATCAAACCAAGTTTGTAGTAGATGGGTCAATTGATAAGTATAAAGTGTGATTGGTCACCAAGGGTTTCTCACAAGTGGTAGGCATTAACTAATTAGAGACCTTTGCACCTATTGCAAAGATGACTTCTATCTGACTCACCTTGGTCATTGCCACAACACATGGTTGGGATGTGCATCAAATAGATGTGAAGAGTGCCTTTCTTCATGGAGACCTAGAGGAGGAGATCTACATGGAGTAGCCACCAAGATTTGTTCAGGATTATTCCTTAGTATATAGACTTAGGAAATCTATCTATGGCCTCAAACACGCCCCTTGGGCTGGGTATGCCAAGATGGATTCCTTCCTTCTCACAATGGGTTTCACTAGGTTCCATTTTGATCCCAATGTCTACTTCTTGCAGCAGGATGATTTGCTCTTGATTTTGGTTCTATATGTTGATGACCTTTTCATCACTGAGAGTTCTTCATTGGATATTGTAGCAGTGAAGGCATCTCTTTAGGATAGATTTGACATGATAGACTTGGGTTTGTTACAATACTTCCTTCGCATCAAGATCTCACAATCAGATTCAGGGATTTCTCTTACATAGCCTAAGTATGCTCTTGACTTATTGGTTTAGTTTCACATGGCTGATTGCAAGCCATCTTCAACTCCCTTTCTATTAGGATTCAAGCTTAAGGCTGATTGTTCTTCACCGCTGGTTGATACCACTCAGTATCGACAACTTGTTGGCAATCTCATTTACTTAAGTCACACTAGGCTTGACATATCATATACAGTGGGACTTGTCTCCAGATTCATGCAAGAACCTCATGAGCTACATTGGAAAGTAGTTAACAATATCTTGCATTACATACAGGGTTCACATAAATACAAGATTCAATAGAGGTTGACTTGGTTGGATATATAGATTCAGACTGGGCTGGTGATTCATAGACTCACAAGTCCACTTCTAGTTATAGTTTCTCTAGGTTTTGGTCCTATCAGTTGGTCTAGTAAGAAGCATAATGTTATTTCTATATCATCCATAGAGGTAGAGTACAGGGGAGCTGTTAATGTAGGTAATAAGGCTATTTGGCTTCAAGGGATTCTTTCTAAGTTTGCCATTCCTGTTAGGCAACCCACCATCATATATTGTGACAACTAGGGTACCATTCAGATTTGTAGGAATCTAGTTCAGCACCAACAGACCAAGCACATAGAGATTCACATGCATTTCATTCAGGAGCTTATTCATAGTCAGGTAATTAACTTGATATTTTTCTAATCTTTAGGGCAGGTTGCAGACATCTTCACCAAACCTTTCACTAAGAGCAAGTTCATTCATCTATGAGCTCTTCTTGGGGTGCATTCCACATCTACAGTAACATCATCTTTTGGGGGGCCTTCTAGCCTCTTCTTTTCTTTTGTCTCTTTTATGGGGGGGGTTTTTTCCTATGGGTTATCTCCTTTTCTCTATCTTATGGGAGATTAGATTTGTACATGGGTACCTCATCAAGCCTAATTGTCTAGACCCATTTTATATTTCCACACTACCCACCTAAGCTATGCTTATGGGGGGGTATTAGTGTAGGTTTTTATTTTTACCTATTTATTAATTAGGAAAATTGTATTTCTTGTGCATATATGGAGTTTTCCTACATTTTTGGGATAGGATAGCTTATGTGGAGGTGTGTGTAATAGTTGTGTCATAGGTGTCATAAGTAACTCCCTTGATGGGAGTTACTTCTTTGTTCTTAGCACCTTGTCACCACCTTTCATGGAGGAGTTACATTCTATTTTTGGGGTGCCTTGTCCACCTTTTATGGAGGAGTTACTTACGTACTCTCCTATATGTATTCCTCATTTTAGCCATCTCATATTAATCAAATTTTGGTTTTCTCCATTTTGTCTTGTGCAATTTCTCTTATTGTGTTATTTTCAAATTGCTTTAGCATCTATGTGGTGTGCACTTGCTTCAACTTGTGTGATCATGTCTCCATTTCACTCACATTATCTAGATTCTGGCAACAACTCTGATAGATACCTTATTCTATAATGAAACAATAGTCTACATAATAGACTCCTAAAAAGTAGAAGCACCTTCCAAATACTTATCTAAAGAAAGTTTGGAAACATTGAAATATGGTTCTATTATGGGTGAACGCATAGATGAGGAAATGGTAGAGGTTGTGATGGAAAGGTGCTACAATAGAGCAATGGGAAATGAAAATATGGTATGATGGGAGGGAACATAAGGTACATCCATGAGGGCTAAGTGTTAGGACCCAAATGTCATAGTAAAATCAGGTTTTGATGAGGCCTAACCTAGGGTTGAGATGGATGGAGAAGAGGATGAGGTGGAAGGTGGATTCATATATGGTGGTTGTAGAGGAATTGTCTATGTGGCCACAACCTATGGTGGAAGAGTGTGGGGATCTTTAGGAAATTCAAGTATAGTAGCAGTATTTATAGTGATCAGTAGAGGTGGAAGAGGGAGATGTGTAGATTATATGGGTACTACATTCCCATCTTTTTGGGTCTCTTGAATGTAGTGATCCAAATATTTTGGTAGTGTAGGTGGCACCTCCATGGAAAGATTACACTTAGCCTCCTCAATAGCTTACATCTTTGCTTACTTAATAGCAATGTCTGGCTTGTGCACTTCCCTAGCCTCAATGAGTAGCTAAATCATGTGTTGTGGATCAACTTCTTGTAGGATCACCCAAGTTTGTAGGCTAATTTGCCTCAAAATATTTTTATTTATATGCATTTTTTGTTCTTTCTTCACTTTTTTTCTTATTATACGCTCAATATCTCATTGTCCTTCTTCTCAAGTAGCCTAATTTTCTTTAGGTGTTTATGCATCTAATAACAAATATTTAGTGTCCTAATGGGTTCATCAGAATATGATGAAAAGAAACTCATAATATATCCACACACTATCTCCCTTGACACACATCCCTTTTAGTACCCAAATCTAGGGAGTCCTAAGGAAATGATGATGCCATCCCTCTTAAAGATAAAGGAGCTACTATAGATGGTTGGGTTGTGGGTGAAATGCCTTGATATGCCTCCTCTATAGTTACTTTATATCTATGTAGTGAGTGATGTTTGCACTAAAGTGATTATGGTGGACTTTCAATAAGAGGTTTAACTTGATGAGCCTGAGAGGACTCATCAAATCCTCCTCTGACCATAATATCTACTTGGAGCCATTGTAATTTAACTTCCTCATTGACAATATCCATAATAATGGGCTATGGACAAGTGGTAAATTTCATCCACAAATGTAGGGGTACTTGCTTATGGACTTTCACTGTGTGCATCACTTTCTAAAAGAGGAACACTTTTTCTTCCTCCCTCTCATATAAATCACCAGCCATGTATATGATCATAGTCTAGTAGACCTCTTGTTCATTAGTCTAAAACTTATGCCATTCACATTCCATAGTAATTTTAAGCACATATGGATCATTAAACTAGGTCTTATGGATATGAGTCTTCCTTTGTGGGGGAGAAAGTGAGTGATAGTTCATAAGATCTTTGTGTTTTCTTTGATATGATTGAGTAGACATTATCAAGGAATTTTGTGCAATGTCCACTTTAGTGAGAATATCAAGTAGAATTATTTGTAAAAGGGTTGATTTATGAGTGTCCAGAGTTTTCTATTAATTAAATTCCATATAGTCCATATGCATATCAATTAAGAAAGGAAAATTCATAAATGGAGTCTTTCAAAGATAATGAATGTGAGTAGAAATCCCCTATGAAATCTTCACTACCACTACATACTAGCCCAAAAACTACATCATAGGTGGTGGGATTATTGGGTTATTGAGCACTAATTCTATGAGTTCATCCCGCCATGCATTTAATAACTATTGATGCATAAGGTAGCCAAATTCACTTTATTTATAAATGAGGTTTTAAAATGTAATATCTAGCCAATCGTCAACATCTATATTAATGATGACTTTAGGAGAGTTCCACTATGTAAATACTAGCAATAACACCATAAATTGATATTGAAAAGTTTGTTTCATGGATACAATGACTTTTTAAATATTCATTATTAGATCAACCACCAAGAACTATAGCTAATTGAATTATTCCCCTTCTAACATCATATTATGCACAATGTCAATGACCCCTTTGGTGACCTCCTTCATGGCTTTGGTGGTTTGACAAAAATATGTAGTAATATAGTCTACTAAGATACAAATGGATTCATTGGGGATATAATCCAAAGGATTTTCATGATTATCATGGGTATAGGCCTCTTTAATCTCTAGTAGAATTAGAAGAGAGTTTGATTTTTAAGACAATAAAGAGATTCCTCATGCTTCCATTCCTATGGCACTTGCCATCATAGCCTCATTTACATATATAGTGATATCTATAGATAAATATATATTCAAATCATTATACTAATCTAGCAGAAGTTCCATGATTTAACTAATTAGACTAAAGGTAGGAAGCTAAATTAGACTCTCCACATCAATGTTTTATAATCTATGTGGTAGTGAAATTGCCAATGGTTGTGCCTTTGGGACTACTTCAAGAATAAATAATCTTTATTCAGCACGTTTGAGCAAAGGATACACATCGAGATATGAAAAAATTTCCTAGCATATGTTTGAGCCAACCTTGATGTCTTCTAATTATAAAGCAGAGAGGGATTTGATGAATTGAGGTAATGCATTAGTGGCGATTGTGAATATCTCTACACTAAAGGGAAACTGGTTGGAATACAAGAGTAAAAAGTGGTAGGAGATACTTGGAGAGAGGCTCACCAATTTATTTGAAAATAGCTAAGGATAAAATGATGATTCAACTAGAAACATGGGATATATATAGAGGTGGTACATGGTTGGTGATATTCTTGAGATTTAAATGTGCCAAAATTGTCTTGGGATATTCTTTTGAAAAACATTAGTAACCAAATCTTAGAATTGATTAACTAACACACTTTTTGTTGATATGGCATATTTTTGAGGTAGTTATGTAGAGTGGCATATTTTTGAGGTAGTTAGGTAGAGTGATGTGACCCACTAAATCTATGAATTAATAATTCCCTTTTTTTATGTAGATCATGATGATGATTTGGAGTCAATGTTACCTATCTCACATACTTGGGTATTAACACCCATCTCTTAGTTGTTAGCTATCACAAATATTTTGGTCATACTAAGCTTTCCTAAACTTAATTGTATTTCCTTACCACCTATTTTACCCATGGTATAGATTATATCCTCCTCTTATGAATACTATATCCAACTTGATGGTTATTAGATCCAATTTGTGTACACAAACTTTTGAACTACACATATAACTTAACAAAAACCAAACCCAATCCACACATCATAAAAAAATCAATCCTATGCTAAACTAGTGTGAATGAGCACCTATTCCTTCCTGAGTACATAACTTATTGGTGGTAGGGTTTGAGCCTACTACAATTCACCTTTCTAGGCAAAATGGTCCCTTGTAAATATCACCAAACACCATTCCTAGCTATGGTAATGCATAAATAATATATGGTCCCTTTTAATGGATGTTCAATTTTCTTAGAAAATCTTAAAACTAGATATCATACAATAATATAGGTTGATATATCTAAAATTATTTAGTGCATAGATTCTTATCATGCCAGGATTTCTACTTGCACTTATTTACCTCTTGCATCTAAGCTAATCTATGGTAGTATTCCTCCTTCCTATTTAGGTCTAATAGCCTATTTCCTAAAGATTCTTTGTCTCCCTTATGCATAATGATTATGATCTATAATATGGGTATAATACACTCTAAGATCATTACTAGTTCTATACCATAAACCAATTGAAAGGGGGTAAGCCTTAAGGCATGTTTGTGATATGTGTGATATTCCTATAAGATGGAAGGAAGTCTATCTTCCCAGTCATTATATTAAACATCACAGTCTTTTATAATCATATTACTTAAGACTTTGTTTCAACCTCTACTTGACCATTTGTCTAAGGGTGATAGATTGTAATTTTGTGGTAAGATATGAAGAATTCCTTATAAAGTGTTTACCTATATCAATTACCAACTTGATTGGGCATCCAAACCTAGTGATTATGTTTTCATATAAGAACTTTGTTGTGTCCTTTATACCATAACTATTTGTCATAGTAGCTTCAACCCACTTGGTGAAATAGTTAGTCACAATGATTATATAGCGTGCATGACTACATTTTTTGGGTGGATTGATAGGTCAAAAAAATCAACCCCCCATTATTCAAATGGATAATATGTAAGCATTGGATGGAGCAACATTTCATCTTGATGGTTTGGATTTCCCATCCTTTGATAGACATCACAGTACAGTGCAATTTTGTATACATTTTGAAATAAATAAGACCACCATAAGCCGATTTGTAAAACTTTTCTTATTGTATCATCCCTAGGGAAGTGACCTTTAGTGATACCTTGATGTGATTATTTAAGTACTTAATGATGTTCATGCTCAAGTTCAACTCTACATAGTACTTCATCCTTACCTAGATAATATAGAAATCTTATGATGATATTAAAAGGAAGGGTCTTAGTAATCAACTACTTCTTTTCTCACTCTATTTAGTGTTCTAAAAATTTCCCCTATTCTCAAAATAATGTTATCTCGTCTAATTATTCAAGAATTGTATATACTTTAAAATAAAGGTTCATAAAGTGATTCATCAAGAATTTCCTCTATCTCTTCACCATTTTGGAGCTGACTCAAATGGTATGGTCTAACATTCTCTTAACCAGGTTTGACATTAATGTGAAAATAAAACTCCTATAAAATCATTAACCATTGAGATATCTAACCTCCTAACAAACGTTTATTTACTAGGTAAGGCAGGGATTAATGATTGGTGAACAACTCAAATGGTGTAGCTAATAAGTAATGAATTTTTTTTGCAGTGTGAATACTATTGCAAGGGATTCATGCTTTGTATTAGTGTAATTATTTTCAGCCACAAAAAAAATCTAACTCGCAAAATGAATTAGGTGATCCAAACCACCCTCTCCTAGCTACATCAACACAACACCAACTATGATCCATGATGCATCCACATGTACATGGAAGGAATTATTCCAACCTATAAAAATCAATATTTGTGTAGTTACTAATCTCTACTTTTAATTAATAAAAATTTCACCTAGCAATCATTTATCTAGACAAACTATGTATCCTTCCTTAATAGTTTCTCTAAAGTGGTAGATATTACAACATACCCCTTAATAAACTTTCTATAGTTGCACCTTTATCATAGTTATGGGTGGTGACATTCTCATAGCTATTATGATCTTGGATAGATCCATGAATATATCTATGATACAAACTACATGACCTAAAAAAACCTAAAGGGTGTAAAAAATAAATATTTGTTAAAACTAAGTGTTATACACAATGATCTACATGTCTCTAGCATCAATCATAGTTTGGATAAGTGATTCCTAAACAATGAAAAGACTACCTAATCATCCAAATAGACCTATAATAAATCGTGGATGAAATCCTTAAATGTAGCTACAACAACCCTTGAGAAAACCATAGGTGTGTTTTTTAGTCCAAATGACATTACATTATATGTAAAAGAATCCCATTTTATTACAAATGTCATATTGGATCTATCTTCTTCTATAATTATAATTTAATGGTCCTTGCTGAAATTGTCAGTAAAGAAATACACCTCATGCCCTATAACTACTTATAGAATTTCATATATAAACAAGATAGGAAAAGGTTCATTAACACATGCCTCATTTAAAATATGATAGTATCCACAGACTCTTATCTCATCAGTCTTATTTGGTTGAACCACCATAAGACTTACCCAATTGGATTTCTCCATAGGAAAAATAATTTTGGCCTCTTGTATGTTGTCCAATTTAGATTTGACCTTTAGATTCATGTTTGGTTTCAAATGGTATGGTCTTTTATTAATCAGTCATGTTCACTCCTTAATTTTAATAGACATAAATCCTATAGATGAGTCCACACCCTTGACTTTAATGAACTTGGTCAGTAAGACATCTTGATAATCCCTCAAAAGCTAAAGTACTTTAGATATGGCTTCTTGTGACCAATAATCACCAATATGTGCCAATTTTGGAACATCCTTGGTCCCAATGTTCTTGATATGCTCCTTAAAAGGTTCATGGTAAATATTACATTTTTCTTCAAGAATGGAAACATGTAGTAGTATTTTGGCCTCCTATTTTGGAACTGTTAAGATGTTACAACCTTTCTTCTTTAGATGATTCTATGACTGGACCTAGAAGTGTCTCAACTTCTCATTATAGTTCAAATAATTCTATAAGATCGATATCATCATCCTCATCTAAATATATTTTCCACTCATATTCATCTTGTATTTTATGACATAGTTTAAAAGAGACCTTTATGTTTTCCTTCTATGATTTATAGGCCTGCATAATTTTTTCAAATCATAGGCTACATTATGAGAGGATGATGAATTATTCAATCCATGTAAGTATTCAATCCCCCCATGGCATATAAAAATCATTAGATTATTAAATTCCTTATGTGTTAGAGGGTTTTCATTTTCAAAAATAATGGTCTAAATAAATCAATTTGAACTTGGCCCAATGTCTAATCTCCCTTCTATGATCTTGGTGGATATACCAAGTAGTATGAAGGGTACCCAAAGTGTAATGAAAAATATGTACTAAATATTTTTGAGTGATAACCTCTACAGTCTAGATCTCAACACATTAGTAAATATGAAGTTTAGGGAAATTGCAGTCATGAAATATTGGCTAATCCTTTCCTACTCCTTATGGTAATTGGAACTGAGATATTAAGATTTTGAAGGCTTCATAACATTACATAGGTGCCTCCTTATGTATAAACCACTAGTTCATAACGATCCCATTCAATGCATGTGTTAGATAACTAACTCTCTGGTTGATGTCAAGCACATAATTTTAGAATCATAGTATAAACTAACAAACATCTATAGTGGCAAAATAGTGCGGTAGTTGATATTCCATTACAGAGACCATGTGTAGGGGTTAGACCTCATGGTCACCCTTTATCTAATTAAGAATGTGAGTTCTAGAATCTCCATTGACAATCCCTATTCCAAGGTAGAATGCATACTCTCATTGGTTTTATTTAATCATGATTCATTTGACTAGCTTGATATAAAAAAGCTATGTTTAATTGAGTTGATGACCTTATGGACATATAATGTCCATCATCTACAAATAATGGTAGAATTTCCACACATGGTAAAATAGACTTGAGAGATAGATCCTTTAACTAAAAAGGTACCTTGGGTAATCATGTGAAATTTTAGAGGAAGTCATATTCAGTGGCTCATAAGGCTTGTCATCTATCTTTAGTGATCACCTTCACCCAACTATTCTCATTGTAGACATAGGTAGAATTCAACTCTCTAAGAATACAATAATCTCATCTCCATGATGAGATTCTAACTAGTTCCTTACTATATTTATGGTCATATGATCATTATAGGCCTACTTTTTTCCAATGAGTGCAAGATAAGACATCTCATCCTTCTTAATGTATGACTTAAAAGTCACCACACAAGCTCAGTTATATGAATTTGATATCCACATCTTCCAATTGACTAATTGGTTCAACATGCCCATAATCTAAAAGACTTAATATGACTAGGTTGTAACTTAGTGTAGGTCGGCCAATAACAACCCATGTGGATTGAGGGATCATAATGACCATGATACCAAAATTGGACACTACATTGAGTACTTCATACACTAAAATTTCAATGTTGTACTTGAGTCAATGTCCCATGATTTTTTGGTTTTTACATACCATATCATTTGATTTTCTCATTGTTGGCCCTTATGTGCACACTCTAGTAGATTTTGGAGTAAATTGGTGATTTTCTATGTGATATCCTCAATTTATACTAAAGAGCTTCATCAAGTCCATCAAGGCAATGATAACACCATCTTGTCAAATGATGCACACTATCTACCCATACATTTGTGAATCCATGGTTGAAGCATCATCTTTAGTAGTTTATTATTGCTAAATTATTTTTAGAATTTGCATTGCTTCACACATCAACCATTTCTCCATGTTAGGCTATAGATACTTGTTTAGTTGTGATTTCCTGATCCTTTAGTCCTATGGGAATTCTAAAAGGGGTAATAATTAATCTGAGTGTTGCTTATGAGTGACATCTTTTAAGAACACATCCTTTTAGGGATGTGCAATTACTATATTTACATTTCACATAACCTTGTCTTCATGTTATTTTTCCAACATTAGACATCTTATATATCATGTTATTTATAAACCCTACAGTAGGTGTAATAGGATTAATGTTGTGGATTAATAAGGTAATTCCTTTATACATGGTTAAATTCACTAAAAAGATAACACTAAATTGGGGGTCAAGGTCCATTTCCTCTACCTCCTTACAATTATTCTCAATCACCTTCCCTCATTCCTCCATGTTATCCTCCTCTATTTTGTTATAACCCCCAATTATCATACTATTATGGTCAATAGTGCATAGAATTATATTGAGAGTTTTACCCTTATGTTTGGGTGTTTTCCCCATATCTACCATATTGAGCCTAAGTTGGTTACGGGGCTCAGTTTGACTAAATTGGTTACAAGATCATAGAATTACATGAGTTCCAAGTCTATATAAGGGTTTTCTAGTTTTAAATAGGTGGATTCCAACTAGGTCCATCCATAGGTTGGTATACTAGCACTATTGGTGCCTAAGGTACACTATTTTATTTGTGCCAAACTTATTGACATCAGGTGTGATGATATCCTATGGTGTTATATTATCTTTCTATACAATTAATAGAAAGACATTTTTGGTAATGTCTTCTTTGAGTTCTTATAATGCTCAATAATTCTTCTCATCATGATGGTGGGATTTGTAGAGGTTTTAGTACAAACTATGTAGGTTCCTTATATAATTTTTTAGTAGATGACATTGAGATGTTACATGTCCTACCACATGATATATATCACATAACTCAATTTTTATTCTTAGGAACTCACTCTTATGGTGCCCTTATTTATCACACTGTATACACCAAAGATTTAACTGAGATGTTTGTACTACTTCTTGTTATTGTTCTAATTTTTTTGAGTAGTTGCAAGGTGTTCTCTATATATGATCTAGGAGATAAATATCCCCCATAATATTTAATATGTTACACTCATATTGTAGTTATTCTAGCTTTTTCTTTATTAATGAACTAGGTTTTCACAATAGAAAACCTTATCCTTGGTTGTAGTCCCTCTACAAACCAAGAATCTTTATCTTTGTCTAGCATAACAAACTTGATTTTTTTCATTACATATAAAAATTTATGATCATACTTGAAAATAGTCTCTTTGACTCCTTACCTAATTTTCTTGATATATTGTATGGTCTTATTAGAGTATTTCTAGACATTAAATTCTACAATCAACATTATTTTGACTTCTTGTAGTGGAACATGGTCAACACCTTTGTATAATATAAATTATAAGGATTTAATAGCCAATGCTCTGATTGAATTAGACTTTAGTACTACTTCATTAATTATTCCTTTAGCGTTCCATTTCATAGTGCATGTGAGTAGGTAGTACTCTAGGTCCATAGATCCACCATAAGGAGCTAGGTGAGTCAGTACTCCAAATTGATATTTCATAGTGGTGTTTCTTGTAAGTATTTTAGTTTATTTGTTTATAACTAACATCAAGGATGGCTGTGATTTCAAATATTTATATGTACTTTTGTGTGCCTCTTGATCTGGTGGTGGTTGTGATGTCTCCTCTAGTTTTATGGATGTGTTAGTTGTAGATATATCTATGTCATCTCCTTCTTCTTCTTCTTCTAAGATTTGAAGTTGTGTAATGAAATCCTTATCTTGCAAAATATTTAGAGGATATGTATCTATACAAATAAATGATGTTATGTTATTATTCTATTGGTTTGAGAAACTTTGTGCAACTTCATGATATGTAACCTTTTGTACATCTAGGGTTCTTCTATGAAATTCTTATGGAATTGATCCTTTCCAACTATTATCATCTAAAGTTTTATAGTAATTACTATGATTTAAAAAAATATGGGATTATGGTATGTGTGCTTCCTTTAGAAGTGATTCTTACCTCCAAAGATGTATCTCTCAAGACTTAAAACTATACTATGTTTTTGACTTCAAGGAAATCCTTAATTTTATATTTGGGATAGCCTTCATGAAAATTGTGAACTTTTATCCATCTATTCCACTTATATACTATTACCTTATTATTTAATCCATTCTAAACTTCATCATTTCCTTGCACTTTATCTCTACTTATCCCAAGGTCCTCGCTCTATTTATCTTCACCGCACCCTTCTTGATGTCATGTCCTTTCATCAAAATCATCAATATTATTACTAATTCTATTCATAGCTTCTTGAAATTCACTTTATTTATTCCATCTCCTCTATTATCTCAAATATATTTCTAACTCTAGAGTCTTTTCCCTATATTCTTCTCTATATTCTCCATGATATACTTAGGTTAAAGCTCTATCTTTTCATCTTTTATTCATTCTCCATTATCTCACACACACCCTCATGACACCTGATGTGACTAATCCATATGGAAAGGAATAGGTACCATTTATTTGTCCATATAAAACATATTAACTAGTGTAGGAAGTCATTATAATAATTTTCCTCTTATCCCTCTCATAAATAGGTCCTTTGCCACTTCAAATGTTACCTAGCCTTGTACTACAAACTTTGTGATATACTCAACAATGGTTAAATCAAACCAATAGTCTATCACATAGGTATAGATGGTGTCTAATACCTAAAGTTATTTTCTCTTCTCCTTAGACCACATAATGTAAAAACGTGTACAAGATCTAAAATAATGATGTTTCAGATAAGCCAAATAGTCATCTAATAATCTATGTAATTCACACTAGAATATCTCTTAAATTTCACCATAAATATGTTATTTCATAATTTTTTATTTATATCACCCTATTATATGAGCCTCCTTTTATGCAAACTTAGCTATTTTATGATCTAGCCAACATTCCACATCTATTTGAATAGGCAACCACCTTAACATATCCTCGACAATGAGTGCCACACTCACCACACCATTATTATCATAGGCTCTTGGGTTCACCAAAATATGCTAATTATAGGGATAACTCCTTATATTTTAAGGGAGATCTTGAGGGAAAGGAAAATATTACTCATTATTTAACTTTTATTCCAGAATTGTAGAATTTTATCCAATCAGTATTAATCCTATGACTATCTACTTTGAAAAATAATTAATGGTAAACTTAAATATGATCACATAGTTACCATATTTGTAGGGAAAATGCCTTTTGGATATTCATTAATATACTAAGATTTATAACAAATGAAATTATTTTTCAGATGTTTACAACTAAGTAATATTAATTCATGATTTTATTATGTAATATTACCATACTTCAAAATGGATAGATATACCAATTAAAAGATAAAAATAGATTCATACAAGATATTCTTGTAACATATATCATTACCCAAAAGATATATCTCACATAATAAGTGAAGGGCTATTATATTAACCATCAACTAATAATTTAACTTAAAATATTTAGATCATGAAAACTAATTACACTTTCATTCCATAAATCTAATTATTTACTCAAAAGGCTTGAATAAAATATTACTCATTACTTATTCATCACTATCTAGCAATATTTAACCCATTCTACTATAATCTGTAAGAATATATAATCCTAAAAACTATATTGTTATAACTATAAAGTATATACTTTACAGCTATTTATGTCAACCTATATTATGTTTCTAAATATTCCATGTACCTGATCTTAGTTGAAAATAGAATAAGTTTGTAACAAATGTGAAGGATAATCATTAACCAGAAGGAAACTATGATCCTTATCCATGTGGCACATTCATATATATAAGAAGTTATTGTACACATTATTTGGATAACAAAAGGTAAATAATCTTGTGTTATCAATGTTTTATGCTTCCGTGCTTCATAATTCTCTTTCCCCTAAAGAATCAACCTCTCACATTCTCAATCTTCATGGATAAATTCAATTTGAGGGAAGTGTGGAGTGCTCAAGAAACATGGAAAATTTATTGGTTTGGCTTCTACAACTTTATCCATGTCTTGATTTTAGATTGGCATGGGAAAAATATCTTTCTCAAGAGTATGCATGACATAATCATAGGTCTTAGTCCAAGAAGGTTTCCAGTATGGAATGGTATTAGGCTCTTAGGGAAGATTAAGAAAATATTGCATAGGCATAGACTCTTTCATAAGATTAGGAGTCCTAAAACTTGAAATCTCTAATAAATTACTCTCTTTCAGGTCCAAGGGTTCTTCTTATTTTGTAATTAGGATATTCAACTCAATTATTTGTACTATCATTGGCAGTTATTATATTAATTCTCTTGTAGGCTCATTCTATCTCTTCAATGATTCTATCTCTTACTGATGTATATAGGCCTAATATGCAAGTTATTATTGATACCTATTGTATCCCACTTACCTATGAATATCCATACATTGTCTCTAAAATTCAAGTTTTATTTATTGCACACGTTTTCCATGTTTATTTAAAAGAACATGATTTTTCCAAGGCTAATTGGAAACATGATTAAGGGTGGGAGGGGGTAAATATCATTATAATGTATATATTCTTTTGGTTTGGTGATATATGAGGTAAATACATAAATATTATAATCTTTATATGAGGGATATGAAGGTACAAGGACATCTTTTGACCAAATTAATAATTAAGATACATATCAATTGATGCACTTTAGGTATTTAGACTGCTTAAACCAAATATATATAAATTGGAGTCACTAGATACTAAGTAATTGAGAAATCTCTTTGCTAATTTTTTTAAAAACCAATACAAATATTTATCAATACTATGTGTTATTTTCCCACTGGGCATGACAAAAAATTATGTTTTTGTCCCATTGGGCATGCTAAAAACTATTATCACTAAGAAGTGCGCCCTTGCAAGAATGTGTTCATGTTTTCACTCTTATTGATATAATGGAAAATCTCAAAGGTTTGGGACCTTATGTTTGATATAATATCTTGATGAAGATATGGTTCCCTTTTTTACACTCACCTATTTATCTCTAAACTATCTAATTTTATGCTTTCTTGACTAGGAAAATGGTAGAAGGAACAATGTTAAAGCTAAAAATGGAAATGAAAACTAAAAATTAGGGTGATAAATCAAATATAAATTCAATTATTACTATAATTGAAGAAATTTGGAAACTAAATAACCTATATTCATTCACTTCATCTTCATATAATGACTCTTGCATTAGTAATTCATACACAAGTCTTGATAGACACTCACACTAGCTTGGAAGGAATGATAATAATTGAATTCACTTCCAGATTAGGTAAAAATCAAACTTAGACACTTTGTATGACATAAAATAATATAAATTTGATACATAAAGGTGATATATTAAGGTAGAAACATATGAAAAACAATAATTCGCTAAGTTATATCAATGAGTATGAAAAACACACGTCATGAACAACTTGAAAATAGAGTAAAAAATAGCTCTTTATTATTGCAAATGTGAGGTAGTAAAAATTTTG
Organism: Torreya grandis; assembly: GCA_037957365.1. Taxonomy (NCBI): domain Eukaryota; kingdom Viridiplantae; phylum Streptophyta; class Pinopsida; order Cupressales; family Taxaceae; genus Torreya; species Torreya grandis. Next base: position 511,553 of record JARHVA010003663.1, on the reverse strand, counting down.
GTAGAGTTTTTTTAATAAATAAACATAATCACCTCATAATAATTAAAAAATTAATGTACATATATACAATAAGAATAGAGAGAGAAGACAAGGAGCTCCAGATGAATCCACATGAAAGTCAACTTCACTCCTAGTTCAACTAAATTTTAAAAATCACATTCAAACCTCCATTCCAATTTGATATGTAGAATGTTTGGAGTTTAACACTTAATTAATTAAATTATGTAATTTTAAATATAGAGATCATATTTATTTACATTTTTAAAAGTCAAATATTCTTTTGCATGTTTTGATTGTCTCTAGTCTTGAAGAGATCTTTGGCTAACTCCTCTTGAACTTACAACATCGCATGAACTCCTTTTGATCTTTAGTTAACTCTTATTGAACTTGAATCCATATTTAATTTTTAATTAAATTAAATTTATTTAATCTTGGAGTTTAAATTTGACTTACCTTTACTTACAACTTGGATTTTGTCTTTAGTTATCTCACTTGCAACTTGTCGTTTGACTCCAGTTATCTCACTTGTAATTTGCATGCATATTTGACTTCTTGACTTTCTAAATCTAACATAAAGGGGGCATAGTAATTATGGGTATTAAATGTTTAAATTATAAGGTGTGTATTATATGAAAATAGGGCCTCAAATATTTACCAAAAATCGAACTTGACTTTTCCATTTTTGCATGTTTCGAACTCCACTTTTCTAGGGCTAACTAAAGATTCTTTCTATTGACTTGACCTTCTCTGAATTTAGACAATGAAATTTTATGAATTTATAAAAAAATGAGGGTGAAAACATAAGATCATGTTAATTTTTATCTATTCATAACATATATCTTCTAATTATTCATTTGATGATGACAATCACAACTCTTCATACATGTTCTTCTGGATATGCCAATCTTCTGTGGTTTTGGCAAGCTTCTTGAATGCACTACAAGAACCATAAATTTGATGGATTTTAAAAATTTTAATAGGTGATGATAAAAATTATTATTTTAAAATAATAATAAAATTTGAATATACCTTCGAAAAAAAAACATCTCTAAACTCCATGTACAACTCCAAAAAAGTTATTTTATGCTTTCTTATGCTCTCTTGTTCTTAAGAAACCTTGGTTAGGATTGGGGTATAAAATGAGTTACAGCCCTGAAAAAAAAATGATCACATTATTTTTTATAGGTATAAATTGGTAATACATATAAAATTTTGAAAACCTCTAAAGATCTTCACCAAACTCAATAAGAAAAATTCACAAAAAAGTGTCTGCTTATTGCCCTATGGATGATTTGGAGATGTTTTTCAATGAGATGAGACTATTTTTAATTGGTTTTCATTTATTTATAATTTATTAATACATTTAAATTAATTATAAAATCTCTAAAATCAATTTGTGACATTATAGTGACCTAAAACAACCATTTCTAACTCCATTTGTGAGTAAAAAAGTGAAGAAACCTACATTCCCTTCATGAACAGACTTGTATTTTGGAATTTTATCTTCATTAAAGTATATTAAATACATAAAAACACTTTGAAACATTAAATTACATTAAAATACCTCTATTTTAAATTTAAATATATTTAATTTAATAAAATACAAAATATGTAGTTTTTGGTGTTTTTTAGTTTGCACAATTTCATTTTTGAACACTTGTAGGTCTATGTTTTGACATTTTATCAAGTTTTATGAGGCTTAAATACCTCATTATTTTTTAATTATGACATTTAATAACCTATTTTACAATTAAAATCATTTTATTTTCTCAAACAATCACTTAAACCTTTCAAAATTTGTCTTTTTAATGTCTCTCTTGTTTGCTTAAAACCCTAATGTTTGTACCTTTATCTTTCTCCACTTTATGAACTAAATTTTTTATTAATTAGTTTTTATAAAGGTATTATATTTAATATAATATCTCTCACAACATTTATTTTTTAATAAATAACTCAAAAATTCAAACATACTACTTAAAATCAAACTATTGAGGTTTAAGGTTTTAGAGCACCTGTTCTTCTTAAAGATTGTTCATAAAGTTAAGCCATTGTAAAATGAAACAAATAGATTTAATATTGATTTAATATGGGCCAAAAAATCCACATAATACCATTAAACCCATATATTATTCACCTTTATGTAGCAATCATTAAAAAATTGCCTTCACTAGATCACAACTAGCTAATTAGAAGAATAAAAGAAACCTCTATCAAAATTTTGACATATGAATTGTTAATAATCATGATTATTTCATAATTAAGGTTGTATTATGTTTTTAATTAATTTTCATAACTTTAATCCATGAATAGAGTCTTCATGAAAACTTTCACATAAGTAATTTTGATCAATGGTGTCAAAATTGTCAACAGTAAACATAAAAATAAACATGCATAAGAGAATTCTAATTAAGTTATCTATAGGTAAAACCATAATGCATGGATATATATATATATATATATATATATATATATATATATGAGTAAAGTTAGAGATCATTACCTTGAATATGAACCTATCAAGACTCAATCTCTCTCTTGGACAAAGGTGCTTCACAAGAGGTTGTTGTGATTTTTAAGGATAACTAAGAAATTCAAAATCATCCAAGACTTTTACATAATAAAATATTATTATCCAAGTATAAATCCTAAGCTATAACTCCTCAAGTAGAATGGTCGATGAATAGATTGCAAATAAGTGAAAAAGAATAATTAATTCTTGATGTCTCTTTAAGAAATGACAAAATGAATGTGTATATATAGCTAAATATAACCCTAAACCTTTGTAAAATTATAACTGAAAGGGTTGCCCAAATATAATATATATCATTATTGATAAAAATAAATTAGGTCTTGGTTTAGGTCATCCAGGGGCTTATCTTGATCCTAAATGAGTTTTATCAATTAGAGTATAGGGTCGATGAGGCCGACAATGTAATGTAAACTATTGGAAAGGGTTTTAGAATTAGGTAATGTCTAATGGAAGTGTAAAATAACTATATTATGGTGAAATATAGGATACAAATCTTATGGAAGTATTTTAAGAGAATTTTAGATTGATAACAAGTGGTGGTATAGGGGATAATAATCCTGTGAAACACCAATGGTCTACCCACCCCTTTCCCAGTGCACCCTTTAAGGCATGCACTTAGAGATATCAAAATTAAATGGATTCCTTTAAGAGATAAATAATTTATAATTTATAAAGTTTTAAAATAAATTATGTGTATAAATATACCCCACTCTAAGCTCATCACATGTCACTTAGGTGTAACAGGAGATGGTGCTTCGAGAAAAGAACATAACAACACACAACATTGAAGCTAAAAAATTGCAATATTTTAAAGCATAAAATAACTAAAATTAACTGACTAAAAAGGAAATAACTAAAAATAAAAGTAATTTATGCATACCTTGACTTACCTTTATCATTGCATGGTTGTCTTTTGTGTTTGTAGTTTTCATCATGGAAGGTGTAGAGACTATTTTTGATAAACCCAAGGATACAAAACTAAAGAGAAAAAATAAACAAATGTAGGAAAGCCAAGATAAATTATGAAATTTACTTGTAAATTTATCAATTTAGGGTGACCAAAGCTAATTTAGGACTAAATGACCAAGTCAAAATTTTTAGTAAATCGGGTAACCAAAAATCCAACGCTACTAAAGACCGAAAAACTCAAACAATTAAACCTTAAGTAAGAAAGGCAAACTCACCAAGTAAAACAAATGATACATGTCAAAAATGTTAATCAAATATTGATATTCAAGTATTAACAATCCTTACTTAAATAAAGATGGACAAGCAAATGGTAAAACAACATTGATTAGTAAGAAATAATAAGCAATAATCAAACATAAATGGAAAATGTGCATAAAAGGGAAAATAAAATTGGTCAGTAAGAAGTAACAAGCCAACCTCACTCAATAATGAAAAAAGTACATGAAATTAGATATGGACATAGGTGTCTAAAAAAAAGAAGGTAAACTAATGAAAAATGGTAAAAGAAGGCAAATCAAGTCTAGAAATGGAAATTGATGGCAGAAATGAGATAATCCATAGTCATTAAAGCATATTATTTTGTTCTAATGATGGATAAAACTAAAAAAAGTATTTATAGCATGCTTTTAATATGTGAAGAAGAGGAAATATAGGAAAAATGGGAAAACATATTTGGAATCGCACTTGCTTGTCAAGGGGGGAAATAAAATGGGTGGAGGGGAAAATGAAGTAAAAGGCAAGGTAGAGAAAATTTTTACTAAATTCAAGACACTAAAATTATATTTATAAAAATAAGTGAACTTTTGACATTAAGTACTCTAGAGACCCTTTAGACACACAAATATCAGGTCAAAAAATGAAGTATGAAGATCATCCCATGAAGGATATATGCATGAAAATTAAAATGGACCTACCTTCCCACAATGTGTTTCCTATTATTTAGGACCCCTTACATCTCCTTATATATACTTCAAATATTAGGTACTTATATGAGAAAATAGGTAGCATCACAGATTTTTTTGAGTTCTCCTACTCTAATATACTAACCCATTGTACCCCAATGGACCTTGTCTCTATCATGAGGCCAATTATGGAGTTTGAATTTTGATTAGAAATAGGAGATGTGTTGTTAATAGTGTCTTTTGGTGTGATTTTTATTTTTGAATTTTTATGTTATATTTTTTATCATTACCTTTTGTTTCAAATGATTTGTATTTTAACTTTTGTGATAGATTTTTCTATTCCTCCTCCATATAGATTTGGAGAACTAAACATGGGTACTAAAGATTATTATCACTTGAGGACTTTAGATTTGGTTTATAATAAAGAGAACATAGAGAGTATGTTTTCTAAGAGTCTTTTTAATTTAGATGAAATAAAAGCGTTATCTTGATGTCAACCTTGGGTTATCCAAATTTGAATGAAAATAAAGGAAATCAAAAGGAATGAAACATGAAATAATTTGAATTAATTTAAAGTAAAAAAAAAATGTGACAAAGGTAAAAAAGGGATTCAATGAAAGGGAAGTGTTTCCTTATCATAATAATGAGGAAATTATAAGAAAACATACTAACACCTTATTGTTGCATAATCTACAAAAATAAGAAAAAACTAAAGCTGAGAACAAAGGATCATAAAATTGTAACCATTATGGAAAAATTATATAAAAGGAACACTAAATTAAAAATGTTAATTGTATGAGGAAGGCTTAGTCGTATCCATGGTTTTACAAAGAAACTCATGAGAAAAAAGAAACAAAATGACTAAAGATAATGAACTATGGTTTATGGAAAGAGAAATTGATATAGAGGTTGAAACCCATTTAGATATCCTATAAAAAGTGTTATTAGGATAAAATATAGAAAGCATGAAAAGAAGGAGAAACATCTAGGTAAAATAATTCTTTAAAAATTATGCATTAGTGAGCTCTTTGAAAATATGGCCTTTATTAGTTGGAAGGTGATAGGTGCTAGTACCAAGTATGTATTTTAATAAGTAAATTCCCCATAATTTTTGGGAATATTTTCCCTTTTTGTCATGAGTGTAGTCCAATTTAAGGACAATATCACAAACGTTAAAATTATGAACTTCAACCCTTTTATTATATTGTTTAGTGATGTGAGCCTTATATTGGCATTGTGTTGTGCGGTGAAAATATGGTCTTCATAAAGAATATAAAGAGCCTGAGGTGAGATTCATGTAATTATTCATCGGGTATGATATCGTGAAGATAGATATAAAGAGATGAAAACTCAACTTCTAATGGAAAGATTGATTCAGAACCATAAACTAATAAAAATGGTGTTACCCTAGTAGCATTACATATGCTAGTACGATAGGCCCAAAGAATAGGATATAGATGAAGATGTCAATCCATGTGGGTTTCATGGATTATATTTTGGATAGATTTACTAAGGATTATGTTAATGGCCTCAACTTGGCAACGTTATGGATGGTAGGGTGTAGAAATTTTGTGATTGATTTTGAATTTGGCACAAAACTATTTGACATATTTATTTTTTAAATTACCACCATTATCAAAAATGATAGTATGGGGAACTCCAAAATGACAAATACTTTGATTGAGGATGAAATTAGAATTGGTGGTTTTAGTGACATTGATGATAGGCATGGCTTTGACTCATTTGGTAAAATAATTGGTATCCATGATGATAAAGACATGCCCATCCTATGATTTAGGTAGTTTTCCTATGAGATCTAATCCCCACATTAAGAATGTCCATGGAGACTCCAAATGTTGGAGATCTTCTAAAGTTAAATGGATTATATTATCATGAAGTTGGTGAGGACTACACCTTTTAGCAATCTCTATGGAATCATTTTCAAGAGTAGGCCAAAAGTAACCCGTACATAAGCTTTTTCATGTTGTATCATGTACATTGTAGTTACCTATGTAAATGACCACATGTGCATATTAAAGGAGAGGATAAACCTCTTATTTCATAACATAGTAGAGAAATGTACCTTTAACATTGTGATAATAAAGGATTTTATATCAAAATACATATTTTAAAGCTTTCTTATGAATTTGAGTCTTATCAAATGGTGTCAGTCTAAATATGGTAGATAAGTGAATATGGTGATTGAATAAAAGATGGGGAATTTATTATTTGAATAATAAAGGTAAAATCATTAATAACTTGGTGTAGATGAAAAATAGATGATAAAGAAGCAAGTTAATAAACAATAGAATTTTGATCTTGAGGGATGGGTTTTATGGTAAAAAAAGTGAATTATTTGGTAAGGGTAGTGTTTATTTGATGATAATCAATAATATTTTCACTTTTAAATTGATAATAACCATTAAATTAGTGACATATGAGTTAGAATTCACTTAAATCATGCAAATATGTAATGTCTAAGTCAAGTGTCACTTGCATATCTAAGATTAATTATTTATATTCAGTCATGTTATTAGTAACATTAAATGTAAGGAAAAATGCCAAAGGGGTAATTTTACCAAAATTAATAGTGAGGATATAATCTATCCTAACTCCTTAAAGTAATTTGGCACCATAAAAATGAAGGTTTCAAGTATTTTCATGTAAATCAATGTTGATTTAAGGAAGTTCGTCGATGACTAGTTTTAATTTTTTAGTATCAATAAGAATAAAGGACTCTTATAGATTATTTATTTCAAGATCAATAGTGAAATTATGGAATCAATTTTTAAGGCATATATCTTGATTAATACCTTCAATATAGAGAATATTATCATCTAGGGGACTATCTAGATAGTGGTCAGTAATAGGTATGGGAGTTGTTATGAGCTGGTCAATAATGATTTGTCCTTTGACATATTTTTTTGTAATAATGTAGAGATAAAATTCCATTATAATACCCATCCACTTGCCCATTTTATCTCTAAGGAGAAAGGATTTAGAGAATAAGTGACTGAGTGGATCAAAATGAATGATAACATAAGTTGTTTGATAAAGTATATAATGATGAAGTTTTTCATCTATAAAATATATAATGTAATAATGTTCTACTATTGTATAATGTTTTTCATAGTCAATGAGACCTTGAATGATATAATATATGTCATAATATCTTTCGATATCATCTTATTGGATAATCATTGCCCCAACTAATATAGGTGTGGAATAAACTTATATAAGATTAACGAATAATTGTTAGAAGGTAGATGAAGGGTGGGTGGATTAAGTAAAGAGTATTTCATATCATCAAACACTTTTTGACAAGGATCCATCCATTTTAGATCATTTCACTTCTTGAGAAGAGAATTAATATAATAGATATGGTAAGCCATTTTGAGGATAAACCATCTTATTACCCCAAGCTTACCAAGGTAAGTGTGAATATCTAGAATGGAATGAGGGATAATCATGTTGACAATAAAATTGATATTATCAATATCAACATAAATATTGTGAAGAGAGACTAATAACCCTATAAAATTTCTATATGTGATGCCAAAGACACATTTTTATGGATTTAGTCTAACTTTATATTTGATAAGGTGAACAAAGATGATAGAAAGATAAAAAATATGAGTTTTATGGATTTTAGGCTTAGAAATGAGGCCATCCACATAGGTTTCCACAATATTATGGATAAGGTCATGGAAAATTTGGGTCATATCCCATTTATAGGTAGATCCAATGTTTTTGAGGCTTAAGGGAATTTTAAAATAAAAATAGGTGCCCTCTTCTATGGTGAAAGGTGTCTTATATTGATCTTTAGGGGTAATGAAAATTTTATTATGACTTGAAAAAACATACATAAGGTATAAAATTTTATATCCAGTAGTGGAATCAATGATGACATCTATGGAAGTTAAAGGGAATTTGTCATGGGATAAACATGACTAAGGTTACAAAAATCAATGCAAATGAGTATGACCATGCTGACTTTTTTACAAATAGGGATAATGTTTGATACCGATTCTAAATAGTCCCACAGGATTGATAAATTTATCATCAAGAATTTTAATGATTTATTTATGACATAAGATACAAACTTTAAGGTGAAATTTACACTTTTTTATCACACAAGTTTGGCATCAGTATAGGTGATGATATTATCCACCACAATGCTAGGATCACTGCCAAACATGTCCTTGTAGGACCAACCAAAGATCTCATAATATTTATCAAAGAATAAACCAAAGTTTTTGTTTTTAAATGGTTTAATTTCTTGAGAGATTTTGATTGGTTAAATCTATGATGGGGTGTCATATTCAATTCTTTTAGTTTCCTCGATAATCATAACATTTACATCTTGGAAATGATATGGTGTGTTAGGTAGAGAGGAAATGGATTTTGTTTTTGGATCAATAATAGTGATGAATTTATTGAAATAAGGATATTTTTTCTTTAAATTCCCAAGTTTATGATATTGATAAGGAAGTTGAGGTTCTAAAGCATGAATCCATTCAAGAATAGCTTCATCTCTAGGCAAAGTGGGAAGAGGGCCATACTAATCCATATTTACTTTGATATCAATAATTATTTTACCATGGTGGTCATATTTAGAATGTATTTGATGTACATCTATGGCCTTTACATTGAGGGTAATCTCAAAGGTAGGTGGAGTAGGAGAAGAAGGGTGATCTAGTTCAATAAGAGGTATATAAGATGTTATAAGTTCTAAAGTAATAAGGGGTAAGAGTTGTTCCACAACCCAAGGGATATTGAGGAGTGGAGAGTTAGTAGGAGTTATATAACCTTCAAGTCCTAAATTGAAATCTATTGAAATGGTATGAACATCACAATTGAAAGCGTGTATTTGCTCTAGATATTTTTGATAGTGTTGAACATCCAAGTCTCATGATTGAGCTTGGGCCATGTTGTAGTTATCATCATAAGTTGGAGAAATTATAATAGATTATGATTCAAGAGGAACTTAAGAAGGAGAGATGCCTAAATTTTTAAATTTATGTGGAGACATGATTAAAGTATTTTGGAATAATTTAGCCACTCCATAATCATCACTATGAATTCATATTCTATATAAGAGGCTTTTTTAGTATTGCATGGAGGGGGAAATCAATGACCTCATAAATGAGAGTAATGGTGAAATTATGGGGTAGTAAAGATAGAGGTAACTACTATGAGATGTAAGGAGGTAGCTTAGTAGTGTTATAGGTATTTTTCAATTCATTAGTCTCATCACCATTAGAATCAACAAGAGTGACATGTAAATCTAAATTCATGTTGATGAATTTGCGTAAAGGGGTATTGCTAATCTTTAGAATAATGGTAATATGATATTGGGATTTTGTGTGTGGAAGTTGAATACTCCATGAGTTAGGATCAGCCTCATGTTTATACCTTTTGTTGTTAAGAAAGAGATTGATACATTGGATTCTAGAAGAGGTGATAGCCCTCATTCTATGAGTCCATAAACATCCTAGGAGTATGTTGTAAGATAAGGGTAAATTAAGGACCATGAGATTAGTTCATATAGTCTTAGGTCCAATCATAAGAGGGAACCAAATACAATCAAGTGGATTTTGATTAGTTTTGTCAAATTCATGACATGTCAAGTGATTTTGTTTAATATGATATTTATTATATCCAAGTTGTTATATAAGCCACAAAGCTGTCACATTAATACTATACCCTTCATCTACTAATACTTTATGAATGGGAATAGTATTAGTTTTTATTTTAATAAAGAGGGGTGGATCATCAACTTGAAAGAGGATCTCATTGTTGACCATGCCTTCTTTGAGGAAATCTATGGATGGTTTCAAATAAGGACAAATGGATTCAATGGTATGCACTTTTGTTAGTGGAGGCTCATGAAAAGTGGGTTCCTATTATAAAGGACATGGATCTTAAATTCCTTAAAGTTGTTACATGAGGAACTTACGATGATAAGGAGAGGTACAAACTAACTCCATAAGAGGAATTTTACAAGGAGTAGAATTGAGTTCTTATAAGAAGTTCTAATGGGTATTTGAAGAATAACTGACACAAGGCTTAGCAGGTAAAATAGTTTTAGGAGGAAGAGAAGTGGTTAGGGTTTAAAAAGGAGGAGATGGTTGTTCATTAGTTTTCAAAGCTAAGTTAGTAGTTGTAGTATCTTTGAGAAGTTGCTCTTCCAAATATGGTTTCTTAAGTTTGGTGATGGGATCTTTATAAGTGGGTTTTCATTGATAATTAACCTTAGCACTATTGACATATTGATAATTGGTGTAATATTGGTCATAGTCATTGCTAATCTCGAAAATATCCTTGTTGGCTTGTTGAGAATTAGAGGTTGAATTTTTTTTTTTGGTTATTAAAAGAAGCTTTGGGAGATTCTTATTTTTTTTAGAATCATTAATATAATCTTGATGACAAAGTTGAAACATGGATTCATGTTTAAATGAATTACCAAGAATATAAGAGATATCAAGTTTTATAATCCCTCTACATATTTCATGGGAATGATTGATGTTGGCATGGAACAAAAAAAATTGATCAGGGTCATACCAATAAGTAAATAATTTAGAGGGTGCTAAAAATAATGTCATTTGTTGCATTTTTAATGGTGTATGAGAAGGTTGGTGATTATTGGATTTGGAAACTCCTAGTTTGGGTTGAGGAGGATTGTTGTTTATCACATTAGTTGAATGTTTAAAATATCCTTTAATGAGTTTGGTATATGTTTAAATTATTTCATTAAGAAGTCTTTATGCTTAACTTAGTCGAGATATTCATTTAGCATTTAATGAAAAAAAGTCTAAACCTTATATTGAAGTGGAGTTAAACTAGTTATAAAGAGTTTAAATAAATTTTCATCAGACATGTTATGATTGGCTTTGTGATCTAGACATTTCCATCATTTGATAAAATCATGAGCTGATTCAATGGGATATGGATTAACATTGATGAAATGGCTAAGGCAATTCTTAGGAAGATCATTGGGTTGAAACTCTTTAACTAGAGTATTGACTAAATACTCTATTTTACATATGAAAATTGGGGAAGTTGATTGTAGCATTCTAATACATCATCGATAAAAAAGATATGCAAGGTATTTACTCCCATCATATTTAATAGTTAGATATATACTACCAATATAAATATAAATAATGAAAGAGGATAAAAGATCATGTTGGATGTGTTAAAGCCTTTTATTATGTTTGATAAATTGGGGGATGACATTCCCCATGACACCTCTAATAGGTGGAGGAATAAAATTTTGATTATTTTGAGGGAGAATAATGAGAGGTCGATTATTCATGTTGATCAAATGATGTTGTATTTGCATCATTTGGGAGGTGTTATATGCTTCTATTATGTTAATTTTTTTCACTATCCATGTAAGAATTTAAGTGCTATCAATTGGTGGGTTGGTTTTTATAAGATGACTCCCCACATTGGTATTAGGGGAGGGTTGTTGGGAGGTAGATTCCCTATGGGATTATTGGATAGACTTGTGTTAATCAACACCACATTATGATGAGATGTTTGAAGATGGGAATTATCTTGATAGCTATGAAAATGATATGATCTAATAATCTCATCTTATGGATTGATTTAAACCATGTTGCAATATAGAGATGTGGGAGGATAAGACATACTCCAAGAGTGAGGATCCTCTTTGGAAGTAAATAAATGAAGAAAAGAACACCCTATATAATTTCTAAATGGATTTAGGTTGTCTACAAATATTTTGATAGGGGATTTCATCATGCTTGATGAAGGATATTGTTGAGGTCAGCATACTGCCATTTATGAAAAAGGACCCTTGTTCAAATTTTGCAAATTGTGATATAAATTAGGAATTAAACCTAATCAAAGTGCATTATTGAATATCATGTGCTGATTTAGCTTAATTAGCATAATATGACATAAGATTTATTTGATTTTACCTAATGTTGATAACATTAGCTTCATCAGTGTCTATGTTGAAGGATCCATGCATCTCCATTATAATGAACATATGTTCATGGTTTATTCTTCAATGATTAAGTTGACCCTTTTAATTAACCTTTGGCCTTTAGTCAATTAATTAAATCCAAGTTTAAATGATAATTAAAACCTTAATCTAAATACTTTAGCCTAAATTCTTATGGATTTGCATTATCGATGGGGTAATTTATTTTATTTTAGCCTTAGCTTAGTTTTAACCTAAGTTTTAATTGATTTTATTAATTCATTAAAACCTTAGTCAAATATTTATCCTAATTATTAATACATCCAGAACCCTTACTTCATTGATTTCACTATGTGCAGGTATGAAAACATATGGGGCTACCAAGTCACAAAATTTTAGAAGCTCAAATCATAGATCAATAGTATATGGGTGATATCCCAAGTCAATAATTCAAAGTTCCCTTGGATCAGAGATTGACAGTGCATGTTTCTACATACAATCCCAATCAATGATTCATGTTAAAGGATGGAGTTAAAAAGTCAAGCAAAGAGATCAAAGATTCATGTTCAATATTGTAAAATTAGATCAATGGCAAGATCTATGTCAAAATGTCAAAAGATATTGAGAAAGAATGAAATGCTTCCATGTGTCACACTCATATTAAATTAAATAAAGATCAACAGTCTGGATTTGATCAAATGAATTAAAAGTAGATCAATGATCCATGTTTGATCATATGCTTAGTAGATAAATGGTATGTATTTAATCACTTAGATGAAGATCAAATATATGCATTCAATCTTATAGATAAAGATCAATGGTGTAAATTGAGTCAAGGAATCAAAGAGCCCAAATTTTACATGATGCCTCCACATAGCATGAGAACATTAAAGTGATGATGATTGATTGAAAGGTACATATAAATCATGTGATACTACCAAGTGGCATAATCTTATAAACCTAGATCAAATATCAATGGCCATGATGAAATTCAAGGCTAGAAGACTCCTAAATAGATTAATAGCACACATTTGATCATTTAGATCAAATATCGATGGCCCACATTCAAGAAGTATAGATGGTGATAGATGAAACAAATTTGATTGATATTTAAGAGGTAGGAGATGATGAGGCATGTTTAAGAAATAAAAATAACATTTTAAAAATAAATATGCTATGTGATAAGGTAATGCCACATAGGAAAATAAGTCAGGTGAAAATATTTTATGGACTCAAAAATGTGAAAGGTATAAATTCATGATCCAAATACAATTTAAGTCACCAAAACACATACTTCAAACTTTCTTTCCACCATTGAATCTTTGTTTAAACCTCCATAAAGCCCTAAAATATATGAAAAGACCTAAATTATCCTTGGATTCACCATGTTGAGCTAATAAAGTTGAATTATCATTTTCAAAAGGATAATTCAATTAAAATTATATCAATGGCAACATATGGAGCTAATTCAAAGAAGGTAGTTAAACTATATATATCATTAAATGCAAAAGGATGAGTATTCAAAGACGTAGAGTTTATAGCTACTTCATTAAACACATGAGATATTAATTGCTCAAATTTGTTCTAGATAATTGAAAACTAGAGAGTTATAACCAAGGAAGAAGATAATTTGCTCTCAATGAAGAGACTCAATGATGATATCATGGCATTCAGATGACTAGACTCCATTATGTTGTTACAAAACTAGAGGTATTACACTATACGATGTTCATGGTCCAATTTTCAAAGATAATAAAATTGACAAGGGTATGATTATTCATGAACATAGTTTGACAAAAATTGCATACATCTCCCTTGTGGAATTTGAAACCTATTACAAAATTCCTAAAACCTAGATAGAACTAACCTCCATTATTCATGGGATCAAAAACACACCATGATGGATGTAGTAAATAAATGGTTAGAAGTAGGTATCCAAGTCATTGTATATCCTAAAAATAATATCCCTATCATTCAATTTAGACCTAGAGTTAATATGGTCATGACTATGTTAAACAAGTTTTATGGATGTGCACATACTACTTATGTAGAACCAATGTGGGTGTTTATGGTATATTTTATCATTGAAAAAGTTGTAGTCCCTCCATTAGGTGAAATCATTAGTATTTCCCTAATCAGGTATATATATGGGATTAAGAATAATAAGAGGACTGAATTATACATGATTTCCTATTTATTAGATGCCCTATATGATACCACAAGGATCCCTAACCAGAGAGAATGGTATCCTAATGGTACTAGAACTATCTCTCAATACAATTTAAAATTATAGATCTATAAGTATAGAGACCATATCCAATTCATTTATGATTGCTTTTACACTACATTAAGTCATGTTATTTATGGTATTCCTCTGATGAGATTAAGCCCTTTCATCAATAAATTTATTGAGGTAATGGCAGAAATATGGTTATATCCTAATTACATAGTTATAGGAATTGAAGGAACCTAAAGTGATCCTCTCAAACTACCAGTTCTTGTACATAAAAAATCACTAGAACAAGAGATCACATATAAATTATTCAATGGGATAGATTGAATTTGTAATACCAAGATAAAGGGACTTTTACAAAGTTTTCCTACAACAATTGGTAAAACTATTTTTAGGCAATGGGACCATATTCAGGCTACTTCAAAGCATATGTTGTCTTTCAACTTATAGATTGATGATCATAGACAATGGGATCCCTATCATATGGTAAAGGAACATTTGAGGATCAAAGGTATTTTAATTATACCATATCATCATGAACCTAGTGCATTTTATTTTGTATACACTAAGTCATCTACATACTAGGAAGTTGCTAGGAGATTAAAACAACATAATATAAAGCTTGAGTCCATAATGAATAGGGACCAGAAGATAGATAGAAACTAGGTCCTAGGTAATATCATTTGATAGATGTTGATTCTTCTAGACTTCCACCAGTAGATATCCAAGTAGAGCATAGGCCTAAATAAGGAGGCTAGGTGAAATTGCTTCAAGTTTATTAGCTCTTAAATATTCTAGAAAAATAGAGCAAGTGTTACCTCAATAAGAGGTTTATATGATAGCTATATATGCTTAAGGGTTTGTTGAAGATGAATTAAGAATGTTATCTATGAAATATGATATAGACATAGATATAAAAGAGGCAAATGTTGAAGAAACTAGAAAAGAAAAAGGGAAAAAAAAGTCATTGGACTTGGTAGTTATCGATCCTCTCAAGAGGAAAGATGAGACTACAATTTTTCAAAAGACAAAGAAAGATAAAGTGGTCATTACACCACATTTAAATAACATCAATATTTTTAGTGATGAAAAATCAATATATGGTTCACCTGTACCTGAATGGTTAATTTATGAAAAAAATTCAAAAAATAATCTTACTACATATCATCCATAGGCTCTAATAAAGGCTAAGGACATCCCTATGCAACAAGAGTTGAAGCCTTGGATCATTACCTTGATATAAGAAGAAAAAAATAGATTGGATAATATAATTTAGTTAGTTGACATAAAAATATGGATGCTAAGTAAGAATATGGGCCTTTATTCAATTTGGTTCAGATATGATCTAGATAATATAGGTTTGCAAAGAGTCACTAAGATTGTTGTCATGGTGGGTGATCAAGAAGTTCTACATTAAAAGGTTGAACCTTTGACTCATTTAACTTAGAATAAAGGAAAAAGAATAGTTGAAGACCCTATTTTTGAATAGGATGTTCTACAATTAGAACAATCTTAGGAACAAAGGTTTCAAGATAACATCAAAGGCCTAAATCAAGAGAAGAAGAATCTAGAAGAGAAATCCATTCTATCAGTTCTAGGGAATTTTTATAATAGCTTTGAAGCCACAAGTTATGATACATAAAATTATTTTAAATAAATGAGGTCTAAATTGGATGTGGTAAACAAAAATCATTCCATGGATATGAAACAAGTTAACCAATATCAAGTTTCAGACAATAAGGTAAAGGAATTGATCAATATACTAATGAAAGGTCAGATTCCTGAGCCCAAAATAGTAAGCCTATCACATTTGAATATGTATATGGTGATTTTGATGGAGAATATAAGGGATATGAATAAATGGTCCAAAGTGATGTAAGGTCTCTCTAATTACTTCAAATATTTAGAGAATAGAATGGTGTAAATACTAGGAAGCTTGATCAAGGATCCAACCATCCTCAGTCCTATTGGATTGATAATTGATGAAGAGTTCCAACACAGGGATACTAAATTCATTAAATAATTCAAGATTATAATCTAGGGTACTATTTTGGTTGATAATAAGTGTATTTTAGACATGATCTTATCATTAGAGGAGAATATTGGGAATGTTACAAGCATTAAGGAAGCAATAGACAGAGATGATGGAGTTTTAAAAGACCTAGAAAATAAAGAAGAGGAGTTGTTCATAGATCCATTCATCAATTTCAGATTGATTTAATAAAAATATGATAAATACATGAATATAATAAATAAAAAACAAAATGTTTTATCAGTAAGGATGCCTCAAGGTCAAATAGGTTGACTTAGAATATTCTCTTGTATCAAAACTTTGTAAAATCATTTACAAAGAATTCTATTTTGTAAAAGCATATACAATTTGTAATTCACATGGATTATAGGTTAGTCCATTTTAAAAGTGTCATTAATTATAGAATATTTTAGAAGGACAACTACCTTTGACACTTGACTAATTCTCATTTGATAGTGATTAACCGACATCCCTCACAGGTTGCCTATAAAAAGGGGTATTTTCATTAAAGTGGATGAAGTTTTTATAGAAATTTTTTGTGTGTAAAGTTTGGAGCAAGTAATGAAAGTAAGGGAAATCTACAAATATTTTCTCATATTTATTTGTTTTTTTTATCATGGTTACTTATTCAAGTATCTGGTTTGATGTTTAGATTTGAATTGCTTATATGAATTCTAGATATGTCTATATTAATGTAGAGTTATTAATTTGAGTTTATGATAGGTTGATTAAAAGATTTTACATTCATTTCATTTTCCTTACTTTTCTTTAAGATGTAACAATACAATTTTATTTTGGAAGTAAATATTTAAACTAAATTTGATTTCTTATTTTCATTATTTAAAATATCCTTAGACATTTACCTAGTAAATGATAGGATATGTGCTTTTGGCAATTTCATGTCATATGATAGTTTGATTGAATTTCTTTGATGAAATTAAAACTTTGTCAAGATGTCTAGACTAAATATTAGAAACATCCTTATTTTTTCCCTAACCTACCTATTTCGTACTTTCTTTGATCAATCACTATAGTTTAGTTTCTTAATCTGAATATTCATGTTAGACTAGGTTTTAGATTTTAGGTTTGATCATCATTAATTACTCTTTATCCAAATTGATTTGCATCCTTCACAAATAATTAGGACCATGGTTACTCCCAACAACCATTTACATTATCATTTGTGAACAATCATATAACTTGGCCACTATTCCACCATATATCTCAAGAAGATCAAAACTAGCAACTCATGTAAAAGATTTTTAAATCTTGAAATGAGAAGTGCTTTAAACATTATGTAAACCCTATGATACACTTACATGCATCAATAGGGAAAATTAACACTATCAAGAGGGATCCTAAGCTAAATATTTGTGAATATAAAAAATTCTTAGCTAATTTTAGTGAATTTTGGTTAAAGATCAGTTGATCCTTTATATATTTGTGTTTTTATTAGCTTATTTGTATAAATATCACTCATATTCATGGTTTTAGACTAGTATTTAGGCTTATTTATCTGAAGATAGTTATTCTTCAAAGATTTAGGTGTAATTTTTGCAAAGGTAGATTAAGCTTTGTGAATATGACATGTTTGAGGTTAATGATAGTAATTTTATTCAAAGATTAGTTGATTCTTTGTAAGTTTAGGTTTATTTGAACTTAGAAGTGTAAAAATCATTAATATTCTCAATTTTGGATATATCAATAAGATAATATAGTTAAAAAATAGTTGTTATTTGAAAATATTTGTGCAAAATTTGCTTAACATGAAAAATAAATCATTTTTCTTTGTAAACATAAGCTTTATACATCATATTTTGAATAGGATTTAGATTTTACAAGCTGGAACTACCAGTAATAAGGATTAGGTCAAGGTATAAAACAAGGTTACCTCTTCTTTCTTTTGAAATTCATATGAAATCAAGAGAAGATAAAGGTAAGGGTAGAGTTTCTAAATCTCAACCTACTTCACCTATTCGTGTTGCTCCTATATTCAATCCTAATCAAGGTATGGCTTGGTTAGGTGGATATTTTATCAATGTGAATGGTTAGTTGCATGACTTACCTAGTAATCCTATTAAATATTTACCTTATTTTATTCCTACATGTGTTGTTACTACTAAAGAACATATCAAGTCCTTTAAGGCTGCTTTAAGATTGTTAAATAGTATTCATGAAGATGTTACTTACAGATTGATTCCTTTTACTTTTAGAGATGAAACATATGATTAGTTTATTAATATTTTTGAAAATTACATTTTTAGTTGGAATTATTTTAATAATTATTTCACTAATTAATATGGAAAGAGCATCAGTCCTTATGTTCTTTATCAACAATTCACTATTGTGAAGAGAGATTCAAATGAAACCATTAGATATTTTAATGCTAAATTTCAAAATATGTTTATTATAACTATATTTCCCTATAGGCTTATTGAATATTTAGCTTTAGATATTTATAAGGGTGATTTAAATCTAATGATTTTTGTGTTTTTGAAAATATCTATTAGGGTTATAGATACATTAGCTTTGGCCTATGATGAAGCTGTGATAATTAATGAACAAATGCAAGCCCAAGATCAATTATCATATTTTATTCCTAATGTCAATCCTAATTTTCCTATGTTGAATTTAATTCCAAATTCTAATCAGAATATGCCTAATTTGAATCAAACTCTAGTTTTAAACCAATTACCTTTGAGTCATGCTCATCCTAGTCAAAACCTAGGATTTTTAAATAACACTACAAGTGGATCTAATCCACAGGATCAATGAGCTACGATGCTAATATCTAGTATTAGTTTTCAATTTCACAATTTAGAGGCACCTAAGAATGAAAATGACTCCATATTGAAAATGGTTCAAAAAGTAAGTACACATTTTATTTAGCTATAAAAATAAGTAGGTAACACTAAGGAGAATTCTATCAAAAATTATTATTATCATCGGCTAAATATACCTAAAAATAGGTTTCATAATATAAAAAACAATAATAATAATGAGTCATCTACAAATAATAACATTTTTGAAATGAATATTTATGATGTAGCTTTAGTTGATTATTGTAGGGTTCATAACACTTCAAAGCATAGTGAATTAGATTGTATAGAATTTTTTAATTCTTTTGAATATTTTCAATATGAATTAGATACATTTAAAATTGTGCCTAACAAAGATAATTCTACAAGGACATCTAGTTCTTCAAATATATCTATATCCTCTAACACAACTCTTATGGTGGAAACCTTTGATTTTCTATTCTAAGATGAGAATGAACTTGAAGATACTCCAAAGGAGATTCATGATTTTAAATAGTATCTAAATAATACTTATCCATTAAGGAATATAAAACAAAAATAACCAATGACAAGTTCTACTCCAAACAACATTGATACTCCTTCATATGCATATGCAACTTGGTTTGAAGCTAAGAGTGTAATGATTCATACATATTCAGTTTGTGGATATTATATATTATTATGAGATGTTACTTATAAAATATTGGAAAAAATCCTTGAATGGGTAGATGTTAACTAATTTCTCTCATATGTTCTTACCATGGAGGGAAGTTCCCAATCAAATTTAGATTGAAAGGAAACCAAAGATGAAACATATGATCACTGAATACAATGTAGGCAATGAAAAGGTCAATATGGTTAATTATGATTCATGGGTTTACACTCTTTAAAATATTGAGGTATGTACTTCTAAATACTCTCATTCTATTCTTAGACTTTTGAAATTATATGTTGATGGTGCTAGATGCAAATCTAGATCTAGAGTAGGAATAATTCTGATCAACCCCATTGGGAAAGAACAAAATTCTTCTTAAAAAATTAAAATTCCTTACACTAATAATTTGATATATTATGAAGCATTAGTCTTAGGATTATAATTTTTTATCAAACACAATGTTAAATAACTACTAGTGTATGGTGATTCTAAACTAGTAGTCAATCAGGTTAGAAGAAAGTATCAATGAAAGTTGTCTTATCTAAAGAAATACGAGTTTAGAGTATGGGACTTAATTGAGTATTTTGATGCTTTCAATATTGTTTCAATCCCTAGATAAGGAAACTAATCTGATAATGAATTAGCTTTAGTTTCATCTATCCTAATACTAAATAAATTCCAAACTAGGAAACCTTAGCATTAAATTGGTCCCATGTCCCTTTGTATCTAATAATGTCAATCATTTGCAAGTGTTTAGTGATGATAAGAAGATGATTAAATTCATGGACAACTTGAGAGTGTTTTAGTTTCATATTATTGATGAGTTTAATTAAAATTATCTTGATAAAGAGAAAATTTATGACAAGATAGTACAATTAATGGCAAAAAGATTCCCAAAGGCATGATTGCCTTGGGAAGACTATTTGACAAAGACAAACTAGATAAAACTATTAAAGTTCCTAAAGTGAGTGTGAAATATTATAATGTAATTAACTTAGGAACTCAAGGTCAACCTCATCTATTAAAACCTTGGTACATCATGGACAAAC
This sequence comes from Torreya grandis, assembly GCA_037957365.1. NCBI lineage: Eukaryota > Viridiplantae > Streptophyta > Pinopsida > Cupressales > Taxaceae > Torreya > Torreya grandis. The sequence goes on along the minus strand of JARHVA010003663.1, from coordinate 490,431 downwards.
ATAGAGTTTAGAAAGGCTAGAGACTTATTGACTAAGTACAAGGATGTTAATGCATGGTCTTATGAAGACTTGAAGATATTTGATCCTAGAGTTATTACCTATACCATTCCCTTAAAATAAGATTGTAATAATTTTAATAAAAAATAAAGAGTAGTTAATTCTATTTTGGAATCATTGATCTATAAAGAGGTCAAGAAATTATTAGATGCAAAAACATTTTTTCCAATTAGACACTCTACTTGGGTAGCTAACTTAGTGCCAATTAGAAAGAAAAATGGAGAGATTAGATTATGAATAGATTTTAGGAACTTGAACAAATATTATAACAAGGATAATTATCCTTTGGAATCCCTTGACCAGGTCATTTAGATTATCAGTGGTTATACCATGATGTCTTTCGTAGATGGTTTTTTAGGTTATAGTCAAGTACTTGTTAATAAGGAAGATAGAATAAAGACTGCATTCACAATAAAATGGGGTATTTTTAATTATAATAGAATGACTTTTGGACTCATCAATGTAAGATCTACATTTTTAATATTTATGGACCATTATTTTCAAGGTCTTACAGGTAAATGTATAATTATATATATGGATGATCTTAATGTGTTTTATAAAAATAGGGAAGATCATATAATGCATTTACAACAAGTATTTGAAGATTGTAGAAGGTATGGAATTTCCATTAATCCTAATAAAAACATGTTTTATGTAATTGAAGGGAAATTTATAAGAGATGTTATAGCTGAATATGGGATTTATATATATCTAGATAGAGTCAATGTTATATCTAAAATAGAAACACCAAATAATAGAGAATAATTAAAGTCTTCCTTTGGGAAAATAATTTTTTTAAGAAAATTAATTTCTGGTTTTGTATAGATTGTGAAACCACTTAATTACATGATAAAGAAGGATTAAAAGGTAATATGGAATGAGGAAATCCTTTAGGAATATTAAGGAATCAATAGGATAGGCACCTATGTTGATAAGACCTGATTTTACAAAAAAATATTTTTTTATCTTTATTCTTTTATTTCTTAATATACTATAGCTATTGCATTAACTTATAAAATTGATAAATGTGATCATACAATTGTATTTATGAGTACTAGATTCAAGAATTTTGAGTTAAATTATTTTCTAATTGATAATCAAGCATTTGTTTTAGTTAAGGCAATCAAAAAGTTTAGACACTATATTCTTAGGAATAAAGTGTATGCTATACTTTCAGACCCAAAAACTAAGCTCATGCTAAGTCAATGTGCATTAGGAGAGAGAAGAGGTAATTGGATGTATATACTCCAATAGTATGATCTTGAAATGAAAATTTGATAAATTGGTGAGGTGTTAGGGATTAATTCAATTAATTGTTAATGGCAATCTTAGTATGAGCATCATGAAGGTTAACCAACAACATTTCCAACCAAATGATTGTTATGATGTAATCATTCATTTATTGATAAATGTTTCATGTCCTAAATTAATGATCATAAAATAAATAAGAGATTTTAGGCTCAAAGCAGCTCACTTATTGATCGAGGATGGGATACTTTATAAAAAAATTATGAAGGAATATACTTGAGATGTGTTTCAAAGTAAGAATCAACTAAAATATTAAGTAATTTTCATGAGAAGCTTGGAAGTGGACACCCCTCTGGGAAAATAACATCATAAAAAATGTTAAGGGTTGTATATTATTGGCCCACCATATTTAAGGATGCTCATAATCATGTCAAATAATGTCATCAATGCCAAATCTTTAACACAAAGGAACCAAAAGTAGCTATGCCATTGAGGCCAATTTTAATTAACAAATGATTTTCTCAATGGGGTTTGGACTTTGTGGGGGTAATCAACCCTAATTATTCATATGGACATAAATATGTTCTTATTACCACAAATAATTATAAAAGATAGATAGAGGTAATATCAAAAAAATAATGTAGAACTAAAGATGTTATCAAGTTATAAGAAGAGAACATTTGCACTAGGTTTGGGACACTGATATCATTGGTCTATGATAATGGATCAACTTGTATATCTATAGAGATGACTGAGTGGGCCTATGATAATAAGATAGATTTTAATTTTTCATCTAATCATTATCCTCAAGGAAATGGAGTTTCAAAGTCTACTAACAAAAATTTGATGAAAGCTAATAATAAGTCTGCAGCTCAACAACCAAGAACATGGCATAAATTCATTAAATATGTGCTTTGGGTAGATATAACTAGAGTGAAACAAGATCTCAATCATCACCATTTCTATTGGCATATGTTTAAGAACCAATCTTTTAAATTACTCTTAAATTACCAACTTACAAGTTTATGCACAAGTATATGAAAGAAGATCAAGAATATGCCAATTCTAGGTTACTTAATATCATTCAAATGGAGGATGCAAGAGAAGAAACATTTTCCAACTTTAGTAGACATCAAACCACTATCAAAATATGTTTTGAAAAATGTTCAAAGATCAAGGTTTTCAAATAGGGAGACCTAGTTTTCCTATGGGACACAGCTTTTGAGCCAAAAGGAAAACATGGGAAATTCACTCCTTTGTGGATTGGTCCTTAACAAATTGTTAAGACATTGGGAGACAACACGTTTAATATCAAAGACATATAGGGAGTAGAGTTTACTTTGCCAAATAATGGGAAATATCTCAAGCATTACTTCCCTATTGTTCCACCTTAAATCTTTATGGAGTAATCTATAATATTAGTTAGAGTTAGTGTGGGTAGGTTTAGATTAGTTTCATTCTAATTCCTTATTTGTAAATACTATTTACAAATATTTTTTTGCTTGTAATGTGTTTGTTTACTTTGATTTGTTCTCTAGGTTTTAATAAGTCTTTTCTAAGACAAGTTTTCAACCTCCAATTTGTCTAAATGATAAAAAAGAACATCATAAACCAAGAATGCAGGTATGACTCTTAAACATTGGTTGATCATGGATTTTAGAAATTTTGGTTTTAATGTTATGTTTTTAAGAAATTGGTGCAGATTAATATCTAGGTTAATTTTTCCTTAAAATTTTAAACCTTATATTGATCTAAGTTTGATTTCAATAAGGATTTCATATATTTGAGTGAAAGTTTGAATTATTAGAACAAAGTCATGTTTATTGCCTAGAATGAATTTTATAACCAAGGATGATTGTCTAAAAATCAAACTTTTGATAATACCTAGCTAATTATGGTTCCCAACCTTTTCTAAAAAGCTAGATACAATTGAAAAATACAAAAACTAAGAGATTTATTAAAAACTTAAAATCTTTTTGAGCAAAGGTGATTCTAGTAACCTCCACCAAGGTTATGGACACTTGCCCAGTAGTGGAACAAGGCTTATAGTGGAACCAAAGGCATCATTATCAGGGTTATATATGTCTATCTAGTAGAAAATAAATGCCTAAGACATCCCTTTTTATAAATCATGATTCATAATGAATATTTATATATGCTACAAGGTTTGTGTTAATGATTAAGGTCATCAAATATTGAAGTTCTCTAAATTCCATGATAATTAGTAAATGAATCAAAGAACACACATAACATGACTAAGTTTTGATGTTTGATCATAATTCTACATTTGTAAGACTTGTATTAATTATGAAGTGATCTTAATAATTGTACTTGATCATGTGTAATGATTATTTTGGTTATTATTTTTAACCATGAGTATATGCATTTTAACATATTATAATATTCCCTCAGAAGTCACCATTTGTTGAGGTCAACATACCCCCATTTATGAAAAATAAGAACCCTTTTTCAAATTTTGCAAATTTTTATATAAATTAGGTATTCAACCTAATCAAATTGAATTATTAAATATCATGTGTTGATTTAGCTTAATTAGCATAATAGAACATAAGCTTTATTTAATTTTACCTAATGTTGCTAACATTCACTTCATGTGTTTCTATGTTACAAGATCCATGGATCTCCATTAGAATGAACAAATGTTCATGGTTTATGCTTCAATGATCAATTTGACCCTTTTGATTAACCTTTGGTCTTTAGTCGATTAATTACATCCAAGTTTAAATGACAATTAAAACCTTAGTCTAAATACTTTAGCCTAAGTTCTTATGGATTTACATTATTGATGAATTACTTTATTATATTTTATCCTTAGATTCATTTTAACCTAAATTTTAATTGAATTTATTAACTCATTAAAACCTTAGTCTAAAATTTATCGTAAGTCTTTATACATCCTGAATTCTTACTTCATTGATTTCACTATTCATAGGTATGAAAACACGTAGAACTACCAAGTGGAAAAATCTTAGAAGATTAAATCATAGATCAATAGTACATGGGTGATTTCCCAAGTCAATAAGTTAAAGTTCCCACAAATCAAAGATTGATGGTGCATGTTTTTACGTACAAATCTTGATCAAAAATATGTGTTAAAGGTTAGAGTCAAAATGTCAAGCAAAGAGATAAATAACGCATGTTCAATCTTAAAAAATTAGATCTAATGGTGAGCTCAAAGTTAAAATGTCAGTAGATATTGAGAAGGAATGAAATGTTTCTAAGTGTCAAACTCATGGTGAAATAGATAAATATCAATGGTCCACATTTTATTAAATGAATTAAAAGTAGATCAATGCTTCACATTTGATTATATACTTAGCAGATAAATGGTATGTGTTTAATCACTCAGATCAAGATCAATGGTACACATTTAATCTTGTAGATGACGATAAATGACGTGAAGAAATTTAAGGAGTCAAAGAGCCTAGATTTCACATGGTGTCACCACATGGCATGAGAGCATTAGTGATGAAGACTTATTGCAAGGTACACAGAAAGCATGTGATACTACCAAGTGGCATAATCTCATAAGCCTAGATCAAATAACAATGGTTGTGGTGAAATTCAAGGCTAGAAGGCTCCCAAGAAGATCAATAACATGCATTTGACCATTTAGATCAAAGACTGATGGCCCACATTCAAGTAGTATAGATGGAGATAGACAGATAAAATTTGATCAAGATTCACGAGGTTAGAGATGATGACATGTGTCCAAGTGATAAATGTCACATTTTAAAAATAAATAAGTTTTATGATAAGGTGATGCCAGATTAGAAAATAAGTTAGATGAGAAGATTTTGTGGACTTGAGCATGTATAAGGTATAGGTGTGTGATCCAAATGTGATCTAAGTTAGTAAAACACATACTTTGAACTTGCTTTCCACCATTAAATCTCTGATTAAACCTCCAAAAATCTATAGAACATATGAAAATCCCTGAATTATCACAAGATTCATCATGTTGAGCTAAGAGAGTTGGATTATCATTTACAAAAGGATAATTCAATTAAGATTATAGTAATGAAAACATATGGAACTACTTCAAATAAGGTAGTTGAGCTTTATCTATCATTAGATATAGAGGGATGAGTATTCAAAGATAAAGTTCATAGCTACTTCATTAAACATGAGATAATAATTTATCAAATTTGTTCTAGACAATTGAGAACTAGCGAGTTATAACCAGGGAAGAAAAGAAGTTGCTCCTAATTAAGAGACTCTATGATGATATCATGGCCATTCAGATGACTAGACTCTATTATGTTATTGTGAAACCAAAGGTACTACACTATATCGATGTTCTTGGTCCAATTTTCAAATATTCTAAAATTGACAAGGGTATGATTATTCATGAACACTATATAAGTAAAATTTCATACATCTCCCCTATGGAATTTGAATCCTATTAAAAATTACCTAAGCCCCAAATAGACCTATCCTCCATTAATTCATGGGATTATAAACACACCATGATGGACATACTACTTAAATGGTTAGAAGTAGGTAACCAGGCCATTGTAGATATTACAAAGAACATCCCTATCAGTCAATTTAGACCTAGAGTTAGGATGGCCATGACTATGTTAAACAAGTTGTATGAATGTGCACATACTACTTATGTAGAACCAATGTGGGTGCCTATGGTATATTTTATCATTGAAGAAGTGATGGTTCCTCCATTAGGTGAAATCATTAGTATTTCCCTAGGTAGAAAGATATATGGGATTAAGAATAAGAAGAGGATTGAATTTTACATGGTATTATTTATTAAATTCCCTATCTAATACCACCAAGATCCCTAACTAGATAGAATGTTTTCCTAATGGTACTCAAATTATCTCTCAATACTATTCTAAATTGCATATCTATAAGTATAAAGACCATACCCAATTCATTTGTAACTATGCCTATCCTATATTAAGTTAGGCTATTGATGGTATTAATATGATGATAATAATACATTTAATAAATAATTCTATGGAGGAAGTGAGGGACATATGGTTATATCTTGATTGCATAGTTATAAGAATTGAAGGAACCTAAAGTGTTCGTCTCAAACTACCAGTTTATGTACCTAAGAAATTGGTAGAAAAAGAGGTAGCATATCAATTATTCAATGGGATATATGGCATAAATAAGACCAAATACCAAAATAAATGGACTTCTACATAGTTTTCCTATAAAACTTGGTAAAACCATTTTTAGGCCACAGGACCACATTAAGGCTGCTTCAAAACATAGGTTGTATTTCAACTTGAAAATTGATAATCATAGAAAATTGGATCCCTATGGCAAGGTAATGGAACATTGAAGGATCAAATTTATTTTGATTATACCATATGGGCTTGAAACTATTGCATTTGATTTTTTATACACTAAGGCATCTACATATTATGAATTTTCTAGGAGATTAAAAGAGCATAATATAAAACCATAGTCCAGATTGAATAGAGACTAAAAGATGGAAGATAGGTGGAAACTAGGTCGTACATAATATAATTTTATATATGTTTATTCTTATAGGATTCCACCATTAGATATCTACGTAGAGCATAGGCATCAAGAAACAAGGGCAAGTGAAAATTGCTTCAAGTTCATTAGCTCCTAAATCTTCTAGAACAATAGATCAAGAGTTACCTCAACATGAGGTTCATATGATAGCTCTTGATCCTAAGGATTATATTGAGGATGCATTAATAATTTAATAAATGACATATGATATAGAAAAAGATATATAAAATGCAAGCATTGGTGAAACTAAATTATAAAAAAGAAAAGAAAATTCATTGGACTTGGTAGTTATTGATCCTCCCAAGAGGAAAGATGAGACTACAATTGGTTAAAAGGCAAATAAATTTAAAGTGGTCACTACACCACATTTAGAGAACATCAATATTTTTAGTGATGAGAACCCAATATATGGGCCACCTATACTTGAGTGGTTCATTTATGAACCAAGTTTGGAAAAACTTCCTACTACATATCATCCATGGGCTCTAATTAAGGTTAAGGACATTCCTATGAAATAAGAATTAAAGCTTTGGATCATTGCCTTGCAAGAAGAAGATGAAAAGACATTGGCTACTCCAAGACATTTAGTTGACATGAAAATAGGGATGCCAAGTAAGCATATGGGCCAATATTTATCTAGGGTTAGATGATCTAGATACTACATGTTTACAAAGAGTCATTGAGATGGTTGTTATGGAGGGTGATCAATAAGTGCTACATCAAAAGGTTGAAAATTTGACTCATTTAACTTAGAATAAAGGACAAAGACTAGGGTATGATCCTATTTTTTAAGAGGAAGTTCTAAACTTAGCAAAATATTAGGCGTAGAGGTTTCAAGTGACCATCAAAGGCCTAAAACAAGAGAAGAAGAATCTAGAAGATCAATCCATTCTAGGGAACATTTTTAATAGATTTGAAGCCACCATTTATGATACAATTAGTTCTTTGAAATAAATGAGGTCTAAAATAGATGTGGTGAATAGAAAACATTCCATGGCTATGAAATAAGTTAACTAATGGAAAATTTTAGACAATAAGGTAAATAAATTGATCAATATTATTGTAGAAAAGTTTCCCTATTTAGCTCATGTTCTTAGCAATCAATCCAATTTAGTTTTTTACTTGACATATCTAGGTGAAACCATAGTAATATTTTATGGGGCACAACATTTAAATGCACTACTATACTAGCATTAAGTTTACATAAGGCAAAAGCCTTGTGTGCTCACCTAAAGCACAAAAATAAAGGGACCAAGGCCTACATTAAGATAGTTGAAACATGGTGCAACCTTAGTCTCAATGGGACTTAGTCATTTTTTGAATTATCTTAGACAATTTCATCAGGGCAAAGCTATTTTGTGTAAGATCAATAGGCATGTGCCTATTTAAGGGGAATAGTCTTGGAAATGGTGGTGTAAGTCATTCTTATACTAGTTTTGGATTTGTAATGGTGAAAGTATTTTAGATAGTAAGTAAATTGCCATTCAAAAACTTAATATAATGGGGGATATCTCTTACTCTAAGATTCATTCATCTAGCTAGATTTCTAGGCATAGGGATCAAGGCTTAGGTGCATGTCTATCTTAACACTTAGGATAATTTATAACCTATTGAGAGTTTGAAACGTTACATAGAGATGCCATTGATGTGGGGGGAAAACCTTCATTATAAAACATGTTAACATGTATAATTTATACTATCATAACTATTAGATTCAATTCATAAACACAAAATAATGTTGTAACCATATTGAAATGAGAAACACTAAGTTGTTCTGAATAACATTTTTAATTAATTCATAGTTTTAATCTAAAATTTTCATGAAAATAGATCATTTGATCATATTTAAAAATACTCATGCACAAATTCTTACAAGTGAGATTCAGCTATACATTTAGAATACTGAACCTAGTTCATGCAGATTACAATATAACAATGGTGTCTATTGATTTCAACAGAGCTTTGCTACCATTAATCTCATTTTTCCTTTCTCAAGTCTAAGCTCATTTTTATAGGTAGAGGATCATATTATTACAAGGTTGGATGGGTTCATGTTGGTAATTGAGCTATCACTAGTGGTTTTTAGGCCACTGACTCCACTACTCTGACAACCATGCTCTCTAACTACCAGATGCAATTACTTAATGAGATTCTCCTTTAGACCTGGTCACTAAGAAACTACCTACCATCTGGTGCAATATATTTGAATATTATTCTAGATGACATTAAAGGTATCATAATGAGTAACTATCACAAAATATTGCCTCATGTTGAGATATGCTAAGTTGGCATAGTCTACTAAGCATCATAAGGGGCCCAACATTTTACGCCATACAAAATTACTAGTCCATCCTCAAACTAATATTTTAGCACCTTTGCCACCTAGAATATAGGTTTACTCTATTATAGCTCCACCTTGAAGTTCTTAAACCCCTACATGGTGAGCTTGATCTCTTAGGTAGCATCATCTACTTTTATCAATGCAACCTTAATTACAGATAAGTCTATGCTCTCTATTTCTTTTCTAAAGGCTTCCAATCCTTCCTTATCTCACTTCACCCCACCATCTAAAATATTCCCTTATTTACTTGTCTTTGTTTGAAAGGCACATAAAAGAGCCTCTAGGTATTTCTCCTAGGTCTTTAGCTAGGCCCTTAAGGTATTGACTTGCACTATAACCTAGACGTGCTCGATCCTACTCATAGTAAATGCATGCTTCACCAAATCATCCTTCTCCTCTTTTACATTTCTAAGGAACATGTTGATAACTAACATTTGAGTGGTGAAGTTTCAAAAGATGGCATCTACTTCTTCTAATCCCTCTTTTAGTTTGGAAAATAAGTCCTCTACCATATCAATCTTTTTATTTAGCTCTCTTTTAATGGATTTGGTGGGGTCTTCTTGTTCTGCTAGTACTGGCTTCATCTAGGGAAACATTTTTTCTAATATCATGCAAAATTTATCAACCTCTTTCATTTATGAGGTATCCACACCATTCAAAAGGGATGGCTTTGCCTATTTGTTCACTCAACTAGTTGTTAGAGTTTGAGCTTTATTACCTTCAATTATTCCTCTACCTCTTGCATGATCTATTTATACTTATTGAGATGAAAATCATTGATGATGTTATTACATATTACTGATGAGGCTATTTTAAGGAGTGTATTTTTTGATCTTTTAGGGTTCATGTCCCTAGGATTTATAAGCTGGTAGTCGTGCCCCTCTTCTAGTTTTTTATCACTTTAAATTGCCTTATTTAGAACCTCAGATTGAGGTTCATCCATGTATAAATTGAGAGCCTAAGATAGTTGATGACACATTAGGGTTGTGACAATTTTTGGGTGCATGTACTCTAGCATGTATAAGTCATCATCTTTAGTGAACTCCCTTTGTGATTTCTCCCTATAGCTTAACTTGTACTCATCTTCTTCAGCTAGATCCTTCTCTTCACTAGTGGCACTAGTGATTTATTCAATGCATTCTTGTTCTTCTTCTCATTCTACTAAGGGTTTTTCATTAGAATTCTCCCCTTGGTCCATCTCTTCTCCTTCCTTGGCACTAATTTTTCCATCTTATTTTTGGAGGGGTTATTCCTCATACTTTTTCCCCTTCTTCCTTTCTTCTTCTCATTGTGTCTCTTTGGCACAAACCTCCTTGGAACCATCGTTACTTCCCTCATGCCCCAATAGGATCTTTATTTCCTTTTTTGTTTGTTCTTTTGATGTGCCATCATCACGTTATTTATCTTTAGATGCCCCTTTAGGACTAGGGCACACCTATTATGTAGCTTCTTCTACCATGTTGGAGTTGGCACATGACACCTCTTTGGTTACTTTCTCCCTTTTAGGTTACATGTTAGAAACAACCTTTTCCTCTCTCTCCTTCTTCATTCTGACCCATTCTTCTTTGGCCACCTTTTATTCTAATTCTTTCTTCTTGGCCTTTTCTTCTTCAGCCTTTTTCTTCTCAGATTTCCTTTTCTTGGCCTATGATTTACATTTATTTTCTTCTACCTTTATCTCCTCAGCTTTTATACGATCAATTTTATCTTGGGACATGCCCTTGGCCTTAATGGCCTCTCATTTATAGTAAAGATCTTGTTTTGCATTGATGTTCCTTAGTCTAGGCCCATGTCCTCCCATTTGTGCTTTGACTCTTTTTTAGTTGCTGCACTTAAGGGTGTTACTTCTCCATGCACTTTTACCTCACTAGGCTTCTCACCTATTTCTCCTTCCTTATTTTCATCTCCCACAGCTTGTGTTTCTCCACTTATTTCCTATGTTCCTTGACCTTGACCATCTCAATATCTTATTTTAACATCCTAACCTATGTCATTTATTCTCTTCATTCCTCAAACTCTTGTACCCTCTATATCTCAACTTTACTAAAGTTGATTTTTTTCCATCTATACATCTTCTTATCCAATTCAGTCTGAGGGGAAGGAAAGGGGGTCCATTCACTTGATGAGGAGTCATCTTCATCAGGCATAATGTATACACCCTTCCCAAATATTTATTCCTCTAAATCCTTTTCCTCCTCTTCCTCCTCTATGTTGGATATGACTATCCTAGGTGCCACAGGAGGAACCTTCCCCTTCTCCTTTCTTTTAGTGCTAGGGAAAGCCTTTGGCATACATCTTACATGCTTATTTGAGGAGTTCAAAAGAGAGGATTCTTCTTCTAAGGTGATCTTGAGCCTTAGGTGCTCCTATATCTCTTCCAAAGTCTCCCTCCTCTTCTTTGGAGACTTCTTCTCTATTGGTGCAGATTTCCTTCATCATCGATCTAGATTGGATGGTTTTCACTCTACTTAGTGATAGGACCCTTCTTTGATGGCTTCATCTCATAGTATAGTCCATGAATGTGCTCAAATATGGTTACCTCCTAAAGGGGTTATATATCTAGGTGATCGAATTCATCCTCTTCATTGTTAGTGGCCTTCCCATCTATATGAATGAACTGACACATCATCTTATACCTTTCCACATCTAATTCCTTTACTAGAATATCTATCTATTAAGTATTAAGGATCTAAATTAATGCATCCTTAAATTATGTTGATGAGAAGGTATAATGGATCTTTAGCCACCCTAACATGTTTCCATTGATTATAAATAAGTTTACTACAAAATAGTGTTGTATTATGATGAAGGTTTCCATTTTGAACATACTTTGAGGGAGCCCCTGAGGGATGCATCATTATATCTCAAAGGCCTCTATATAATTCTCACACCACCCCATGATGAAAGTCTTATATTTTTCATTAAAAGAGAGGGGGATCATGAAGTATTTATACTTATATGTCAAGGAATCATTATGATTTAGATAGACCCAAAGGTTATCCTCATCCCCTTTTGGGATCCCAATATCTTCCATGATAATGAGGATGAGAATGGATCTCCACCTAAATGTTATATTTTCCTTATGGAATTATTGTACATTCCTCAATAATTAATTGATGATGAATTTATAAATATTGAATTGCTTGACCTATGACATATGGTAGGTGATGCAAAGCTTGCCTTTATCACATCAGTCCATCAACTACCTGGGCATAGTTTAGAGCTTACAAGGCACATCACTACCCTTGTGTCAAGGTCCTTTCACTCCTTGATGGGCAACACAAAACCCCCTTGAAATAATTTAGGATATGGGATACATGATCCACCTCCTCATAATCATCCATCATCTGATGGATGTCCTTGCCAATATTTGGGAACTTGATTATCCTCTTTATCAACTATGATGAAATCTTCATTCACCTCCTTATAAAGTAGATGCAGTCTTCATGGATGTGTGAGATTAGATAATGTACCATATATTTTGGATTCCAAAATCATATCAACTCATAAATATGAGTTGCATTGGAAGCAGTTGGGTTTTTCAAGATGAAGACATCAAACATGGCATCTCTTTGCACCATCTTTTGCCCTGTGTCCACCATCTAATCTTGTGAAAGGTATTAAAAGTGACTGGGTATATGATGGTTATATTTATTTAGATATAAAACATGTGAAAAAAAGTGCCAAATATCCCCCATCATGACCTTTAGAGGAAACTACATCACTTGGTAAGACATTTTAATGAGTGTTTCAATCTCTACTTGCATCGTGCTCACTACTTCCATATACGATGGTACTATTTTGGATAGGGATACTTTAGGCACTACTCACACCTATTTTAGTTATTTTTAAACTTTATAAAATATTGATCCCTTATATTTTTTCACCATTTTAAACCTACTGGTGTTGAAATGTGGTAGGTATAGTTTATTGAAGCCTTGAATGGTGATTATGCTTCTATAGTCATGGGATCTATGATTGTTCTCCTAGATCTCAAGGTTTGCTAGCCTTCAATAGTGGCCGAGGTGTTAACTCACTTTTTGACCTACCTATTTTTTTTAGATTCCTCTCTCTACACTCCCTCACATTAACCTTACTTTGAATGCAATCTTTCCTAGTATGTAATCATTCACTCCTAATTCTTGAAAGTGCTCAAATTCTCATTGGTATAGTTCAACTCTCTAGTTTTCACCTAGGTTCAATCTTAGTATCAAGTTAGTTTATGTTTTTTAACCTAATAAAGTCTATAATTTGATAATTTATACCCTTTCCTCATCTACCATCATTAATGTAGGTCATTTACGGCATGCTAGTGCTTAAATTTCTTGGAAAATGCAAAATCTTGAGAAATATGTGAAATTCCTTTGTCATCAATGAATTAATTACATATCTTCATGAATTTTATACCACTTCATTAAATTATCTCTAATGGTAATTAGGTGAAGTGATATTTAGTTTAAATGGTCACTTTCTACTCAAGGATGGGTGGAAACTAGCTACTTTAGATGATTCTTCTCTTGCACTTGTTCACTTGGTATAACCTTCACATTTCTTATGGAAAACTAGGTGTATAACCTCACATGCACATGATTTAGCCTCATCAATTACATTTTATCTTCTATTTGTGCTTCCATTTTAAGGATGCTTCTCTATCTTGGTTAGTTTCTTTACACTTTGTCTTGCCTTGGCCTATCCTACCCCATACAAATCCCTTATGTTGGCCCTCTAAAACTTTGTCTTATCTCCTAGTTTTCTTGAACATAGTAAGATTGTGACTCTTTAAGTTGCATCTTGTACCTAACCATGTTGAGCATCTTCACTTTATTCTTCAGTCTCTAATGCATGATCAATTGATGCACCCATTTCTAAATATGGTGTAAGGTTATCATTGTGCCTATGTACATTACCATTTTATTCTCAAATATTCAAATTGTAAGAACTCCCTCATGCCCAAAACATTAGACATCTAGCCCTAGCTACTTAGAAACTAAATAGGCTTGACTCACTGAATTAGTATTGTGTATAAAAGTGATAAATTAATTCATTATTTTACCTCTAAGAGCCCTATAATGTTCACCTTGTGCACATGAATCTTGTGCATCTTTTGATTATGTCTAAAAAATCTCATGTTCCCACCACTTAGATGTCTGGCCTCAGTCACTTACATGGTGCAAGTGCTCAACTCACCTAGTTAGAATTGTCCATGATAGGCTAGAGTAGTTCATGTCAATATTAGAAGTACCCTTCATTTGGAACCTTATGCATGGATTTATGTGTCCTTATCTTTTGATTTTTACGAGTCTACATTCCCACCATTTAGGTTTTTATCCTCATGTACTTATAAAGTGGAAATTATCAACTCACCTATTTGGAATTATGTATGAGAGGCTAGATGGATAAGTTATTATGGCCACCATGCACTACTTATTGCCTCTTTACACTATATAAGGAACAAAAACAAAATAAAAAGGATGGTTTAGCTTTTTCCAAACTATATTATGGTTAGCTCAACTTAAAACTAAATAGTGACCAAGAATTTAGTTTTCTTATGGTGCAAGTGCTATCTTACTATCAATGTGGCTTCAATTAGTCTCTATTGAAATGACTTGGGAGCATTTCATCGAAGAAAATGTGCAAATTGCATGCACCTATCTCCAGTATATGGTGGATGATGTAAGATCCCATCCACCTTATTTTTAGTTTTCCTAGGTACTTAAGGTACTTTGAGTCATAGAGCATCACTAATGCTCCTTTAGTCAGTTCCTTGTGCTTGATGTGCTTATCATGTTAGAGCTTCTGGTATGCCTTTTTAGTTTGTTGAATCCACCTTTATTGGGTGTGTTTTTAATCTAAGTGCTCTAAGTATTTCAATCTTGTTCTCAAGGATTATTAGTCATCTAAGTGACCAATTCATGAAATGCATATGGATGGCACCATAAATTTTATGAGCAGAACTAATTTAGCATAAACACAAATTGAAAAGGTGTATTTTTGTTTAAGTGATTATATGTTGTGAAGTATGCCCATAACACTGCTAAGATGTCATCATCCCAATCTGTATCCAAAATCACATATATTCATCAAGCGCATTCCTAGGATCTTATTAAAGGCTTCAGCTATGCCATTTTCTTATGGATGATATGGGGTGGTTTTGTGGTGCATAATCATGTATTTAGTTAAAAGGATGTGCACCATCTCATTCATGAAATGACTACCCCTATCTCTAGTTAGAATTAATAGTCACCCATATCAACTTATTATGTTCTCCCAAATGAAGCACATAGCTATTATGGCTATGCAGTATTTTATCAGTATGGCTTTGATCTACTTGGTGAAATAGTTAGTGGCTACCAAGATATATCATACACCTATGCATTGTGCTATGGGAGTTATTGGTCTAACATAAATAATGACCCATTTCTTAAATGGTGCCTAGGAAATAATGGGGATGAGAGAAATCTCATCTTAGTGGTTGGGATTTTTGATGCATTGGCATATGTCACATGCCTTAGCACACTCTTTTACATCTTAAAATAGGCTTGGCCACCAGAACCCTAAATATAATATCATACATGCCATTGCATCTCTAGTGTAATGGCCTCTTATGATTAACTCATGCACTTATTGTAATATGGATTCCATTTCATGTGTTAGAATGCAATGATGTAGGAATTCATCCCTACTTAGTTTGTATAGCTCCCCCTCATGAGCCAAAAGGGGTAGTGTGAATTTCAAGTTGTTTCTTTTCTTTTTTCGACATGGTGTAGGGCACAAACGAAGATGTTAGGAAAGTGATAATCTCTACCAAGTCCTCAGGGACATGTTGGATTCCATATAGTTATGTATCCATTATGTCATCCTTAATTAGTGTTGCCACGTCATCAAAATTCATGATGGATAAATAGTTTAGCCCTAAGTTCTACTTTCTATGTTTAATAACAATAGAGAACTAGAAATCCTAAAATATAACTATTCATATATATATATATATATATGTGCCCATGTAAAATATGATTGTTCATGAGGTACTTGATCACCTTGTGATCAGTGAAAAAGATGAATGTGGTCACCAATAGGTACTACCTAAATTTTTTTAAGGCATAAACCATTGCCAATGCCATACACTCAATGGTGGTGTAATTTTGTTTTACTTATGTCAATTTCCTACTTGAAAAGGTGATGAGGTAGTCCATATTTCCCTCACTAGGTTATGCCAATATGGCACCAATTATAGAGCTTGAAGCATTAACATGGACATGGAAAGGAGTAGTCCAGTCTAGGAATTAAAAAATTATCATGCTATCTAATTTTATCTTTAATATTTCAAAAGCCTCCAAATTTTACCTCACCCTAATAGAATGGTCCATATTTACACAAGAGACCCTATAGAGGCACTAAAATCTTCACATAGCTCCATATAAAATTCTTGTAGTAGTCATAATGGCCTAAAAAGGCATGGACATCTTTTTGCATTAAAGGGTTTTGGAGCTAATTTATGATGGTTATTTTCATAAGGTCAAAAAGTAAACCATCCTTATAGATAATGTTCTTGAGTAATGTCCTAAAATGGGTTATGAAGATGTACTTATTTAGGTTTAACAATATATAAAGCTACCTATACCTCTCAAACATGAGGCATAGATTATCATAGTGATCCTTGACAAGGCCATATACAATCTAATTATCAAGATAAACTTGGAGGAACTTATGTATGAAGTCCTTGAAAGCAGTGATCACCAATCTAGAAAAGATGGTTGGGGCATTCTTGAGTCTAAATGGCATCACATTATAGGCAAAATAACCCCATTCTATCATAAAGGTTATCTTGGGCTTATCCTCCTCAGTCTACACTTGATAGTATCCTAATAAATTATTAGTGAAAGTATAGATTTTACAAAATGTGATGCCATTCAAGACCTCATCGGTGAATGGGGTTGGAAATGGGGTAGTGAAACAAGTGGCATTAAAAATTCTATAGTTGATGTAGTTTCATATGCACCTATCCTTATTTATGATAATGACTATCAAGCTCACCCATTTGAATTCTTGTATAGGCTAGATGACACCAATGGATATAATTCTATCAATCTCCATTTTCACCTTGGCATAAAGATTGGGATTCTTCCTATATTATCACTTCTTGATATGCCTCATGATTTACACCAAATTTATGCTCATTTTTACAAGGGAAGTGTGGGTGCCCTTCATATACTAATAATTACATAATAAAAAGTCTTGATACTCATTTAGGAGGTATATAATTCATGCCATCTTTGC
The DNA here is from genome assembly GCA_037957365.1 of Torreya grandis. Taxonomy (NCBI): domain Eukaryota; kingdom Viridiplantae; phylum Streptophyta; class Pinopsida; order Cupressales; family Taxaceae; genus Torreya; species Torreya grandis. Next base: position 472,976 of record JARHVA010003663.1, on the reverse strand, counting down.
CTCAGACTAGTAAGTACCTATAGTGGCAATTTTTGGCTCACCTTCTACACTAATGTTTACTTTAGTGGTCTTGAGTGGTGTACAGTAGGGTTCATTCCTATCCTGATGAGATTCTTCAACTTACCTTGTCCCATATATTGTTTCACTTCAAAGATGCCTCAAATCTTCTTCATATGGGGCACTATCATGCACATGGTGCATGAGTTTTTTAATTCTTGTTAGAGCCTTATAATTATGCTCCTAAGTTTCATCATCCTCCTCACTAGAATTATTTTTGAGTTCCTTTTTTTAAAAAAACATTAGGAGTGCTAGTCCTTTCATCCCAAACATATCTTTAAGGCATTCTTCTAGGATGGTAGTGTCCTTAAACACTACCCTACAAATGACTTGTAGTGGATCCAATATCTCTAAGGCTTGTGAAGAGAAGGAGGTGTGCATGAAGATCTCCTTGAGGACCTCCTAGTCTCCTATCTTTTTTAATGTTTCATTTACAATTTACCATGTTTATGCCCATGTATTCAAAGTATTGTTTAAGGCATGCACCTATAGACTTTTAGGTGCATTCTCATGATAGACATTTTATGTTTATTCACACAATCACGCATATATGATTGGGTCAAAATCACCTAAGTAAGTAGGTATGTCTAAAACCTCATTAATATTTCCAAACCTAGTGCACATTGATGCCTTCACATCTTTCCATGTTAGCAAGCTAGGCCTTTGCACTACCCAGTAATGAGCAATAGTGTTCTTTAGGGTATGCTCTAGTGTGCCCATTTTATCTATTTCCTTAGGAATGCATGCTTTAATGTCATGGGAATAATTTTATATATGTTTACTCCATTAATATTTTGGGAGCACCACAAGATTCCATTTACTTATCCAAAACACCCTTTTCCTACCTTTTTGGAATGGGGAACCCATTTCTTTTGAGTGTGATCAACCTTGATTAGCCCCATTCTAGCTGGCCTTGGCTCAATTACTATCACCAGATGGCACCTTCGACCAGTAACTTCATAAACCTTTTTGAACCTTTGGTTATAAGCTATGTCAATTTTATAAGAAGTTAATTGTCCATCCTCCCATTTGATCACTCCTTGGTCATTTGGGTTAAGCTTATTGGTGTCTTGCATCATGATGTTATAAATGTGGTTGATCTCATCTTTGAAATAAACACATTAAACATAAGGAGGCCCTTGATAAGTTGATAGGGGGATCACCACCCTTTCTCTAGCATTCTTGAAATTCATGTAGCACTTATTAAAGCACATGTCCACATAGCACCATGGCCTCCTTAAGAGCATTGGATAGTTATCATGCTCTACCAACTCGATCACCTCAAAATTAGATTTAAGTTTGGAACCCATAATATCTACAATGGAACCCTTTAGGATATTGATAGGTTTCACTCAAGTTTTGTTGGCCATAAACAACATATAATGGGATGGATTTAAGGGTGGCCATCCCATCTTCTCTTAGGTAGTTTTGATCAAAATATTAAACTTGACACCTATGTCTATGTTGACGCAGTGGATTGCACTTGGGGCAGGAGGCCGAGCTCCTACCTTCCACACATCAAAATGGAAACTCCCCTTTCACTTATGGGACTGGTGAAGCTGAATTAGAGAGTCTCTAGGTAAGGGCTAGCTCCCTTTGATGCATATAGGTTGTTCTAATAAGTGTTAATACAGGTATATAGATATATAATGGGGGGGTGAAAAGGGAGAAGGATTATAGGAAAATAAAACTACTCTAAAAGAGGTGATGCACCAAAAATGATTTGACCTTCTCACACTCACACTTGAAGCCAAAAAAACACATACATACACTTCAAATTGGTAGAAGGACCAGGTTATAGGAATCTTAACAAGGAGGCTTTAATGGAACACATAGAAAATAGAGACTCACCAAAGGTGCTATGGAAAGGCACACTATATAGTAGCTTCTTCTATCTCTGAACTTCCAAATATAGCTCTCCTTGTCACCTTCATGAATGGCACCTTATAGACACCAGGTGTGTTGGTGTTAAGCTTGTGGAAACATTAAGAAGCAATGACTAAACACAAATTGACACTCAGACACACATAGAGATATCTAACAAGAATAGAGGTAAAAATGCATTTATTGATTTTAGGTGAAAATTTTCCAGGGCTTCGCCTTATAAATGTGGAAGATTCTTTTTCAAATGACAAGTCTCCAATATATAGAGGAAGGAAGGAGGCCTTTTGGTGCCCCTTTTTACAAATGACCTATTTGTGCTCTGGTCATTGGGAAGAGCAAGCCGTTTAAACATCAATGAGAAATTATGAGTGGTGTTATTTGTCTGCTTGTAAGACTGCTTCTTCAAGGCAATTACGTAGTTTGTCTGCTCATTAATGTGAAATGAAGAAAAATGGGTTGCACTGTTAGCTATTTATGCCTCCTAGTAATCAATTCATAGGCACTGTATTACCTGCTAGAGTAACTTCTTAAATCAGTGCCTCCCTTTGCCACTTGGGCTATCTGCCTAATCTTACACTTGGCACTTTTCTCTCTTTGTTCTTTGGGCTCTTTGTCTTTTTCTTGCTTTGTCTCCTTCTGCTCCTTCAACCCTCGGGGGCAATCTTCTAGCAGGTCACTACATTCCTTGGGCTCTTTCCATGCTTAGCACACAAGTATTTAAAAACCAATATCTATTTCATTACCTTAAAATTGAATACCCAATGGCTAGTCCATTTCCTTAAAATTGATGGCTTTCAGGATGTCACTGTCCTTGGCAAAAATCCATCAGGTCTTTTCTGTAGGATTTTCCCATGGGTTTTTTGCTTTAATCTTGTCTTGGGGACAAAATTCTATAATAATTGTCCCAATCTTTGTGTCCTTTTGCCTAAAGCTCTTTTCCTTCGGGCTTCTTGCTCATGGCCTTCTCTAAATTCCTTCAGACTTTTGTCTAAAGAAATTCCTTTAGACAAAAAGTTTGAAAGAATTCATCCTTAAGATTTTCTACGTGCTTTTGAACTCCTTCAACTACCTTTAAAATTTTCCTTGCCCTCCACAAGGGCACCTACCCTTTGTCTTTGGGGTGCCCCCTTGAACCAAGCTATTGAACCAACCCATTGAACCAAAATTGGTTCAACCGTTCAACAGTTCAACACTACGCGCTGAGCCTTCACTAAACCAAGATTTTGGACCATTTGCTTGAACCAATCATTGAACCAGTTCAATAGTTCAACACTCCATGCTAAGCCTTTGATCCAAGATCATTGAACCATCTAATGAACTGTATGCTTAAACCAAATGATGAACTCGCTAATTTAAACCAAGGTGATTGAACCAAGTGATGAAATCACCAATTGAACCAAGCCATGAACTCATTGATTGAACCAAGTGATGAACCCAAGGTGTTGAACTGGTTCAATGGTTCAAAAGTGTTAACTCTTAGAAAGATTATGTCATTGAACCACTCTTCCAACCTTAAGGAAAAGTGTCTTCTGAACCATTTTATCCCTCTTTCCTTATGAATTTATTTATACACGAGTCTGAAGAAGCTTTGCAAAACCTTGCACTCTCTGAACTAGTTCTTCATCTATCAAAAGATTACACCTACAGAGTTTGTAGAAAAACTCACTACAGAATTAGTAGAAAATCAAACCCTGTTGAGTCCATAGAAATTATTAGACTTGTGCAAAATAAAAAAAATGAATTGGCTTGAAATAGAAGAGGAAGAAGGGGACCAATTTTTGGCCTATTACACCAAAAATGGTCAACAAATTGGTGACTCCCAAGGGAAGCATGTCTACTATGCTTTGAAGTCAGTTACCTCAAAATCCATTAGGCATGGGGTCAGATTGTAACTTAAATATTAGTAAGCTCTGATAAAACTAGAACCAATCATGAAGATTTACCTCAAAAAGGAAAAGAAAACACACACAAGGCTAAGAAAACCACCAACATGTGCAAAAATCACTTAGGGAAAATAGGAGAAAAGCAAGGGAAAATATATACATGATGGAGAAGAGGCTCAATGGTAATGCTTAAGATGTATCCCATTAACTGGGATATACAGTTCTTCACCATCCAACCTAGAGAGTTAGAATGCATTATGCTATTTACACTAAGTGATTACATATGGGCCACTCCATAGGGCATCAAATTTTACATGCTTTCCAAGTTTAGCTTGGTCTTCATCCCATTTTAAGACAATGTCTCCTTCAAACAAACATTTTGATGAAGATTTCTTGTCGAAGTGTCTCTTCACTTACTATTGGTAGCTAGTCATAAAAGCCATAGCCTGGTGCCTTGCCTCTTGGAGTTCCATTAGTTCACATAATCTAACTTCCATGTTATTTCCTTTTTCTAATTGCATCTGGCAGTGAGATCCAAGGCTAGCAACTTGAGTGAAATGGGAAGCCTAGCTTCCCTTCCATAGACAAGCATGTATGGTGAGTTGCCAATTGCCTTCTTCAGGGTGACCCTATCTACCCATAGGGCTATTTTAAACTTGGCATGCAAAGTCCTCTAATTTTCCTCCATGGTCTGCTTGATGATCCTAATCAGGTTCTTATTTGTAGACTCAGCCAGTCCATTCCCCTATGGGTAGTAATTGGATGAAGTGCTGAGATATATACCATATCTCAATGCCCATTCACTTTTTTGGTTCCCAAAAAAGCTAACACATTATCTAAGATTATGGTTGCTGAACCCCTGAACCTCACCACCAGGTCTTCATAAAAATCCAAGACCACACTTTCATTTGCCTCCTTTAGAGAAACAACCTCTATCCATCTTGTGTAATAATCTGTGGTAGTCAGGACCCACTTCTGTCCAGCACTGGAGGGGGGATTAATCATCCTTATGAAGTCTAGGCCCCATTACATGAATGGCTGCTCCACCTGAATAGGTTGTAAAGGCATGGTAGCCAATTTTTACTTCCCATCAAAAAGTGTGCACTTCTAGCACTTTCTTACCTAGGCATGGGTGTCCCTGAAAAGAGTAGGCCAAAAATAGATAGCTCTCATTATTCTTGTTGCAGTAGCCCTAGGAGCAAATGACTACCAGCTAGTCCATCATGGAACTCAAACATCACCCTATCAACCTGACTTCAGTCCAAGCATCTTAAAAAGACTCCTAAGAGATCATTCCTGAACAACACTCCATCAATCAGGGCATAAGGGAGGCACTGGAGTCTGAAATACCTTCTCTTGGTCCTATCAAGTGAGTGCGGGCACTCACTAGTGAGAAGGAAATACCTCACATCTAATGTCCAATCCCTCATGACAGCTAGTTCTTCTACTATAGTTACATCATGGATTAGTAGATTATCCTCCTTTTGTTGTTTAAAGTCTACAATGAGGTGTTCACATAGGCCTCCCCCTCTTACCAGTTAGTGACCTTGATATCTACATCATATTCCATCACCTTAGTGGTCCACCCTGCACTCTTCCCATTTAGATCTTAGTTGATCAAGAAATCCTTGATGCCAGGATGTGGAACCATGAGGTGGATTCTGCTATTAGACAGCATGTGTCTGAATTTCTTCTAACTCCATATGACTGCCAAGACTTACTTTTCCACATATGCGTATCTGACTTCAAAACCTTCTAGGCCTTGGCTAAAAAATGTAATTGGCTACTCAAGGTTATCATCACTTGCTTGGGTAAGCATGGAAAATATTACCTCTTCATTGCCGAAGGTGTAGAGGTTAAAATCTTTGGTGAAGTTAAGGCTAATCAAAGTAGGAGCCTGGGCTATGGCCTGCTTGATTTCTTCAAAACTATATTTTCATTGTACTATCCATGTGAACTCCTCACCCTTCCTCAGCATAGAGGTCAATGGCTTGACCATCTCCACAAAATTTGGGATAAATCTCCATATGAAATTTATCTTATTGAAGAAGCTTCGCAAGCCTTTCTTGTGTTTGGGTAAGGACAGCTCTAGGATGGAGTGAACTCTTTCTGGATCAATAGCCAAACCTTTCAAAGAAACAATGTGTCTAAAGAGCTTTCCCTCATGGACAGTGAACATGCATTTCTTAGGATTGAGAGAGATACCAAACTCTCTACACCTCTCAAAGATTTATCTGAGGTGTTTCATGTGTTGGCTCACTTCCTTGGAGAAAATTGTCACATCATCAAGATATACTAGCACAGTCTTATTTATCAGGCCTTAAAAGGCCATGTCCATAGCTTGTTGGAAAGTTGCACCAGCATTAGATAGTCTGAAAGGCATTTTCATATAAGTAAACACTGCCCACTTGGTTTTGAAGGCTATTTTGTGTTGGTGATAGTCTTGCACCAAAATCTAGTTATATCTTGAATATCCATCCAGGAGGGAGAAACACTCACTACCTATCACCATCTAATGTATTTGCTCCATGCTTGGGAGAGGATAATGGTATTTTAAAGAGACTCTATTGAGATCTCTAAAATTGATGCACAATCTGATCTCCCCATTCTTTTTCCAAATAGGAACAAGATTGGCCAGCCAAGAAGAGTGTTTGATTGGAAATATTATCTTAGACTCAACCAACTTGGTGAGTTCCTTTCACATGAGAGGCTCAATCATTGGGTCGATAAGCCTCTAATTCTACTTAATTGGTTTGGTGCCTTCTTCTAGTTCAATGGTATGTTGGGCTAAGCTTAGGTCAAAACCCTTCAAATCACTATACTCTCAAGCAAAGGTATTGGTAAATTCTTGGCACAACAAGATGAAGGCCTGCCTTTCCTGGTTTGTGCACACTTTTCCAAGTGTAAGCAGCTTTTCCTTGAATATTTCCACCTTCTCATGGTGCTCCTCCTTTGTTCTAATGTACACCTTATCACTTCTCAATTGGTCATTTCCATTGAAGATACTCTATAGAGTGACCAAACCTTTGGGGAACTTATTATTCTTCAGCTGAACAATTTTGCTGCCATATTGTTGCTATAGCTTTGCCTAGTTTTTTTGTAGAAAATTCCACTTCTTGTAGGAAAATTTCTATTTGATGATCACTATTGAAAAATTGCCAGTTGGTGATGTTGTTAGGTACAAAAGGCTAGATCACTACTTTTAAGTGATGTGAGCTATGGTCTCAGCCTATTTCCTAAGCAATATCAAATTGGGCACCAACTACTACCAGCCTATCTACTTGCTTGTTCCGTTCTCTAGGAATGGAGGTAATATTAAAAGTGAAGAAATTTTCCACTAAGTCCCATACCTTATGTTTGTAGGACTTTAGTAGATAATTCTTCATCAAATTTTGTCCTCTTACCTAGTTGACAATCAGCTCGCTATCACCAAATACTTGCAGCTCTTTGATTCCTCTTTTCCTCGCCCACTCCAAGCTACAGATGAGGGATTCATATTCTAAAACATTTGATTTGTAGGAAAATTAGAACTGAAAGGCTGAAATATACCTCTCCTTTAAAGGAGATACCAGCACTACTCCACCACCAACTCCTAGCTTACTCCTTGAACCATCAAAGAATAGCTTCCATAAACCTGAGTTCTCCTAGCTAGCTTTCATCAAATTTGGTACAAAAGTACCCTCTTCATGCATGCAATAAATTCCAAGGCCTACCTCGTCTATGAATTTGTATGGATCATGCTCGAAATTGTCACTTCCTCATTCATCTAAGAGCAAGTTTGCAACTCCCTCAAGGGTAGAGGATTAAGATTGGTCTATTTGGAACTCTTCCTAGTCAATGATGGCACAACTAACATTTTCTACCTTCAGTGAGTAAGGTTCTAGATGATCTCTATGGAGTTGCTCAGATTCAATCTTGACTTTAGTCCCATACTTGGTTCTAAAAACTAGATAAGACCAATTCGTTACTAAATAGCGACCTATCTTAGATGTAAAATCCCTGGATAAGTAGATGGCAAAGTAGGGAGGGACATCTGCCACTACCACATCATGAGGAACTAAGAAAGTCAGGCAAGCATGTAGAATCAAGCTCAAACCTCTTGCCACCCCAATTGTCTTTGTTGGGGTTCCATCTAGCTACAGAACTCCCTTGGTCATCTCTTCGTATTTCAAGCCCAACTTGTCAGCTAGGCATTATTGAGGTGCTTGCTCCACTATCAATATGCAATTATGTACCAATAAATCTCCTATGACTAGGGACACATAAAAAAGAGGAACCTTCTCTTCCTTCTAGGTCTGACTTGAGGTGGAAGGCTATCCATTCATAATCAAAACATTATCAGCTTTTGCTGGGACAACTTGTTCATCTAGTTCATGCAATTCCTTTCACAGCATGCCTTTCTTCCCTGGTATTGACAGTGAATCCCACAAGGAGACGTTCATGTGTAGCTTCTTCATCTCATCAACCACGTTGACTCAAGGGTTGACTTCCTTTAAAATTTATTTGGAATTATGTATAGCCTGAGGTGTAGGCTAAGGAGCTGGAGGTACAAACAATGGTCTGAAGCTTGGAACTTTTTGATTTACATGTGATGAAGGAGGTGTTGCTGATGTTTGGGTAGTAGCCTAAGCTTCTTCCATTTCCCTTCTTTTGAATCTTATGTTGGTTGCAACATATTCAACCTAATTGTCTACAGTGCCCACATAATTGATTGAATAAAATTCTCCTTCCAGATGATTCATGAGGGTAGAATCAGGCTAGGCCTGATTGCTACTCGTGTTGGGTTGCATTAGAGTCTCAAAGACTTAAGAATGGGTGGTTGCCTAATTTTCTTATATATTTGGGTAATAACCCATCATTTAATTTACATAAACAACCTACTCTTGACCATATCCTATGGTTGAACAACCTGGTTGTTCCTACACTAGATTGTTTTGAACGGGCACCATGACCTTAGATGATGAAGGGGTGCTTGGGTTATAGCCTTGAAAGGGTCTAGTCTGAGTAAGCTGACATGTCCTTGATTGTAATTTTAGAAAGGGGGTCTAGGGGCTTGACCATACTATTGGTATCGTTGGTTTGGTCTGTTGCTTTGAGCTTGCTGCCTTTTAAGAGCCACAAGTTCATTTGACATACTTTACAATATAATCTTAACTTCTTGAATCTCATTAGATGGAGCAGAAACTAGTTTCTCTATGTTAGGTAGAGGAGCTAATGTGGGAGTAGCAGTCTGAATTAGAGGCAGCATTTTAGGGAAAAGTGGCATATGGGGTCTAAGATCTATTTTCCCAGCCTGCACTAAGCAATTTTTAGCTACTATAACTATGTCATAGGTAGCAGGTAGCACATGTCCTCCCATGGATTGTATCATAATAGTGATATCACTATTCAATGCTCTTAAATAATATAAGAAATAATATCTAGGAGTAGGTTTTAACATAATGTGGATTTTATCCCAAGTCTTCTAAAATTGAGCATTAAAATCCTGCATGTATTCATGTGGGGCTATTTTCATGGTAGTTAGCCGCTCAGCAAGTGAGAGGTGGTCGCTCTTTTCTCCAAAATGGTCTACCAAGTGAGTGCCCAATTCATTCTAAGAAATGATTGAATTTATAGTCAAAGTTCCATACCAGTTAAGAGCTTTGCCTTTGAGAGATAATGCTAGTAATCTGATTGCAATATTTTCCTCAATGACATTATGGATATTGCAGAGGTTAGCAATATTTATAATGTGTTCAATGACTATGATGGGCCCCTCTCCATCAAAAGAAGGCACACTTTTGAGGGCTACTCTTGGAATTGGGTCATAACATTGGAGATTCAATGGGCTCTAACCATAAAAAGTCATAAAGGGAAGTGCCATAGCTATAACGGGATGTAACTATGGCCCTGCTACGTATGTGTTCCTTATAGCAGGTCTGGGAGGGTGGTTTGTTGAATAAGGATGGGTCCTCTCAAACCTCAATCTTTTTGCTGAATTCAAAGGCAACTCAATGAAGTCAAAAGGAACACCCTTAGAAGCAGATCATGTGGTGACTTTAGGCATAGGAAGTCAAACTGGTCTTTGATTAGGAAATGAATTTCTTACCAGTGGAGTCGCCAGATGCTAAAAATAGTTGACTTGCTGTAACAGGACTAGCATCAATCCTGAAACTTTACTGAGTGTAAAAAATTGAGTCCCATTGGGCATGCCAAAAATTGTTGATGTAGTGGATTGCACCTGAGGTAGGAGGCCGAGATCCTACCTTCCACATGTCAAAATGGAAACTCCCCTTTCACCTGTGGGATTGGAAAAGTTGGAGGGGAGAGTCTCTAGGTAAGGGCTAGCTCCCTTTGATAAATTTGGGTTTTTTTAATAAGTTCTAATATAGGTATATAGATATATAATGGGGGGGTGAAAAGGGAGAAGGATTACAGGAAAACAAAACTACTCTAAAAGAGGTGATGCACCAAAAATGATTAGACCTACTCACACTCACACTTGAAGCCAGAGAAACACATACATACACTTTAAATTGGTAGAAGGACTAGGTTATAAGAAGCTTAATAGGGAGGCTTTAATGGAACACACAGAAAATAGAGACTCACCAAAGGTGCTATGGAAAGGCACACTATATAGTATCTTCTTCTGTCTCTGCACTTCTAAATACAACTCTCCTCATCACCTACAAGAATGGCACCTTATAGACACCAGGTGTGTTGGTGTTAAGCTTGTGGAATCATTAAGAAGCAATGACTAAACACAAACTAACACTCAGACACACATAGATATATCTAACTAGAATAGAGGTAAAAATGCATTTATTGATTTTAGGTGAAAATTTGCTAGGGATTCACCTTACAAATGTGGAAGATTCTTTTTCAAATGACAAGTCTCCAATATATAGAGGAAAGAAGGAGGCCTTTTGGCACCCCTTTTTACAAATGACCTATTTGCACTCCAGTCATTGAGAAGAGCAAGTTGTTTAAACACCAATGAGAACTTATGAGAAATGTTGTTTGTCTAATTGCAAGACCGCTTCTTCAAGGTGATTATGCAGTTTGTCTGCTCATTAATGTGAAATGAAGAAAAATGGGTTGCACTATTAGCTACTTACACCTCCTAGTAATCAATTCATGGGCACTATATCACCTACTAGAGTAACTTCTTGAATTGGTGCCTCCCTTCACCACTTGGGCTATCTTCCTGTTCTTACACTTGGCACTTTTCTCTCTTTGTTCTCTGGGCTCTTTGTCTTTTTCTTGCTTTATCTCCTTCTACTCCTTTAACCCTCAAGGGTGATCTTTTGGTGGGTTGTTGCATTCCTTGGGCTCTTTCCATGGTTGGCATGTAAGTATTTAAAAACTAAGGGCTATTTCACTACCTTAAAATTAACGTTCGCACAGCCGTCACCTTGAAATTGAATACCCAATGGCTAGTCCATTTCCTTAAAATTGACGGCTTTCAAGACATCACCATCCTTGGTAAAAATCTATTGGGTCTTTTTTGCAGGCTTTTTCCATGGGTTTTTTACTTTGGGCTTTTCCTTCAGACAAAAGTTCACAAGAATTGTCCCGATCTTTGTGTCCTTTCACCTAAAGCTCTTTTCCTTCGGGCTTCTTACTCACATCCTTCTCCAAATTCCTTCAAACTTTTGTCTGAAGGAATTCCTTCAGATAAAAAGTTTGAAAGAATTCATCCATAATATTTTCTACATGCTTTTGAACTCCTTCAGCTGCCTTTGAAATGCTCTTTGCCCTTCGTAAGGGCACCTGCCCTTCAGCTTTGGGGTGCCCCCTTGAACCAAGCCATTGAACCAACCCATTAAACCAAAATTGGTTCAATGGTTCAACACTACATGCCAAGCCTTCGTTGAACCAAGCCTTTGAATTGTTCTCTTGAACCAATCATTGAACCGGTTCAATGATTTAACACTACGTGCTGAGCCTTTGAACCAAGCTCATTGAACCATGCAATGAATTGAATGCTTGAACCAAATGATGAACCCACCAATTGAACCAAGGCATTGAACCAATGAATTAAACCAAGCTAATGAACTTATTGATTGAACTAATCTATTTGAACCAAGGTGATTGAACCAAGTGATGAACTCACCAATTAAACCAAGCAATGAACCTGCCGATTGAACCAAGCGATGAACCCAAGGCATTAAACCGGTTTAACAGTTTAAAAGTGTTAACTCTTAGAAATATTATGTCATTGAACCACTCTTCTAGCCTTAAGGAAAAGTTTCTTCTGAACCATTTTAGCCCTCTTTCCTTATGAATTTCTTTAGACAAGATTTTGAAGAAGCTTTGCAAAACCTTGCACTCTCTGAATTGGTTCTTCATCTATCAAAATATTACACCTGCAAAGTTTGTAGAAAAACTCACTATAGAGTCTGTAGAAAATCAAACCTTGTTGAGTCTGTAGAAATTCTTTCTCTTGTGCAAAATCAAAAAATGAATTGGCCTAAAATAGCAGAGGAAGAAGGGGACCGATTTTTGTCTTGTTACACCAAAAATGGTCAATAGTCTATAAAGAACTCTCAAATCGACCATCCATTACTGGTAGTATTTATTAGTAGTTCTTGTTCATACTCTATGTTTTAAGTATGCCTTACTTCATGCACCTATTCTATATGTAGCACAATAACTTCAATCATCTAAGGCATGGCCTCCTCCTCTAGTCTCTTACCTACATGATCTAAAAGCAATTTTTTTAATAGGGTTAGCATCCATTAAAATTATAGGAGGAACATGATGTTAGTCAACTCTTGTACTTTAGCCTCCTGGCTATCTTTCTTCCTATGCATGGCACTTGCTTGTGCCTTTAAATCTATGGCCAATTAGAGCTCTACCTACAAATTTTGTATTACACTTATGGCTTATTATAGGACATACTTCTTTGTGTTAGGTTAGGGTAGGGAAAAACTCTTGGATCAAGTCATAATATGCACTTAGTGTGGCTTGGCTTACCATACTCTAAGCATAGTTATTTTATCAATACAATAGGTAGCTAAGTGGTGAACCCACTCTGAGTTGTGGACTACACCGTAGGTGTATCCTTGTGAGTCTTTTATGGCATAGTAACCCATATATATTATTTTTTCTTGTTCCTAACCATGTTACAACCCTTTTCTATGCCAAGCCAACCTTGAGTCAACTTTTTTTAAAAGTTTGGGCAATCCTCAAACCTATGTGGTCACTAAAAATACCCACACATTAGGTACATAAGATAGTCACACTAGTAATGATTAGTTGACCTATACTTGTACCATGATCATGGTGAGATTATTCCTCCACCACATCCACCACCTCACCGATGCATGCCTCACTAATTCTCATAGCCAAGATTTTTCTGACCATAGCCTTCATTTCTTTGACCTACCTACCCACCAGCGATGGTCATTTTCCTATCTTTCATCTCTCTCCATATTTTGGTACATATCATCAATGACTTGATAATATGATATTGAATGAGTATAAGCATCACACATATTAAAAAATATGGTAGTGTTTGATTGAATGGCATGTTATAATAGGGGATAGTTTTGAGATTCATATAGCCCATTACAAACTTCATAGCTAAGAATTAAGATGTAGAATTTCTTCATGAGCAATTATTCTTGTTATGCCCCTCCATCTCATAGTCAGTACACCACAATCCACTATGAGTATCATGCACCAAACTAGCAATTAGCTTTGTAACTAGGAGGCCATTGACATGATCTATACCTCCATAAATGGGTTGATCCTAATGTTAGTTATGCCTAATGCCTTGAAATATAGAATATATTTAAGTTTTTTGTAGGGGTTTATGAATGTCTTCATAGAAAATTCTCTCCTAAAAGGTAATAGCAAGCCCCTAATAAACCATTGCATGTATTGGGAGGGGTGGATATCATATGGAAGCTTAGAAAGGAGGGTTTTAAAATATGTGTCATATAGGTGCATGCTCTTGGTATCCCTTGGTTGATTCAATTAAGTACCACAATGCTCTATTACTCAAACTTAGGAATATTAAATTTCTTCAAGAAATCCTCCTTTAGTATGTTTTAATCAATAATATCCTAGTTTGGATAAAATTTTTGATACCAGGTATGGCTGCAATCCATTAAGGTGGTCATGAACTGAGTCACCTTATGCTTTGAATGGGTAATAACTTGAGCATACCATTGAAGTCCATACTTGAGCACATGCTCTATGACATTCTCTATGCTATGATACTTGAGAAAATTCATCACCACTTTGTAATAAATCTACTAAGGGGGTGGTGCTAGAGTCTGAGGTGTTTTCCCCCTTAGTGTCTATGTTGGATGGTCCTTCAATGCCTTTAGTTGTAGGGTTGAGTGTTAATATTATTGGCATAGATTTTTTTTGATGGTTAATTACTATTCACTTATGGCATTAAGCCACTTCTTATGGGCTATTACCTAATCAACATATCTAACATCTTCTCAACAAGAATAATTGCACTTATATTCTAGATTCTTAGGTTGGTTCTCATTTTTTTCATGGTATTTTTATCTAATTCCTCATAAGGGATAAATTATTTGATCACAAAGTATTGGTTCAAAGTTTAAAGTCTATCAAAGTCAATGTTGATAATAGGGTTAGTTATCATTCTTCTATCTTCTAGGGGTGAATCTAGTACATGAGATTGTGCTTTAGGTTCAAAGGGGGTAGGTGCTTCAAACACATCCTCATTCATCATGTCTTATAATAACCCAAGGAATTTTGAACCCAATTTTTGAGTTTGATCTCTTACTTCCTCATCTCTTTCCTCATGCTATTGAAATTCAAAGGATCCTTCCCCATGCCCTTCCCACTCACTACAGGTCCTCTCAACACTTATAGGTTCCATATCCTCTATGAGCTTACACATTTCCTTATTTTAGGTCTACCTTTAGATCTCTTAGGTGTCAAGTTACTCATCCCTTTCCATCATGCCTCACCTACTCTTTCCCTTCTCACCTTCTGTGCTTGCTCATACACAAGGATTTTAGCCTTCCATTCTAATGTTTTCAATATTATAATCCAATATAAATTTCTTTAGTTTTATGTTAATCCCTCTTACGAATTCACCCATTTATTTATTAAATAAATCATACTCTACTTATTTAGGTTAAGAGAAGGTTGACATGACAATTCCAACACATAGTTATTTAGCATGCTACTCCATCACTTATCTATAATGTGAGTCCAAACATCATCTAGGATCTCAAGCCTCTCTATGTACTCCTTGGTCCACTCAATACATTGGATATATCTTTGTCTTTTAGAGGTAATATAGGTAACCAACCATTGATACACATGCTCAAGCAGTTCAAAAAATAACACCTCCTATAGAACATCATATAGGTTAGTTTGCACCCGTTCTCTTCACTTTTGTCCTTGACATGTTGAATGGTTTTGCATGAACCTATCTTCCACTTGATCTATCTAGTACTTAGTGTTATTGAGAAAAATTTGGAGCATTTATTTATTTCACCATTACAACAACAAAATTCATCATGGGTCTTGATAATGAAACCAAAATATTGTAAAAATGTTTCCTTCCTTAGTTTGTGTGCTTAGTCATGTACTTAAAAATCAATCAAACTTAGTTTTATACTTGATATAGGTATGTGAAATTATAGTGAGAGTTTGTGGTGCAAAAAAATTAAATGCACTACTATACTAGCATCAATTCACACAAGGAGGAAGCCTTGTGTACTCACCCAAAGTGCAATAATGAAGGGACTAGGGGCCATGTTGGGCTAGTTAAAACATGGTGAAACCTTATTCTCAATGGGAATTAGTCATTTTTATAGTGATATTATACAAATTCATTGACGTAAATATATTTGTATTAAGATCCATAGGCATGAGCCTATTCAAAGAGATTAGTTTTGGCCATGGTGGCACATGTCAATCTTAGACTAGTTCTAGCTATTTAGAGGTGCAAGTATTTTAGATAGTTATTAAAGTACCATTTGGGTGATTATTGGAATAGGGGGATAACTCTTAATTAGAGTTTCATTCATCTATCTAGTGCTCTAGTTGTAGGGGTCAAGGTTCAAGCACATGCCTATATTAACACTTAAGATAGTTTCTAGCTTATTGTGAGTTTGTTACTTTACACAAGATGGCATTAATGTAGGGGGAAAATCTTCATTAGTTAACATGTTCACATGTAAAATTTATACTATCATAACTATGAAATTAAATTTTTAAACACAAAATAATGTTGTAATCATCTAGAAATGAGAAATACTTAGTTGTCCTCAATAACATTCTTCATTAATTCATAGTTTTAGTATGTACATTTTATAACATGAAAATAAAGCATGTGCTCATATTTTAAAATACTCATGCCAGTGACTCACATGATATCTTGGGTTATAATATTACTTTACCTAGTTTATGCATATTATAATATAATAATGGTGTCTATCAAGTTTAGTAGAATTTCCCTACCATTAATAACCTTTTTCCTTTTTAGGTCTAAGCTCACTTTTATAATCAAAGGATAATCTTATTACCATGTTGGATGGGTAAAATATTAGTGTTGAGATATCATTGGGGTTAATTATTCCATTTACTCCACTACTCTAACACTTACACTCTCTAACTACCATGTGTAAGCACTTGATGAGATTCTCCTTCAAACCTAGGTATTAAGCAACTGCCTGCCAGCTGGTAAAATCTCTTTGAAGATTATTTTAGTTGGTGATAAAGGTATAAAAATAGAAAATGTCACCAAATATTGACTCATGATAAGATTTTCTATGTTGGTGTAGTCCACTAAGAAACACAAAAAGGGGCCCAACAAATATACTAATGAAAGGCTAGATTCCTGAGATCAAAACAATAAGCCTATCATATTTGAATATAGCTATGGTAATTTTTATTGATAGTATAATTCATGTGAATAAATGGTCCAAATTCATATAAGGTCTCTCTAATGACTTCAAATAGTTATAGAATAGAATGGTGCAAATACTAGGAAGCTTGATCAAGGATCCAACCATCCTCAATACTATTGGCTTGATAATTGATGAAGATTTCCAACAAAGGGCTACTTAATTCATTAAATAAGTCAAGAATAAAAGATAAGGTACTATAGGTACTGATAATAATTGTATTTTAGAAATGATATTATTAGTAGAGGAGAAGATTGAGAATGTTAGAAACATAAAAAAAACAATGGATAGAGTTGATGGAGTTTTCAAAGACTTGGTAGAGCAAGAAGAGGAGTTACTCATAGACCCAATCATTAGTTTTAGATTTACTGATGATTAGTATGATAAAATTCATGAATATTTTGAATCAAAAACAAAAGGATATAGTATTAGGGATGCCTCAAGGTAAAATAGGTTAACTTATAATATTCTCTTGTATCAAAACATTGTAAAATCATTTAGAAAGAATATTCTATTTTGTAAAAGCATGTGCAATTTGTAATGCAAGTGGATTATAGCTTAGCCCATTTGAAAAGTATTATTGAATCTAGAATTTTGTAGAAGGATAAATTCCCTTTACACTTAGATAATTCTCATTTGATAGTGATTAACTGGCATACCTCATATGTTGCCTATAAAAAGGGGTATTGTCATTGTAAAGTGGAAGAATTTCTTAGAGCAAAAAATTTTGTCTAAATTTTTGATCAAGTAATGAAATAAAGAGAATTTTTCAAAGACTACCTTGTATTTATTCATGTTTTTATTATCATGGATAATTAAATAAGTATATGGTTTGATGTTAGGTTTGAATTGCTTTTATGAAATTTAGATGTGCATATGTGAATGCATATTTGTTAATTTGAGCTTATGCTAGGTTGAATGAAATATTTTAGATTCATTTAATTTTAAATGATTTTATTGAAGATATTAAAATTCAATTTTAATATAAAATTAAATATTTAAAGTGAATTTTATTTCTTATTTTAATTCTTTCAAATATCCTTAGACATTTGCCTAGTATATGATAGGATCTATGATTTTGGAAATTTCATGTCATATGCTAATTTGATTGCATGTCTTTAATGAGATTCAAGATTTTTTAAGATATTTAGACTAAATATTATAATAATCATTCTTTATATCTTACCCTAACTATTTTCTTTTTTCTTTGATCAATCACTATAGTTTAGTTTGTTATTGTGAATATTCATGCTAGATTAGGTTTTAGGTTTTAGGTTTGGATCATCATTCATTAGACTTGATTCAAATTGATTTAGATGCTTCATAAATCCTTAGGACCATGGTTAATCCTAATAATCATTTACATTATCATTTTTTGACCAGCCATATAGCTTGACCATTACTCCACCACAAATCTCAAGAAGATCGAAAATAACAAATCATGTAAAAGATTCTTTGAATTTTAAAATGAGAAATGTTTTAAATTATATGTAAACCATATGATACACTTAAATGCATCAAAATATATGAGATTAAGAAAAATAAGTGGAAAACATGGATATATTTAGCCAAATAGAGGATAAATTTAGCCAATAGGTATATGGTTGACTAGGTGGATAGATTTTTGTCAAGAAAATTTATAGAACAAAGAGATATAAGGACATAGTCAAGATAGTTGATTATGTATTGAAAGGGATGAAATCAAAATATATTAAAATTAATAAACAAACATATGGTTCAATAATTTACTACTAAACATGTAACTAAATAGGAAGATAAGTATACATCATTAGACAACTCGACTATGTATTGCAGTTAGGAAGGCTAAACAATATATACGAGACTATACTGATGTAAATAATAATGTTCTAAAATAGAGGAATTTTTTCAAAGATAATTTTGAATCAAAATGAAAGTAATAACAGAAGTAATTAGGTCAAGTTGACTTACTTGATTAGAACACACAACATAAACCTTATACCAATATTGAATGCAAGTTTTGTAATACAACATACAATAATCAAAAAACAAGAAGTAATTGAAAAGTAAATGCTCACTAGTTGGTCACCCCAAGTGTTATTAAGTTATGATAAAGTGTTAATTTTAATTTTAGAGGGGATTTGGATAAAATAATGAATTTGAAAAAAATATAAGCCTAGTTTTAAAATATGTAAGCTAAAAGGGATATGTATTGGTGATGGTACTAGCTTGGTATTGGGGCCTACTCCCT
Source organism: Torreya grandis (assembly GCA_037957365.1). Taxonomy (NCBI): domain Eukaryota; kingdom Viridiplantae; phylum Streptophyta; class Pinopsida; order Cupressales; family Taxaceae; genus Torreya; species Torreya grandis. The sequence continues at coordinate 454,035 of JARHVA010003663.1, read as the reverse complement.
CACTTAAAAATCCCACAATGACAAGGGTATTAGGTTCTTTTAAAATATATATCATCAACCATGTATTTATATTTGGCTAAAAAACCAAGTTAGATTCTCCCTTGGTGATCAAATCCAAGTAGGTAGGCCTTGGGAAGATGAATGTTTAATGCTTTTTTAATGTAAAGTGATTTTGTAGTGTGTGTAAAAGAGAAAAATAGTATCAATAAAATGGTAATTTAAAAAAAATACCTATTTAATCTATGTGAGTTACTTTAATCATTAAAATAATTTAAAAGGAAAGGTGAATTAATTACTAGCAAATATAGGTTAATTCCTTAATTGAGAAGAGTACATAGTCAATTTAAGCAACAATATATAAAATAGTGATGAATAGAGTCAAATTTATTGATATTATTCTACGGAAGTAAGATATATAAAAACATAATCCAATAGGTTGAGTATGTCTTCTAGATGTAATATATATTATAGAACTATGTCAAATAGGTCAACTCAATTTATCATAGGGCTATAGTTTTATAGACTACAAACTTATGAAAAATGGTATCGAAAGAAGAAATGAATTGGAAAATAGAGAGAAAAATGAACCTAGGTATGATTCAAGATGTTTTATATTGAAAAAAGTTTATGCTATGATTTTCAAGTATTATTTCAAAAAAATTCTAAGTTGATTGGTTTGACCAAGTTTGCAAATTCCTATCTATTGAAGAAAAAGTTACAAATAGAATCAACTAGTTTGACTATGTTTGTAGATGTGTATGTTGATAAAAAAAGAATAATAGACAAAGTTGAGTAGTTTGACTATGTATGTAAATCTAGATCTCAAGAATATTAATGTACCTAATTTATTGAACTAATAACATATATTTGGTGAAGACCTACATAGATATAACATACTCATTTTGTAATTATTATGTGTTAAACCTACACAAAGAATGTTAGAAATATACTAACCAGTTTGATACACTACTATAAATATATAAAAATATAATATGATGACAAAAATTATGGCATGAAAGAAAACCTACAAGGGTTTTATTCACGTCAATTTCACTAGAATGTATACAAAAGGAAATACAACTGAACTATTCATCAATCCTAGCTCAGAGAAGATAAATCCTACTTAAACTTATGATTATTGATACATTAGATATTTGGGTCATGGCCAATATAGATCTACTAGACATAAATAAGGGATTTATTACCACAAAAAAATCACTAGAGAGGGTTTCAAAGCCTCTAGTCCATACAATTACCATAGCTAGGTCCTATATTTTCATATTCAAAAAAGTAAATGACAAGTAAAGTAAAAGCCTAATCTCTTTCTCACCAAAGCTTGTGGCATAAAATGGGTGTTAGTAAATATAAAAGTAAACATGCATAAGATAATCTTAATTAAGCTATGTATAGGTAAAACCCTAATATTTGAAGAGAGAGATATATTCAAAATCCATTACCTATGCTAATTATATCTACTAAAATAGAGGAGTAAAGTTAGAGATACTTACCTTGAAGATAAACCTGTCGAGACTCAATCTCTTCATTTGCCAAAGGTGCTTCACAAGAGGTTGTTGTGGTTTTTAAAGATCACTAAGAAATACTAAAGCATCCAAGACTTTTCCACAAGAAAATATTCTACTCCAAGTAGAAACCCTAAGCTATAACTCTTTAAGTAGAATGGTGGAAGAGAAAATTGTAAAGAAGCACAAATGAACAATTAACTCTTGTTGTTTCTCTAATAAATGATGAAATGAATGTGTATATATAGTTGAATCTAACCTTAAAACTTTTTAAAAGTTTATCCAATAGGGTTAACCCAATCAAATCTATATCATTATTGATCAAAACTAATTAGGTCTTGGTTTAAGTTGGCCAGGGGTCAACATAGACCATAAATGAGTTTTAACAACTAAATTATTGGGTCAATGGGGATGACAATGTAATGTAAACCATTGGAAAGGGTTTTAGGCTTATGGAAGGGCTAATGAAAGCATAAAATGACTAGAAGAAGGTGAAAGAGAGGATACAATGCTTAGGGAAGTGTTTTAGGATAAGGTTGGATTGATAGAAAATGGTGGTATAGGGGATAATAATCATGTGAAGCACCAATGATCTATCCACCCCATTCTTAGTGCACCTTTTAAGGCTTATGATATAGGAGAATCATTCTTAGGAAGCTTTTTGTCTTAAATTTTGGTTTGTTTTCATGATTTTTGGTTTGGAGATGGTTTATATGGATTTAAAATGCCTCCACCATCCTTAGATTTCAATTTGGTAGTTTAGAATTTCTCCTAGATACTTAGAATTTCAAATTATTAGTTTTCCCACCAAAACTTGTTATTCAAAAATTAGAATAATTTGCATATAGTTACGATTGCATGGGTAATTAAATGTCTTAGTATATATTTTAAACATGTTTTTAACACATATAATGATATATTCAATTCATGTTAAGGGTTTAAGGTTTCACATGTATGGAAATCCAATGTTGGTTCAAACTCCATGCTTCTAAACTTACCTTGTGACCATTGAAAAGGTCCCTCAAGGTAGTTACAGTAGTTATATGCCATATAAAATATGTAATTTTAAAATATGAGGTTGTTTTTTCATTTTTTTAATGACATGAGTTTCAAATTAATAAATAAAAGACCTCTATTTTTGAAGAGTTGTGACCTACAAGCCCTATTTTTGAGTTTACATTATTCATTCATGACTATGTAGCTGTGTTCTTTGGTTGAATCTAAAAATAAAATAAGGTATAGACTTATAAAAGGATTGGGTAAGTTCATTTGTGTTTATTAGAAGTTTTTTGAATGATTTCATTACTTGGAATGTTGTATTTTGTTGCCAATAGGAATATAGACCTATAGATTGCTTGGATTCATGCACAACAAAAGAGAAACTCAGTTAGAAAACATGAACATAGGATTAATTAAGGTTTTATAATGATTATAAATTGTGTCTAGGGCCTAAAAAAAGCTAATACATCTTTCATAATCCAAGAAAATACATTAAAACAATCTCAAAACATTTATTTGTGCTCTCAAGCTTGAATAGGGGTATAAAATCCCTAAACTAGGGTTTTGAAAAAAGAGAGAGTTTACACCATCTAATCTTGATAAAAAATTTTATTTTTTTTAATTTAAGGTGTTTAATGTTAATAATAAATTTCAAAATAGGTGCAATCTTATTGGTATGGATTATAGTGGATTGTGTGCTCAAAGCCTAGAAAAAGGCTTAATTATGAAGGCCTAATGAGAGAATGTTAGTCTGGAGAGAGAGTCTAAACCTAAAATTTCAAAAAATTGTAACAAAATATATTTTACCTATAATTACCCTCATATCATATTTATCACTTGTACTCTTTCCATACAAGGTAGAATTTTGAGAAAAAAGATACTAGAGTGGTTTAAAGCCCTAAGAAAGTTGGTAAGGAAGGCAAAGTTGAGACTTAGCACTGAGTTTCTCTACATCATATCAGTATTAGAGCCAATAAAGGACACTTTTAAATAATTGTAATAGAATAGATTCATTGTAAGAGAGAGAATCATGTACTTGTTTGATAAATTCCTTAAGAAAAAGTTAAGATACTACCAAGAAAGAATGTAGTAGGTGAGAGAACAACAACCTTGCAGATGGGGGATGTCATATTGAAGGAATTAAGGAACCTTAGGGTAAATTTTTATTCTAGGATCACATAAATTGAGTTTAACTAGAGAAGAGGAATGGTCATAGGTTATTTGAGTGACCAAGAGAAAGATGAACCCAAGCACTAGAATTCAAAGATAGATAGAGAGAGAAAGACTGAAGAGTAGAAGTTTGAGAGACTAATGAAGGTGGTGAAAGGGTAGGGATATAAGCCCAAATTGTATCTTCCAATATATGTATGTAACCTTAATGGGTAAGAACTCCTTGACTGGATATGGGAGTTAGACAAATACATTGATTTTGAACATATTCTAGAAGAGCAACAGGTGAAGTTTACAAGAACCAAGTTGAAGGGCCATGCATCTTTGTGGTGGTATTACATAAAATATGAGAGAAGGAAGAAATAAAATGCCAATATCAAGTCTTTAAATAAGATGGTGGTAAATTTCAAGAGTAAATTCTTGCCTAGTGACTACATCACTAATTGGTAAAGGAAGATCCATAACTTGAAGTAAAAAGATATGGGGTGAGAGAGTACACTAAATATTTATAAAAATTTATAACTATATTAGGTAATATGTAAGATGATAATGATAAGGTGGAAAGGTATCTCAATGGATTGAGACATAACTTACATGATGAGTTGAGTCTAGCCAGTCCTAAAACTCTTAAAGAATGTTACTAGGTTACATTAAAGGCTGAAGATAAACTTAATAGAAATAAAAATCAATAGAATGTAAGAAGGGGCATAAGTTTAAAAGGTAGAGGATATCAATGGGTTAGAGGATAGTCACAAAGAAATAATCAAAGAGACTATTAATTCATAAGAGTAGCCCTCTAGTTTAAGAGATGCTTTTAGAGGTAGGAGACCTTAAAATAGAGGTAGATATGCATCAAATGGTAGAGGATCAAGTGGATTTATAAGAACAAGTTTAAATTTAAATAATTTTTCTAGCCATAAATCATGGGAGTACTTAGAGGATCATCTAGTAGGTATCTAAAGAACTGAAGGGAGAAACTAGATTGAACAAGGAGTTGAGGAGGAGAATGTTTGTTCTCCATCACTTATGGAAGATTTTGGAGTTGGAGAATCATTTATTATGAGGGTATTGATCAAGCAACCCAAGGAGGAGGATCCACCACAAAATAAGACTCTTTTCTATGTCTTCTCATACATTTTAAGGTAAGTATTACAAGATGGTCATAAATTTAAGAAGCACAAATAATCTAGTTTTAGTGAAAATGTTTAATAAGATTAGGTTGAAGAATATACCTCACTCCACACCATACAAGGTATCATGGTTGAATAAGAGTTATAAATTCCTGGTAAGTGATCAAATTTGGGTGGATCTCTATCTTGGAAGGTACAAGGACAAAGTGCTTTGTGATGTCATCCAAATAGATGTTTTCCATGTGCTTCTTAGGAGACCTTAGAAAAATGATAGGCAAACCAATCATGATGGAAGAAATAATATATACACCTTGGTCAAGGATGGAGTCAGTCATACCTTGCTGCCCATTAAGGATGATGAGACTGATCAAATTTCCTCACACATGCTTTTGGTAAGTGGCAAGGAATTTTTAAATACCATGAATGAATAAAAATTAGGATTTGTATTGATAGTCAAGCCTAGCATTGTTATTATAGCCATAAATATTAATGAGATGCACCAAGAGATCCAAGATATGTTGAATAAATATGAAAAGATAGTTGTTGATGACCTACCTATCACACTTCCACCTATGACAAACATAACACATCACATAGATTTTCTACCTTAAGTAAGTGTACTTAAAAAGGAAGACTATAAAATTAACCTTCAAGATAATGTTGAGATCAAAATACAAGTACAAAATTTTCATGATAAAGGGATGATCAAAAAAATCCTAAGTCCTTATGTAGTGCCTATAGTGTTAGTATTGAAGAAGGAAGGTGAGTGGAGAATGTGTACTTATTCTAGGCCCATACATAAGATCACCATAAGATATAGATTTACACTTCCTATAATGGATGATTTGATAGATTGCTTTAGTGGATCAAGCTATTTTTATAAGATTGATCTCAAGAGTGGATACTAACAGATTATAATCAGTCAAGGTGATGAGTGGAAGACTGCTTTCAAGACAAATGAATGTTTATATGAGTGGATGGTCATGTCATTTGGTTTGACCAATGCACCAGGTATTTTTATGATATTAATGAATGAAGTTATTATGTATTTCATAAGAAAGTTTGTAGTGGTTTATTTGGATGACATATTGATCTATAGCCATAACAAGAAGGAGCATCTTCACCATTTAGATCTAGTCATGAGGAGGTTGCAAGAAGAAAGGTTGTTGATCAACCTAAAGAAGTATGAATTCATGAAGTTAGATCTATTTTACATTATATTTATCATATCATAAGGCATGTTTAATATGGATAATAACAAGCTAAAATAAATCATGGTGTGGCCAACACCTAGGATAGCAGGAGAGGTGAGATTTTTTCATGGTCTTACAAGATTTTATAGGAAGTTTATTAGGAATTTTAGTGGGATATGCACTCCTATAATAGACACCATCAAGGGAGACATGAATTTTTTTATGTGAAATGAGAAATCAAAGAAGAGATTCCAATACTTGAAGTAAATAACCATGGAACAACCAATACTAGCATTGCTAGAATTTATAAGGTATTTCAAATAAAATGCCATAAAAGTGAAGTGGTAATAGGGGTTGCAATAATCCAAGAGGTTAGACCTATATCCTATTTCAATGAGAAGTTGAATGATTTCAAGAAGAAGTACTCATTCTGTGACTTCAAGTTTTATGTAATGGTATGAGCATTGAAGAAGTGAAGGTTAGCATTATCATGCTAAAGGAGTTCATTATATACATAGATAATCATGGACATTAGGTCATATCTAATCAGCCCAAAATGAACTAAAGACACAAGAAATGGGTGGAGTACATGCAAATTTCACCTTCACCATCAACCATAAACAAGGGTAAATTAATAAGGTTATATATGTATTGAGTAGGAGAATATTATTGGTGCATGAGATTAAATTAGAAAGTGTTGGAATTGAGTCACTCAAAGACATGTATGAGGATTATGAAGACTTCAAGGAAGTATATAATTCTTGCAAGCACCCAAAAACACTCAATAAGGAGCCATGGTTAGATTTTGTTAAACAAGATGGAATTTAATTCAAAGGAGTGAAATTATGTGTGCCAAGAAGCTCCATAAGGGAAAATATGATTTAAGAGAAGCATAATGGAAGCATGACAAGCCACTTTGGGCTTGACAAAACATTTTATTTGTTCACTAGGCACTATTATTAGCCTAAAATACAAGCAAAAGTGAGGATGCATATGGAAAAGTGCAAGATTTGTCAATTTTAAAAAGGTAAGAACACTAATTTAGGTTTGTATCAACTCGTACTAGTCCAAAATAGGCCTTGGGAATCCATAAGTATGGACTTTGTGATGGGATTGCCTATGACACAGAAGGGTTTTAACTCAATCTATGTGGTTATGGATATATTTTCTAAAATGGCACATTTCATTCCATGTAAAACTACTAACGATGTTACCCAAGTGGAAAATTAATTTTTCAAGGAGGTAGTAAGCCTTCATGGACTCCCATGAACATTGTATCTGATAGAGACACCAAGGTTCCTAGGCACAAACTTGAGTTTCGGTTCAACTTACCATTCTCAAATACATGGGAAAACTAAGGTGGTTAATATAATCTTAGGTAACCTATTAAGGTCCTGATCTAAGGATAATCCCAAGTAGTGCAATCTTGTGTTCCCTCAAGAAGAGTTTGCCAATAATGATTCTAACAACAAGATCATTGGTATGAACCCATTTCAAGTAATCTATGTTATGCATCCTATAGGATTATTTGAGCTCAAAAAAAATATTCATATGGACAAGAGGAGTGTTGAAGGTGAGGAGTTTGTAATGTAAATGGAGGTATATCAATAGGTAAATAAGCATTTAGAGTCTAGTATGGAAAAATACAAGAAATAGGTAGATGTGAGTAGAATGGAGGTGAGTTTCCAAATCAAAGACTTAGTTTTGGTTCATCTCAAGAATTATAGGTACCCAAGGGGTGAATAAAACAAGATAAAGGTGAAGAAGATTGGTCCTTCTAGGATTCTCAAGATGTTTGCAAATAATGCTTATGAATTGGAGTTGCCTAGTGGGGTATGTATCTCAAAAAAATTCAAATTTTTAGACATGTACCCTTACAAATAGGGAATATAAGGAAGAAAGACAATATAGGACACACCTAAAATAGGCCCAGATTGAGAAACATATTTTCCTAAGGCCAAGATAGAAGAGTTGGAGTGCATAATAGATAAATAGGTGGTCAAAAAGACTACAAACAAGTAATACATCAACTACCTAGTCAAATTTAAATATAAAATAGTAGAATATGTTATATGGATTAATGAACATGAATTTAAAATGCATGGGAGTAATCTTGAAGAACTCATAGACAATAGTCCCTAAGTTCTTTTCTCTTTTTCAAGGAGTATGATGCAAGAACATCATTCCTAGGAAGTTTTTTATTTTTAATTTTGGTTTTTTTGAATTAATTTTGGTTTGGATATGGTTTTAATGGTCTTAAAATTCATAAACCATCATTTTATTTAAATTTATTAGTTTATAATTACTCCTAAATAGTTATAATTTAAAATTATTAGTATTCTCACCAAAACTTGATATTCAAAAATTTAAAAAGTTTGCATATGGTTAGTTGTACATGGGTAATTGAATAGATTAGTCTATATTTTAAACATGTTTTGAATGCCTATAGTGAACACTTGAGTTCATGACAAGGGTCTAAGGTTTCACATGTATGAAAATGCAATGTTGGTTCAAGCTTCATGCTTCTAAACTTACCTTGTGACCATTCAAAAGGTCCTTCAAGGTAGTTGCAGTAATTATATTCCATATAAAAAATGTAATTTTTGAAGATGAGGTTGTTATTACATATTTTGAAGGACACATGTTTTGAAGGAATAAATAAAAGACCCTAGTTTTAAAGATTTGTGACCTATAGGCCCTATTTCTGAGTTTGCATTGTTCATTCATGATTGTGTTACTATGTTCTTTGGTTAAATCTAAAAATGCAACAAGTTATATACTTAATGAAATATTGGGTAAGTTCATTGGTGTTTATTTTAATTTGTTTTAATTATTTCATTACGTAAAATGTTGTATTTTTATACCAATAGGGATATAGACTTGTACGTTGCTTGGATTCTTACACAGTCAAAGAGAAATTCAGTTAGAAAACATGAACATAAGATTAGTTAAGGTTTGATAATTATTGGGAAGTGGTTATAGTGTCTAAATAGAGTTAATCCATATTTCAAAATACAATAAAATGATTTAACACGTTCTCAAAGAATTTGTTTGTGCTCTCAGTCCTAAACAGGGGTATAAAAGCCCTAAACTAGGGTTTTGACAATAGAGAGAGTTTTAACCATCCAATATTGATAAAATTATATAATTTTGTTTAATTAAAGGTGTTGAAGGTGAATGAATTTTTTACAAATTGGTATGGTCTTTCTGGTATAAATTATAAAATACTTTATGGTCAAAGACTAGAAAGGGGCCTGATTGAGAAGGCTTAGTGAGAGAAGGTGGGTCTGGAGAGAGAGAGAGAGAGAGAGAGAGAGAGAGAGAGAGAGAGAGTTTGACCCTAAAATTTCACAAAAAGATGTAACTCAATAAAAGGTACATGTAAATACCTCTATATTCTCTTGATCACTTGTACTTTTCTATACAAGGCAAAATTTAGAGAATAAAGGCTACTAGAGTGGTCTAAATCTAGTAGTCTAAAGGCCAAAAAAGTTGGTAAGGAAGGTAGAGTTGTTAATTAACACCAAGTTGATATGAACTAGCTCACACTCAAAGATATTGAGGTTGAATGGGTTCTTATAAGAGATAAATCATCAGTAATTGATAAAGTTTGAAAATATTATGTGTATACAGGGACTACTATCAACACATCTCATCCCCTGCCTCCATATGTCACTCTCTCATGTCACACCTAATAATGTGGGACAACAAAAGGTGTCATTAAGTATGGAATTACAAACTATATAGTTTAATTATTTCATAAATTTGGATTGACCCATTATGTTTAGTGTCTTGTGATTTGACTCCATCCCCTTGTCTACAAAGTAGTTAACCATGATGCCCAATCATCCATAATGACCCTATATGGTGTATAAATAATAATGTCCCTCCTAATAGTCTCAAATTTAGGCACATGGGCGATCACGTAAGTATGTGTCCATGTGCCCATATCCTTTATCAAGTGATATGATCATCCACCACATGAGATAATCATGTTGGTCTATACATAGGGAAGCTCTCATAAATCTAGATAGTAAAAATAATGAGACATGAATCAGACAAATCTACATGGCATCTATGATATCATGCAATGTGTCTTATTCTATTGTATATTGGTACACGATAATAATATACATTAATACCACCTCGTCAGACATATGGTATAACACATGAATGGTCATTTATTTGATAAATGATTTCTAGATATGTATAATTCATCAAACATAAACTTAAAAAAGGTATACGATGAGATTACACTCATATTAATAATATTAAATTGTATCCCACTAGGATATCACTCTCCTGTCATCATTATTATGTGGTGTGTCACATATTAAATGAATGCCTATAATAGGCAAGATTAATATGGCATAGATGTCATATAATGTGATTTTCACCTCTATAACATCCCACTTCACCTCCCACCTAAAGGTGTATGGCATATTATACCATCACGTTAGAAACATGGTGATCAAATATGTGCTTAGAGGCATGTGCATCTCCATGATCCCACCTAATCTCAATGTCATGAGTTTATATTTATCTATTGAAAATAGTCTCTCTATTATATTGAGTATCTAAATTGAACTTATGCTTTTCCATAATCATTATCATCACTTAAAAATAGAAAACAACAAATCAAAACAATATTTTATTCCAAAAATAAAATAAAAAATTAGTAATTATCCAAAACATCCATACTATACTAACCATTTTCCCCATTTTTATTCTACATCATCCAAACATCCAATTGCACTGACCAAATTAACCTTTATAACCACACTAGCCAAATTATCCATAATAATTTCACTAGCCATACCCATGATATTTTTTGTACCCAACACACCCCCATTTATGAAAATGGGGACCCTTGTTTCAAATTGTGCAAATTTGTGCTTTAAATTAGAAATTCATTTGATTAAAGTACCATTAGAGTGTTTTTCACATTATCTTTATTTTAATATCATTTACAATATGGTTGGATTGGCATATTTACACATGATTATAGATTGATATTGTCTAAATTTACTAACCTTGGATCTATATGTTTCAAGTGATAGAATTAATGTGGTCTCATTAGTGTGAACACTGCCTAAGGTTTTACACCCTAATGTTAAATTGACTCTTTGTTTTGATTAGCCTTTGGTCTCTTATTGATTAAACTAAATCCATGTTTAAAATCATGTTAAAAACATTATCCTAATTTGTTTAGCCTAAAGTCATTTTGAAATATATTCAAAATTGACACAAGGTTAAAATTACTAGAGAACACTTTATTATATTTTAGACTTAGTTTAAGATTTTATCCTAGGTCCTAATCATATTTATTAATACAACTCAGACTTTAGTCTAAAATATTTATGCTATGTCCTTTATATCTTATGGTTCATGATGAATAATTAATGAGGGGATTTTTTGTTATGTTTTTAACTTAGCTTAAAATTTAGAATAAATTCCTAATCATATTTATTAATACAACAAAAAACCTTAGTCTAAATTATTTATTATAAGTCCTTTTAAGTCTCCAAACACTTATTTCTTTAATTTTATGCCTAAAGATTTTGATGACATGCATTTGCTCAGGCTCAATTGATCTAATGACACAAGGGAAAATTTTAAATGTCAAAGGTTAAAAGTAATATCAATGGTATGCATTAACTCACATATCAAAGATCTAGTGATGCAAGAATAGGGTAGAAAAGTCAACAAATCTATAGAGCTCCATAAGAGTGCCAAGTGGCAACATCTTGGGAGCCTAGATGGAAGATCAATGATCTATGGACCCTTCCCTAGAGTTAACAAGTCAATAGACCAAAGACCCATAGATCTTCCAAGTGGCACACCCATGTTCAATCACACATGAGCACTTTTAAAACATATCTTAGGTTTTTTCCTAAGGTTTATTTGTATTTATTAATATGAATAAAACTTTAGGTTAAATTTATGTCCTAAGTTATTTATTCTTGAGACCTTAGTCCAAGTTTTATATATATATATATATATATATATATATATATATATATATATATATGCTAAGTAATTTTATGTTTGTATTTACAAGCATGTAGTCTTAAGGAAATGATAAGTGTCAAAGCTTGTGGGAGTTAAAATGTCAAGCACCAAGATCTATGATGCACGTTAACTCACATATAGAAAATATAATAGTGTGTAATCAAGATCAAAGCAACAAAGACTTTTTAAAAGTAAAATGTGGTGGTGGTGAGTGTCACCATCATGAGAGTCTAGTAAGTAGAGATACAATGGCACAAAGGCATAACCTAGTACATTGAGATCTATAAATTGCATTGATCCATGCAAACATGATCAATGGTGTGAGATAAATAGAGACTTTTCAAAGGTCTTAGGACAAGTGTGGATTACCAAGTGGCATGATCACAAATCTCAAAGGCAAGATCCAATGAAGAGGGATTAAATCTTCGGCATAAAAGATTTGATAGAGCACATCAACTCAGACGAGGATGATCTAATGGTGTAGGGCAAAGTCAACATGTCAATGGATCTATATAGGAAGTTGAGAGTGCCAAGTGGCATGATCTTGGTGATTTATCCTAAAATCAATGGTTTAAATTTAGTCAAATTTACAAAGAGTAGGGTAAACAAGTCAAGGATGTTGAGAGTAAACATGGGATTGATAGATGGTAATATCTCAACAATCGATAAAGTAAATCAATGGTTTATGCTTGATCTTAGATTGAAAATATTGATAGAGTATGATTGATCTATGAAAGTAGGATCAATGGTCTGAGATAAACATTGACATTTCAAAGAAGCACAAAGAGCTTTGAGTAGCTGCCACAAGGCACAAAAATGTTTGAGCTATGAAATTTGACTATAAGTTACATAGAGATCCCTATAGATCTACCAAGTGGCATGCTCATATTCATCATGCAGACAAGGATCTGATGGTGTAAGTCCTAGGTAGACTTTTCAAATACCTAGACCCAATAATGTGTTGACACATGTCTTAGGGGAAATGATCACATTTTAGAATTAGTAAATAGAATGACATGGAATTTCCACATAGATATTTTGACACTTGAGTTATACTTATTATCAACCATTGGGTCTTAGAGTTAAGTTAGATAAGGAATATTCCTTTGGTAACTAAACTTGTATAACATTTTGAGAAGGAATATTCTATTTTATATGGGCATGGGAAACATATAATACATAGTTTAGTTAGGCTAGTCATAGTTAAACAAGTGTCACTGGTTCTAAAATGTTTGTAAAGTGATAATTATCTTTGACACATATTTGAGTTACATTTAAAAATGGCTGACTTAAAATATCTGATAGGTTGTTATCACAAATTATAAAAGAAGGTATTTTCATGTAGTTCAAGATATAATTGTAAAAGTTTCCCTTTGTCTTTATACACATGCAAATGTTTCATAGATTTTATTGTAAGTAAACTCTTATATAGTTTTGATCACAGTTAAAACTCAAGTTCTAACTATCACATGTAATGACTTTGCATGGACCTGGAGGATGAGACAACCCTTTCCCGAAGACTATCTAAACAATGGTAATCCAAATTGGATTGGAAGTTAGAATAATTTGAATATAAAGGAGTGAAGCAATTTTGATTTTCAACTTCATGCATTTGAGTATTTTATTCCCATTATCTATGTAATTAGATGTTATTTCCTTGGTTGTGAGTTTCAATAGTCTTTAGTGTGCAATAGTTGTGAACTGATTCTTTATTATTTCAATTAATATACCATTCTTAGATGTGTAATAAATATTTAAATATTGGTAAAATATATTGATTAGGATAATTAAGTTACTTCATACATAATTCTAAATGTGTATGATTGCTTTCTTTGATGTAGTTTTCTATGTGTACTAAAGCTGCCTTAGATACTTCACTAGCCTAAGCCATAATATCTTGATTAAGGGTGTGTAAAAAATAATATAAAAGAAGAAAAATATATCTAAGGCATATGAATTTATTGCATCAATATCCCCTTAGACTTATTAGCCATGTCTGACTCTGTGTGTGTAATTGCCCATTTAGAAACCAGCCAGAGAAGTGATTTCTAAAAACCATAGTATTTTTTTTGCCTTACCCTTCCCTCATTTTGAATTTTTTTTTAGGTCTATCGACTTTATATTAGAATCCAACCATCTATACAATTCACATAGAGATTCACTATCCTTTAGAGGCCATACCTCTATCTAAAAAACTTTGTCAACAACCTACATAACCTACTAGTTATTCCATCAATAGGTTATTAAAGATTACATACCTATAGTTATTGCCTTGCTATGGAGTTTATCTTCATTGAGATAATAAAACATTAGAGGCTACCTCATTATCTATGGTGTGCATAAAATCCACATCAATAGGTTCACTAGTACTAGAAGGAGCGCCCCACCCTTGATAATAGTAGTTATTATTTTCATAGATTTGCATTGGAGTCACTTGAGAGAGTGACTAGATCTAATTCCCAGGCTAGTTTTCTATTAGCACTCTTGAAAATACATAAGAGACTTAGAATTGTGTGAATATCTATAGTTTAAAATAATCCACCTCCTCTGTTAAGGAACCCATTACCTATAAGGAACCCTTTACCTATAAATCAACTAATGGATCATCCCTAGTTAGTTGGATCTTCTATTTTCATCCCTAGAGACATTTGTGATTTACCTCTAAATCTTGAAAAGTACTTACCATCCTCATCTCCTATAGGAACAAGGTCAATATAAGATCATATCAAATCTATTAAATTTGATTTAAGGCTAATGAATGTCATTAATGAAGATGTTGGATACATATTATTCCCTTTTACATTAATTGATGATACTTATGATTGGTATTTAAATCTAACAAAAAATTCCATCACTTCTTGGGATGAGTGTCAAGCAATTTTTTTTATGTAATTTGGATAGATCATCAATCTTGGTCTAGTATACTAGCACTTTACCAATATAAAGAGAAAGCCTAATGAACCTATTTGTGCTTTGAACATGAGGTTCCAAAATATGTATAATTGGTAAAATCCAAGGTATAAATTGGATATTGTATTAGTATTAGAAATATAGAAGAATGCCTTAGACCCAATCATTACCATGTTACTGAGAAGAGTAGCTGCTACCAATAATTTGGATTTAGCATATGAAGAGCATATTAACATAGATAGGTAGCTCAATCCTTAGATACCTAGAGTTCCTAACGTCAACAATGGATTTCCAATACTCAATATGAAACCATATGTGAATCAAAATGTTCTTATGTTCAATCAAAACCAATTGTACACACTACCTCCATTGACATAGACAACACAACCAAATTTCAAATTATTGAATAATCATGCAACAAGCAATGGTTATCAACAAAATAAACAATTAAATATACTACCCACTATTATTTTATAAGGTATTGAATATATAAAAGGAAAAATTGATTCTATTTAGAAGATGGTTCAAAAGTTGAGCACTGACTTCTTGAATATGCAAAGTAGAATGGGAAATTCTAATGGCCCAACTAATAATCAAAACAATAGATTATAAAGATATAAAAAACCATTTAACACACCTGAGTAGCCTAATAAGCTTCCAGAGATCAACATGGCCAAGATAGTTCTACCCAATTAGTGCAAAATTCATAACACCTCTCATTACGATGAGCTTGACTACATAGAGTTTTGTGTAGTGTTTGAAATATTTCAAAGAAAAGTAATCAGACAAGACTAGATACATAATCCATTTGAATCCCACTAAGATCCTAGTTCTTCAAGTACCACTATGTTCTTTGTAACTCATGAGTTTCTCTTGCCAGATGAAGATGATAATATACTAGAAGATAATATGGATGAAGTTCATGCTTTTCAACTATTCCAAAGAGTTGGATATAATATAATGAATAAGAAGACACTCACAACATTGACTTCCCTAAATACTACAACAATTCTTCCTAATCCTAGAGTAGACAATAATCCACCCCCTCCATAAAGCAATGAATAGCCACAAAATAAGGAAGAACCAAGTAAAATAGGATATAATATTGTGGAAGATATGAAGAAGATCAAGGTGAATATAAATACTAATGAGTTAGCATAGATCAATGAACAAAAGGAGCTACTATTTAATTCCATTACAAAAAAGGCTCTTATGGAAAAAGATCGAATAAGTACAAACAAATTGAAGGTTGATGATGACAATGTTATCTAAAAGAGTAAGACAAAAGTTCCACCTAAGACTATTAAGGCATTTGGTAAGAATATTCATAATTGTTTAGTTGATTATATAGCATCTACAACTATCATTCCTACATCTATATGTCAAAACTTTAGTCTCACTCTGAGTCCTTCAAAGAGAACAACTTTACAACTAGAAAAAATAGTGGTACCAATAGTATGAGAGTTGAACAATGTATGCATTCAAGTATCATATAAACCATGAGTCTAGATGACCATTGATATTCTCATGGTATACATACCATAAGGATATGGACTATTGTTGATTATGGATTGGTCCAAAACACTCAATGAATATCTCTTTATAGACTTTTCTCATATTTGGTTGCCATGAAGAGGAAATACAAATCAAATAAGAATTGACAGAGAGCTGAGAATGAAGTATCCCATTACAAAATACAATGTCAAGAATGAAGAGGTAAAGTATGAATCTCCTAGCCTTGGTATTTATACTTCTACTACTCAAAATCAAGTACAAAATCTATAACCTAAAGGTTTTAAATAGTTATGGACTTTGTACTTTGATGGTACTAGATCTAAGCAAAGATTAGGTGTGGGAATTGATTTGATTGATCCATAAGGTAAATGGTTATTGAATGCATAAATATTTCAATTTACATACATGAATAATAAATCTGAGTATGAGGCTTTAATTTTGAGAATACAATTTGCACTTAAGAACAATATAAAGCAAATATTAGTATTTGGTGACTCAAAACTAGTGGTCAACCAAGTCAAAAATAAATATCAATGCAACCTATCTTATTTAAAAATATACAAGCATAGATAATGGGCATTGATTGAAAGCTTTGAAGCTTTCAACATAGTAGCCCTTCCTAGAGAGAAAAATCAAACTACTAATTCACTATCTATTATTGCTACTAATCTGTAGCTAAATCAAGAATCTAAGGTAAAAAGGTTCTCTATTGAATTGGTACCTTGTACCTCTGTTCTAGATAATGTATAAAATTTATAGATCTTTGATGATGACCAATAGATTATCCAAGTTTTATATAATTCAAGGGAATTCAAGTCCCAAATCATCTATCACAAGGATATTAATAACCTTTGTCAAGAAGAATCAAACAAGGAATACATTCTTCATCTTAAAGAAAATTATATCCCAATTAGATTAGTCTCCTTAGAAATACCTTTTGACATAAATCCTTAGGCTCAATAGATCAGGAAACCCAAGGTCAATGAATCTAAAATAAAAAGAGAAACTCTAGGAGATGAACATAGCCCACAATATGTTAATATGGGTCTCAGTTGCACCCCAGAAGAGAGACGGTGAGTGAATGATTTAATCACTCAATATAGATACATCATTGCTTAGATATATAAATACTTTCAATTATACTACCCATAGGTCATTAATCATATGATTCCTTTAAATTTATATCACAATCCATTTAGACAGAGGTAGAGACTATTCAATCATATTCTATATCCTCTCATCTAGAGATAAGTGGAGAAGTTGTTAAGCATAAAAATCATCTTTCTAGTAAGACATTCTACTTGGGTGGCCAATTTGGTCCCATTAAGAAATAAGAATGGTGATATTAGACTATGTGTGGATTTTATGAAATTATATAAGGCTTTTTAAAAGGATAATTATCCCCTACCTTCCTTGGATGAGGTGATAAGATAGTAAGTGGTTTTGAAATGATGTCCTTTTGAGATGGATTTTTAGGCTATAATCAAGTACTACTGCAATTTGAGGATAGAATGAAGATGGAATTCAACATGAATTTGGGAACTTATGCATATAAAAGGATGACATTTTGTGTAATAAATGAAAGGTCTACTTTTTAGCACACCATGGATCATGCATTCAAAGTACTGACAAGAAAATGCATATTCATCTACATGGATGATCTTATGGTATTTTCAAATAATCAGAAAGACAACATAAGTCACCTAAAATCCATATTCAAGAGATTCATAAGGTTTGGTGTTTTGATAAACATAAAGAAGATCATATTTAGTGTGATCAAAGGTAAGCTTTTGGGTTACATCATCACCAAATATGGGATCATTATTAATCTAGATAGAATTCAAGGAATTTTAAAGATTACACCACCAAATAGAAATAAGGAGCTCAAATCATTCTTTGGAAAGATTAAATTTTTAAGTAAATTTATTTTGAGATTTACAAATATTGTTAAACCTCTAAAATCCATGCTAAATCAAGATGCCAAAATAGAATGGATAGCTAAAGCCAAAAAGTCTTTTCAAGACATAAAAAATGTGATATCATAGGCACTAGTTTTGATTAGTCCATATTTTATAAAAGACTTCTACTTTTATTCATTCACTTTAGAGAATAAATTTTTTGTTGTTATAACACAAAATAAAGATGAGATCGAGAATCTAATTGCATTTATGAGCACAAATTTGAAAGATGTAGAACTCAGATACTCCATGATGGACAAATAGATTTTTGCCCTTATTAAACTACTAAAGAAATTTAGACATTACATTTTGAGGAATAAAATCAATGCCATCATTCCTAATCCTACTGTCAACCTTACCCTATAATAAAATGAATTAGGATAACACTAAGGAAAGCAGATGGCCAATCTACAATAATTTGATATAGAAATCAATACTACAAAGATCTTCAAGGCCAAGGCATTATTCAGCTAATGACTAAACCCAATCCTTGTATCATTGTTGAAGAGGTATGTGAAGCTCAAGTATCTAAAAGACAATGGTATATTGATTAATATAATATTTACTTATAGGAACTTCTTCCCCAAAGTTTAATAGAGATATAAGGAGAGATTTGAGGCTTAAAGTGACTCATTACATGATTAAGAAGGGAGTTATCTATGAAATAAATTATGAAGGCACTTACTTTAGGTGTGTGTATATAGATGAAGCTAAAGTGATCCTAGAAAACTTGCACCATAAGATAGGTAGTGGTAATCCTTTTGGGAATACCATGACACATAATATATTAAGAATTGGTTACTATTGACCAATAATTTTTAAAGATTCTCATGCTCACATAAGGACATGCCATGAATGCCAATCTCTAGCCAAGAGATGAGCACACACAACAATAACTATACATTTAGTTATTGAAGGAAGGCCATTTGCCTAATGGGGTTTAATCATCATTGGTATTATCAACCTAAACTCCTTAGTAGGCCATAATTTTATGCTTACTACCACTAATTACTACACTAGATGGAATGAAGCCATAGCCACAAAGAACTGTAGAGCACAAGATGCGGTTCACTTCTTGGAGGAACACATAACAACCTAATTTGGCACACCCATTTATTTTTTTATGACAATGAACCATATTTTATATTAGCAAAATTTATTGAGAGGGTACATGACAACTATATTATTATTGGGTTGTCTTCTAATCATTACCCCCATAGAAATGGACTAATAAAATAAATGAACAAGAATCTAATAGATGGAATTAAGAAATCTACCAGGGACAAGCCCAGGGACTAGAAAAATTTGTTGAAGTATGCTATTTGGGTAGACCAAATGAGATATAAACAAGCCCTTACATATTCACGCTATCTATTGGTGGATGGATTCAGGCCTATGTTCCTAATTATGTTAAAGTTGCCCACTTATTAGTTCATGCAAGACTACATGGAACTAAGTGATAAAGTGTAATTAAGACTATTGGAAATAATATAAATGGAAGATTCAAGGACTGAATCCTTACATACATTTAAAAAACACTAACATGAGGTTAAAAGATGGTTTGATAAGAGAGTGAAGGTCAAAGCATTTCAGATTTTAGATCTAGTGTTATTTTTGGATAAATCCCATGAGAAGAAAGGATAACATGAAAAGTTTTCCCCACTATGGATTGGACCATACTAGATTTTAGACATCATGGTAAATAATGCATTTTACTTGAAGGACCTGCAAGGCAATGAACGTACATATCAAGTCAACAGATAGTTCCTAAAGAACTACTTCAAGGCTATGACATTTGTAGATGTTGTTGATTGATAAAGGATATATGAATGTAGATATAGGATTAGATTAGAGTTTATTGCTTTATTAGATTAGAGTTTCCTACTTTCTTAGTTTAGATTTTCTTGCTTTCTTAAATTAGAGTTTCTTGCTTTCTTAGTTTAGAGTTTCTTACTATTTTAGATTAGTTTCCTAATTTCTTAGATTATTATTTTTTCTCTAACAATCTAAATTGTGTTTGCTCTAATTGTAATGAAGATAAAGATCCAAACTAACTAAACTTATGACTTTTAGAAAGGGATAAAAGTAAAAATTTGGCAATTTAGGACTAGTTTATAGATTGGGCATATTTTTGTGTTTTGAGTCTTTAAGATAAAGGTATGTAATTATGAACCATTCTAGATATTGTCACAATTGAATACTTTTAATAGGCATGTGAAAATTGCTCTCAGAGTACTTCATTTAAATTTGGAAAGTTTTATTATTTTATTAGATAAAATGCACTTATCACATTAAATACTTATTGGAAATGATAATTATGGGTATAAATGTTGTTGGTAGGGATGTTCTGGTAACGATTTGTTTTATAATTCTACTAGCTCACTTAGGTTCCATCTCATATCCTTTCATTAAAGAACAAAAGAAAAATAAAAGAATAAAAGAACCAATGAGTTCAAAAGAGAAAGAGAAAATTTAAATAAAATCAAAAGGCTCACATGATGAAATAAGGTCAATGTACCATGCATCATGATTAAATAAAATAAAGGAGAGAAGAAAAGGAGCCTAGGGTATCTCTATTAGGGCGATGGATGTCTAGCTAATAGTAGAGCAATGCCTGAGCTTTCCTTGATTTAATGATCTTTAAGAGATACTATAGTGAAACCTATAGTTTCATCAAACTTTTGAAAAACTCATCATAGTAGGGTTTAAATGAATTACACATTTTGACACACAGATCCAAAAAATTGGAAGGCAAGTATGTTGTGTGAATCAACTTAGGAGTCTCTTTCATGTTTTTGATTTAAGTATTCTTCTGTGACACACTTCATGATTGATTTTAGGATTTATAATCAAATTTTTGGGTTCTTGAATACTCGATAGTATTCCCCCTATGAGCCACCATTTTTTTACCCAATACACCCCCATTTAAAAAAATGGGGACCCTTGTTTCAAATTGTGAAAATTTGTTCTTTAAATTGAAAATTCCTCTGATCAAGGTACCATGAGAGTGCTTTACACATTATATTTATTTTAAGATCATCTACACCATGGTTGGATTGGCATATTTACACATGATTCTAGTTTGATCTTATCTAAATTTGTGAACCTTGCATCTCTATGTTTCAGGTTACAGGAGTAATGGGGTCTATTGGTGTGAACATTACATAGGGTTTTACATATTAATTATAAATTGACTCTTTGTTTTGATTAACCCTTGGTATTTTATTTATTAAATCAAATCCACTTTTTTAAATCATTTTAAAAAACTTAGCATACTTTGTTTAGCTTAAAGTCCTTTTGAAATGGATTCAAAATTTATGCAGGGTCAAAATTACTAGAGAGCACTTTATTATATTATATACTTAGTTTAAGATTTTAGCCTAGGTCCTAATCATATTTATTAATAAAACTCAAAATTTAGTCTAAAATATTTATGTTATTCCCTTTATATCTTATGGTTCATGAGGACTAATTAATGAGGGGACTCTTTTATTATGTTTTGAACTTAGCTTAAAATTTATATTAAAGTCTAAATCATATTTATTAATATGACAAAAAACCTTAGTTTAAATTTTTTATGCCAAGTCCTTTTAAGTCTCCAAACACTTATGTATTTAATTTTATGCCCAAAGATTTGATGACATGCATTTGCTTTGGCTCAGTTGATCCAACAACACAAGGGCAAAGTTAAAATGGCAAAGGTTAAAAGGAACACCAATGGTACACATTTATTCATGTATCAAAGATCTAATGATGTTAGAATAGGGTTGAAAAGTTAGCAGATATATAGAGCTCCATGAAAGTGTCAAGTGGTAACATCTCAGGATACCAAATGGTAGATCAATGATCTATGGGCCCTTCCCTAGAGTCAGCAAGTCAATAAATTGATACCTCATGGAGCTGCTAAGTGGGACACATGAATTCAATCACACATGAGCACTTTCAAAACATAAATTAAACTTTATCATAAGGGTGATTCATATTTATTACTACAAATAAAACTCTAGTTTAAATTATATGTCCTAAGTTCTTTTTTCCTAAGACCTAAGTCTAAGTTATATATATATATATATATATATATATATATATATATATATATACATATATATATATATACATATATATATATATATATATACATATATATATATATATATATATATAATCATTTTACATTTATATTTGCAGAGTAGGGAGTCTCAAGGAAATGACAAGTGTCAAAGCTTATGGGAGTCAAAAGGTCAAACACAAAGATCTACAGTACACATTAACTCACATAACAAAGATATAATAGTGTGTAATCAAGATCAAATCAACAAAAAAAATTCAAAATCAAAATGTGATGGTGACAAGTGTCACCATGATGGGAGTCTAGTACATAGAGATTTAATAGTGTGAAGGTAGAACACATTGGATTGATATTTATGAACCATGTTGATCCATGAAAACATGATCAATAATGTGAGATTAATAAAGACTTCAAAATTCCTAGGATAAGCATAGATTCGCCAAGTGACATGATCCCAGAGCTTGAAGTCAAGATCTAATATAGAGTGATTAAAGCTTGGGCATAAAATAGTCTATGTAGTGCATCAACTTAGGTGAGGATGATCTAATAGCATGGGGAAAAGTCAACATGTTAATAGATCTACATAGGAATTTGAGTCCCAACTATCATGATGTTCATAATTTAGCCCAAAATTAATGGTTTGCATTCAACTAAACATATAAAGAGTAGGGTTAACAATTCAAGGATACCGAGAGCAAACATGGGAGTGAAAGATGGTAAGATATTAATAATCAAAAAATTAAACCAATGGTTTACACTTGATCTTGGATTCAAAAGATTGATGGAGTGTGATTGATCCATGCAAGCAGGATCAATGGTTCAAGATCAACATTGACATTTCAAAGAAGCATAGAGAGTCCCAAGCAGTTTCCATGTGTCATAAAAACATTTGAGCTATGAAATTTAACTATAAGGTGCACAGAGAACCCCATGGAGCTATCAAGTGACATGCTCACATTCATCATGAAGATAAAGGTTTGACAGTGTGAGTCTTGGGTATACTTTTTAAAGATCTATACCCAATAACATGTTGACATATGTCCAAAGGTAAATATCCACATTTCAGGATTAGTAAACAAAATGACTTGGCATTTCCACATAGATAGAACACATATATTATTTTATACTTGAGTTATACTTATTGTCAACCATTAGGTCTCATAGTTAAGTTAGATGAGGAATATTCATTTTGTAACTAAACATGTATAACATTTTGAGAAGGAATATTTTATTCTATAAGGGCATGGGAAATATATAATGCATAGCTAGGTTAGTCATAGTTAAACAAGTGTGATTGGTTTTAAATCATTGGTAAAGTGATACTTGTCTTTGACACATGTTTGAGTTCCATTTGAAAATGTCCAATGTAAAATATCTAACAATTTGTTCTCACAACTTATAAAAGAAGGCATTTTCATGAATTTCAAGCTATAATTGTAAAAGTTTCCCTTTGTATTTATACACATGCACATGTTTCATGGATTGTATAAGGGATAACCTAGATAGATAGCTATAAGTAGACTTTTATATGGTTTTTACCATAGTTAGAATTCAAGATCTGACTATCACATGTAATGAATTTTCATGGACTTGGAGGATGAGGCAACCCCTTCCCCAAGCCTATTTAAAAAATTGTAATCCAACATGGATTGGGAGTTAAAGGATTTTAAATAATAATTAGAAAATAAATTTTGATATTAAACTTCATGTGTTTGAGTATTTTATTTCCATTATCTATGTAACTAAATGTTATTTCCTTGATTGTGTGTTTCAATAGTCTTTAATGTGCAATAACTATGAATTTATTCTTGATTATTTTGATTAATATACTAGTATTAGATGTGAAATAGTTTTTGAAATATTGGTAAAGTATATTGATTAGGATAATTAATTTTATTGATAGATAATTTTGAATTTGTATGAGTGTTTTGTGTGTGTGTGTGTGTGGGCTAAACCTACCTTAGATACTTCAATAGCTCGGTCCATAATCCCCTGATTAAGGGTGTGAAACAAATAATATAAATGGAGAAACCTTTGTATGAGTATTTTTAATTTCATACACTATTATCCCCTTAGAATTATTAACTATGCCTTACTATGTGTTTGAAATTCCTACTAAAAATAGACATAGGTTTTGAACGCAATTATCCTTTTAGAAACCAACCAGGGAAGTGATTCTTGATAACCATAGAGTCTTATTTTTTACCTTACCCTTACCTCATTTTTAAGTTTTTTTTGAGGTATTCCCACTTATATTATAATCCAACCTCAATATAATTAATGTATATATTCACTATCCTTTATAGGCCACACCTCTATCAAAAAAACCTTGTCAACAACTTGCATACTGTACCAACTATTCCATCAATAAGTTGTTAAAGACCGTATACCTAAAAATCATGCCCTAGAGTGGAGTTTACCTCAATTTATATCCTATAACCTTAGAGGATACCTCATTTTTTTGGTATGCATAAAACCTACATCAAAAATATTTACCATGGAGCAATTTAATTTACATCAGGTATACCCCAAGTTATTAGCCACTACATAATTATACTACATCGGTCATACCATATTATATCAATTATGATTATCTTTTTATATTGCATCAAAAAATAATATAATTATGTTGGTCATGATTACCTATCTAATATTAATGTCCATACCCTATAGTATTGGTCATTTTACCAATTTTATATTGCATCTTCCATACCCTATGATATTAGCCAATTCTTTGCTTAACTCTATTATCTGAGAGTTGATTTTTTCCTTGTTATCCAAGGGAAAAAAATTGTTTTTTGGGCCTTAATGAATACCCTTGTCCCTAATTTTGAATATTCATCATCTACTCACTAATTTTTGTAATTTTAGCTTAGTTTTAACTCTTGTTTGTGTAAATTATATTATATAGAGTTTCCCTAGCATCTTTATTTTTTAATCTAGTTTATTTTAACATAAAATTTAAAAAAAATAATAAATGCACAACCCAATGATGTGGATATATTTTTATATAACAGGTGACCTCTCACAAGTTAACCTCCTTGTTTTTAAGCCATAATTTCCCATAACACTTATTTTGGTCACAAAGAGCTCTAGTTTTCCAAAAATAGCAAATGGACACACACAATATTTTTTTACCTATTTATACCATGAGATCATGTCTTTCACTTATATTTATATTTTTGTAGGTACTTTTCAAAAACTAAAAGAAGACTTAGAATTCTAGTGAGATACATAATTTTTGGGTGCTATCAAAAAAATATTCTAATAGAATGGATTTTTATCTTATTTTTTAGGTTCACCTTTCATTTTTCTTAATGGGCACTTTCTATCAGCATGCAAACATGCAACATAATATAAAATAAATAGGGTAAGTGAAGTTTCATATTTTTTATTTGTTTACTTTCATTTATTTCATCATTCACTTATGTTATTTTGTGTTGATATGTTTCTATATCCCATATTACACTATTATGAAACATGATGTGCTTTAAATGGGAAATATGTATACACTTTATAATTTTCATATGTATCATATTAAAGATGATTTATATTGTAGTTGCTTATTTAAGCATAATTATCTTTGAGTGTAAACCTTAAATGGTGTACCATGAATGGGGTGGGATTGGCTCATTTAATTTTTTGAGATATATTTGCATATTTTGTCACACCATCATTACTATCATTTTGACCTCCTCTAAGTCTTTATTTGTATCTTGTATCCATATAATTTACATTAAAATTTTATATATTACCTATATCATAAAATATTATCCTAATCAATATTATCTATTTCATTTTTAATTCTTCCATATACTATATCAGTCAGCCTAACTTAATTATGAGTTTGTCCTCTAATAATTTTATTTTACTACTCTAATCAATACCCTATTATTGTAGCTAACATATTCCAATTATTTTAGCTTGGATTACATCATTGGAATTTATTTTATGATTAGTTTTTTCTATTATATTCATATATATATATATATATATATATATATATATATATGGATGAAATTTCATTCCTAATAAGATATATCACATTGATACACTTTGCACATGCTCATATTACTACCCTAAGGAGGTATTTGGGAGAGTTAGTGGTTTATAACCTTATCTTGGAGGTCTTATAATTTTTTTTCATTTAATATCAATAGGAGATATTTTTTGAGTTTTTAAATAAGGATATCTAGGTCTTCATATTAACATTGGTCTTAAACCTACAACATCTCTTACAAAGGGCCACTTGAGCCAAATTAGGAGATTGAAATGTCAAACAATCCACCCCAAGATAAGTGTTTCTTTCCTTATATTATTTATTTTACTTTGTATATTAGATGTTTTTTATTTCTATGTGGATGTATGTGTGTATCCTTTATTGGGGTCTTCTTCATAATGAACAAATAGCTATAGATATAGGGTTGTTTAGGCTTTCCCCTTATCACCATAGGTTTAATAGACCCATATTCAACTAATTGCACTTTAACTTATTTACAATCAGTTACCCATAATTTAATTTACTCACATCCCTTTATAATCATTTAATTTATTTTCACCTTTACAATCATTGTTATAATCATTTATCTTTTTTGATCTCTAGTGAGATTTATATACTTATTTCATAAGCTTAGGCTTCATAATCCATTCTTATTGAAATTTTATTTGTAAGTTACCATATTATATATCTATTGATATCAAATTTCCCTACCCACTCATCCAAGTATATGAAACTTCTATTTTATTGACCTTATTTAAGTCCTAGTCTATTGAGAGTAAGAGGATAATTGTAGATCATCTTAGCCTATTCATACACTCTACTTCAATAATATGCATTTATCCATGTTTTCTTTAATATTCCTTTGAAACCTAATCACACTTTATACCACAATAAATCATTTTAAAAATGGGTTAGTATGCTTAGTTAGACATCCCCAACCACACCCTCTAGGCGATTAAGCATTACATATGATATAATATTCAGATGAGTGCTCAAACTACATGAAGTTCTCCCACTTATGTGTGTGTGAAACATTATGATCAATATAAAATGTCATTCAATTTTTGGATTTTGAAACTTGTCACCATGTAACTTTGAATTGTGTGTGTATTCATTTTTGGCTCAAGGTATGCCCCTTTTATGGGGTTTTAGATGTGTATGTCTTTTCCATATTCCCAAAGATAGTGTTAATTGATATCTCAATGTGATTTCATAGTAGTGACCAAGTGAGTCATAACTTTAAGATTGATTTATATTTATACATATGTTTTAATGTAATTTAGATTAATGGGTGAGATTAATATATAAATTTTGAAAATAATTTAGATCATAAGATATGGAGTTCAATAAAAAACATGAATTTAAATGATTGACAACTGAATCTTTTGATTTGATTAGGGCTTAGGCTAAATATGGAAATTTTTAAATATATAATGACACTTAGATTATTTGGTTGAATCTTATTGTGAATATGTTATAAAATTATAAATTAGGGACAAATACACATTTGGTGTGGATGGTTTAGGAACTAATATGATGCATGCACTAGGTTAGTTTTGTAGGATTGTGTCAATATAATTGGTTTATACTGACCTGCTAGTCAGAATAACCTATGTTGAAGTGTGGCATAGTGATTTTAAAGTCACATGTGATTTTGTTTTTTTTATATGGGTTTTAAATCCCAAACCTAGATAACTCATGCAAGATTGAGAAATCAACCACATTTTTTACAAAACTTGAGATGTGCATGTGAAGGCTATAAACCTAAAAATAATGGGGAAAATTTAATGGGATATTATGACCAAAATCAAACTGATATAATGATTGGCCAATACCAACATATCTAATACTAAAATTAAGAAAACCAACTCACACATAGTTATCCCACCTTGTGTGATTATGCAATTGTGCTCCTTCGCTATGTGCATATAGCTAGTAATTTCTTTTGTCTCTTTAAAATATTTGATTTGACTTAATTTTGATTTTTTCATACTTGTATTATGGATAGTCCAAGTGATATTTATGAAAATTGTAAATAATAGAATAGATTTTCTCAATGTGTAAAAGGGTATAAATGTATCAAAGATGTGTCAGATCCAATTTGATTGAGACCTTGATTATTTTATATATGAATCCAATAAAATAATTATTCACATTGATAACCCTTTAGGCTTATTGGTTCAACCTAAGGATGGGTTTGATTTTTTTTAAAAACCTTTGTTGGGAGTGATATGGAGTGTGGTCTTTATTGACTAGCAATAATGACCCTCACTATTAGAATTGACTTGTGTACAGGTGATATATTATGAGAGTTTATATATGTTTTTGCAATGTATTTTGTAGGTCTAAAATATATAGTTATTTTACTATAGGTGTACAAAATCATAATGGAATGGTTGAATCATATGATATCATGAAAGTGTGGGATTATGGTAAATTAGGATATTATTTGAATGCCCAATTTAAGTGTGGTAAATGTGTGTCAATATTCTCATTTCCAAGTATATAAGACTATATTTTAGTATTTAATAATTCCCCCTTTTATTATAGTAATGAAATTTCTAGAGTAAAAGGATAAAATATGCCTTAGTATATACAACACACTTTGCCTTTGTGGATATGGATCAAAATGTAAAACTTTGCTCCATGAAAACCCATAATGAATGTGTAGTAAATGCATCTATGTGAAATTTAAAATCTAAAAATTAATAGATCAAGTCTTAAAATACACATTTGTGTTGGTACAAACCATGTTGTCCCCATAACTTGTTGGAGATGATGTTTCCTCATTAAATAATTTAAGTCTTTGTGGTGATCATGCCCCAAACTTGCGTAACTATGAAGGATACTAAGTTTGGAAGTTAATATGACCCAACCCTCATGAATGCATGTAAAATTATACAATTTATTAAGATAATTATGGAATAAAAAGACACAGATAACCATACAACTAGGTTAAATTCAAAAACATAACTACATAGGTAAATGAGAGAAGTAATTAGGAAAGTTTCTCTCAAAAATTAATCAACCATTGTAAATGGATTATATATTCAAGTTCAATTTTTAACTATAGTTCAATCATGTTTTATCCATGAAAATAAATAAAGCATTATTTAGAAATAATGAAAAATCTTAATTCCCCCATTATGTATGCAAGTTTTCCCAAATGTGAAGTGGAATTATAACCAATTTCCATTCAATTGTAACTATGTTTTAGATGTGTACAAACTAGTATCATGCCCCCTAAATCTATATGTTGAATTTGATAACTTGTATCCCAAATGTATGTGAATTTGAAAATATGAAATTAAGTTCCTATTAATAATTGTGCATATACTCATGTTTATATCCTTATACTCTATAAAAATATTCCATTTTTTCATG
The DNA here is from genome assembly GCA_037957365.1 of Torreya grandis. NCBI lineage: Eukaryota > Viridiplantae > Streptophyta > Pinopsida > Cupressales > Taxaceae > Torreya > Torreya grandis. The sequence goes on along the minus strand of JARHVA010003663.1, from coordinate 424,175 downwards.
TATCTATAACAATCTTATATATGGAATATATGAATCTATGAAACATTTTAAACTTGTACTCTACTCTAATGTTTTACTCATAAAGGCTTATGTATATAATATAATCCCACTATAATGCCCAAATTTTTATGCGAGGGATATAATTTTTAGGTCACTCATCTAAAAATAAAAATTAACTATACCAAGTCATGTGTAAATGATAACATCATGTAATATCAATTGATTATATTGAGAATATGTTATCATACTAGTGTATGTGACAATTAGAGAATATTTTTAACATAATGAATGCATGAAATCTAAGTATCATTTTTATATATGTATATGAATGAATCATGTAGTATAAGTATCTATGAATAAATTTCATATTAATATTGCATTCATAGCACCCTCAATGTCAATAAAATCAACAAATTCAAGTTTTAGTTATCACACATTGGACAAAAGGATGCAGACAAGGGACATAAGATGCCACAACAATCAAGGATAAAATACACACACCAAAGGAAATGAAAAATTCACATAAATTTGATATAAATGGATGTCATATAAATTAAATCCAATTACCACACCTAATAGTCATACACAAAGTAATATAACATGTAAAATAATAACATCATCAATGTAACATAGAATAAATAACTAGTCTACACCATCCATATGTATCAATGTCATATCATATTAAAATGGCATATCATGTAAAAATATTTAATAAATAAGTAGATAATAATGCATGTGTAAGAAATATAAGTGGTTCAACATGGTACAAATATCATAAAAAATATAACATGTAAGAGTGAAACCTATGGAAAAATAATTTTGGATTTTTTGAATGTTTGAATGTTTTTTGCATTTTATTATTGTTTGATTTTATTAATTTTTTTTTAATATTTTACATTTAAAAAAATTATCCATTGATGCACACAAGGAGATGCTAAAATGATGTGTATGTATCATTTGGTGTAGGGATACTCTATCGTGAATGCAATTTATTTGTATGCAATGAATTAGGATGGATATAAAAACTATCATACTTGGTGGATTCTAAGATCGGATAAGGTAATATTACCAAATGATTCATTACATAGTTATTTATATAAAGACATGACCAATTTAGATTCATTAAACCTAATTAAGTTATATCTTACCACACAATATCAAAGGGGAGGGTCCCAAAGCCTCCAGGCAAATGACATTATGTAATAACCCTAGCTAGGCCTACAATACATAAAATAAATTTAATCTAATGATCACTAAAGCTTGTTGTATAAAGGGGATAGTTAAGAAAATAGAACAAAACATGAAAAGATAATTCTAATTAAGTCAATGTAGAGGTAAAATAATCAAAGAATAAAAGATTCATCATAATACTTTATGCAATCTATATTAAACAAATGAAAAAGTAAAAGTTAGGAATACTTACCTTAAATTGAACTTTTTGTGCCTCAATATCTCCCTTGGCCAATGGTGATTTGAAATAGGTTGTTGTCGATTTATAAGGATCACACTATATAAATCAATTCTATGTTAAAAGACTCCTAATTTGTATCCAAGACTTTCCCACATGATAACCTTCTTTCCATCTAAGGTAAAATCCTAAGCAATTACTCCTCAAATATAAAAATAACAAAATTGTAAGTTGTACCAATGCAAAAATGAATGTTCCTCTCTATTGGATTGAAGTGAAAGGGTTATTTATATCCAAGTATTAACCTTAAATGCTTCCAATAATTTATCCAAATAATTTGACTAGGTGGATATTGTTTGGTGGTAAATATAGTAATTTAGTTTCTAACTAGGTCAATTAGGCTAACATAGTTCTATAACTTGCACTCAATATCCAATAATATTGATAAACTTGACATAGTAATAAAATGATTTAAATATGTGTGTTCTTAGTCAGGGTCTATTTTAAAAGGTTAATTTATTATAGGAATGGATAAAAGAGTTTTAATTTCTTATGGAGTTGGATAAAAGTAACTTGTAGTGGTTTTAGGTAATGGTTTAGAGAACAAAAAACTTGTGAAGTGCCAAAGATCTACCCACCCCTTTCTTAGTTCACCTTTTATGGCATACACTCATAGAGATTGAAACTCGATAGGTTATTATAAGAGAGAAACCATAAGTATATGATAAATTTTTAAAATATTGTGTGTATACATATTCCCTACTTAAAGATCATCACGTATCATGCAGTTGTAATAAGGGATGGTGTTTTGAGAAATAACATAGCAATTCACAATTTAGATCTAATAAACTATAGTAAAAATTATGGAAGTAAATGAAAGTAAATAATTTAATTATTCATACCTTAACTTACCATTTTTTTGTAGAATAAAAGTTATCTATAAGTAGATGAAAGAGGCATCTGATGTACATGACATTAGGTAGACCTAAAAAATAAGCTAAAATTTGATTTTTTGTAAAAAATATGAGATGAAAATGGAAACATTCTCTACATTGTTAGGATTCCAAATTTTTTTGTGGTTTGGAAAAAGAGCCTATAGAAAAATAACTATGATAAAAATAAAATAAATGGTAAATAATTTTTATCTAAAGAATTTTTAAAATTTAAATATAAAAATGATTTTAACTATTAATTTACAAATTTACTATTTTGAAAAATTAGAGCTCTATGTGACCTAGAGGAGTGAGGAGAGAGACCATGGAACAAAGGTGATGATAACAAGGTGGAAGATGCATACAAGATGTTGTGATCATGGTCTAGCTATGGGATGCACTAAATTAAAATTTTTATAGTGTATAATGTATTTAGATACATGGTTGACTTAGTAAAAAACATATTTTTGGCTGACATAGTTAAGTGGTTGATATAGTACAGAAAGATGAGAAAAAAGATAGATTAGGTTGATAAAGTAGTTAATTTTGATCTAAATGCTTGTTTTATTAATTTTTGTAATGTAGTTTGATGATTATCTAATATCAATAATTGGTTTATAAATTTTGGTTTGATATTTTATAGAGATGATGGAGACTCTAGTGATTGGTGGACATAGTTTGGTTGCCATTTTTTTGGATAGATTGACATTATATGATCATGTATAGTTGAAGACATTGAGATTTTGAGGTATTATGAAAATACATTGTATTCCATTGAATTTTTACTTAGTAATCATGTTTTTATGGACATGGGAATGGCCAACCAACACTTTTAGGTGGGTGGTGGTTGGAGATACTATTGAGGTGGTTATCACCTTAGAGAATTTCCATGAAAACTTAAGACTTCCCATTGTAGGTAATTTTATTATTTTTGATACTCCTAATATGGATTCTAAGAGACAAGCCTTAGCCTTATGGGCAAATGGATTAGATATATATTTTTATGGGTTGTATGTGAATTTTTTTGATATCTATGTGTTATCCATTCTAGATATTTAGAATGTTATTATTAGCCTTATGACAACTCGTGTGATATATCACAAATTATATGGGAAACTACCACTATATGTTTTACCCTTGTATCATTTGATATTAGAGTAGGATACTATGTATGACTTGGGGTAAATGATCTAGGCATATTTGGTGTATAATATGTATAACATTTTATCATGAGGGTAAATTCCCTATAATTTTATTGAGTATATAGATTTATGAGAGGTTTCCTATGTATCAAACCTATGGGGTTTCCCCACACAATATATGATAGTTTACCTCATATTTTAAGTTTGTGATATGAGTTCTACCTTATGCTCCAAAATTGTATAATTTCACTAAGGAGATATTTTGTGGTATCCATATCTAAGTATTGTAAGTAGTTGGCATTTTTAGACAAGTTTTTTAAGGACTGGGTCATGTTCATATCACTGGTCATTATACATGGTGGGTAGATCCACATCATGTTTCTCGCTTACTTGGTTAGTTAATATTTCCACCTCTAGTGGCACCTATAGTAGTGTTTGTATATAGTGAATGACATGTGAGGGAGTATAGGGGTACAATATTTTTAGGAGTGCATATATAGGTACTTGTCATTCATCCATAATAGTTGAGATCTTAGGTAAGATGATGGTATCAATAATAAAGAGAGGTGAGAGTGGTGGGGAGTAGGTAGAGATGACAGTGGAGGTGGATATTATTATACCATAATAATATTTTCAATCACCACCCCAACCACATTAATAACATAGATAGAGACATGTATAAGTGTAGGTGGAGGATGAGCCATAGGTTGAAGTAGCTAAGCATGGATATCATATGGCACAACCTATATAGATTTGTTCCATAGAGAAACATATTTGTAGTGGAACATGGTAAGTTCATGTTCTCCCACATGTTTTTTTAGCACCCCAAAGGCATGCCATAGTTGAGGTACTCAATGGGTGAGATAATGGATAGAGTATTTTTGGTGAGTGATTTGTATTTTGATATGTAGTTGATGTTTATTATGTTGTGGATAGATAAATCTATATTTATTAGATAGATTATTTTGAGATATATGTATATCTATGTGAGATATAAAGTACATCTAGTTTGTGTTTTATATTTACTGATATGGAGTATTTTACATGGTCCATGGTAGTGTAAGCAACACATCATGTTATTTTAGATGATGTGTTGTTACATCATGATACTACTAATATGATTTATCCTATTGTACCCTCTACCTTACCTTATGCTAGCTAGTCTCAGTTGGTCAGTGAGGCAACATGAGAGATACATAGATGAGGAGATATAACATAGGTGGGGTTACCAGTAGGAGTGGGAGATGGAGATCTATGAGCATGGTAAATAGTAGTTAAGGAGCAAGTTGCTCATTTGGCTAAATATATAGAGTTGGTACATGTACAGGGTTAGGTGGCCAATTTACAAGGCTAAATTAAGGGGATTTATACATAGATGGAGTCACTTGATCACACCATTTACAGGGGATATTCCTAAGTGTTAATGGGTAGTGTATCCCATATACCAAATAGGCAGATTAGACCATGGCTATAGAGCTATTATATATATATATATATATATACATATATATATATGTGTGTGTGTATATATATATATATATGTATATATATATATACATATATATATATATATATATGTATGTATGCATATATATATATATATGTATGCATATATATATATATATATATGACTCATGGATTCTATATATTTATGTATTTTATTTGTATCACATGTTTTTAGTTTTTGATATATGATATGAGAAAATGTATTATGTGTTTTGGATTATTTTATATAAATTTTAAACAAATGCATGGTCAAAAAGTATGATAGAAATTTGTCAAATATAAAAAATGTAAAGTAAAATATATTAGATCTTATGGGAAAATAAAATTTTAAAAATATTAAATAATGTTGGGAAGCATGTAAAATGTAAATAAATGAAATATAATGAAATTTAAAGCACACTAAATAAAGTTGAGAATCGTGTAAAACATAAATTAAGGATACTAATGGAAGAAAATGTAAAACACACTAAATCAAGTTGGGAAGCATGTAAAACATGAAATAATTAAATTTCAACTAATTAAATTAAAGGTAAAACACACTAAATCAAGTTGGGAGACATGTAAAATATAAAATCATTGAATACAAATGTGAGACACAAGCAATAATAGTAAGTGAAATTATAAGTATAAAATTTTGGATTTTGTGTTTATCAGTCATTTAGAAACAATATAGTTATTTTGTGACTAAACATGGTATGAATCTTGAGAATAATTTGTGAGTAATTCATAGTCTTATCCATGGTATTACATCAAAAATCACAAAAATTAAACTAATGAGGTAAATGATAATAATAAGAAATGCTTATGGAGGATAAGTGAATGTTTATGAGGATGGCCTAGTCCTATCCAAGATCTTACATTACAACTCACAATAAAAATAACCAAAGGGGTATGATAATTATTCAAAGAGGAATATTATGAATGATGTAATGAAAGAGGGAATGCTAAAAGAAAAATATAGGCATTGGTAATAAACCTTAGTAGGCATGAGACATACTAAGTAAATAGGTAGGTGCTATAAATTTATTAGATGCCAATTTTAAAAGATATTTTCTTGAAATAAACACAACATTTTATAGGCAAATAAATGTAGTAATAATTTTATCTCATGAAGGTTATATATAAAAGAAAATTAAAATGGGGAAGGGTAAATCTTAGTGGCCCATATATAAATTAACTTGGGTTATTTTTGGTGAATCTCTAATTATGTGTTTTAAAAGACTAGTGAAAGTTAATAGATGGTGTTTAGGTGAGAAGGCAAATGGATGGGTGAACCATAATAGGGCATATAATCCAGATAGGTGTGTGACTATACAAAAACCCTAAAGACATTTCCTTCATCCCTTTCATGCTACTAAAAGTTTCCATTATGAGTTTATGGGTGGATTTATGTTTACATATAATGGTGGATAAGATCATATTGACTTTGGATAGAGTAGAGGAATATATTGATATGTATGAAATTTATTTTAAACAGTAGGTGAGTCAACCTAGACAACTATCTTACACCTAAATAATTGAGTTGAATCCACTTTATTCACCACCCCCTAAAATATCCAAATACCAATTTATAAAACCAAAATATTAATAAATTAATGAATAATAGCCACTAAAATTTACCATAAAATGGGCCTACATTCCCACAACATGTTCGCCATTCTTTAGGACCCCTTATATGGTCATTAGTTTACTATGAAGATTGGGTACTTGCATGAGAAAGTAAGTACCATGATAGAGAAGTTTGAGACCTCATATCCCAATCTACTAGCATAATTCCCCTTGATGGATGTTGACTGTATCATGAGGCCAAATATGGAGTTTGAACTTCGAGTAGGAACAAGAGATGTGATAAGATATGAATCATTTCTTTTAGTGTGATTTTAAATTTTGAATGTTTATTTTTGACTTTTTTATCATTACCTTTTTTTTAAATGATTTGAATTTTAACTTTTTATGAATTTTTCTATTCGTCCTCCATAAATATTTGAAATAACAAAACATGAGTGATAAAAGTGACAAACATAGATAATCTCTAGGCTTTGGTTACATGATACAAAATACCTAGATATTTTATTAGCTTGATAAATAATTAGGATTTCCCATAAATAGGTATGAGATCTCAACATTAACCATATGCATGCTTAGTATGAATTAAAAATAAGGGGAAAATGGATATCAAATAGATATGTGTATGTATAAATATAGTGATAAACACGCTTACTAACTAATCATATGGTAAAAATAGGATATTAAATGGGTGTGGATTTAGAACTGTGTCATAATAATAACTAACTTATTCAAATAAATGACACATAAAACATAAGAATAAATCATCCTAAAATTAAAATAAGGTAAAAATAAATTAATGAAATTAATCTATGAAACATTTCCAAGTGATAAGTAAACATAATATCAATATATGCTTATAAATCAAATCCAAATCATATGAAACTATAATAAATAATGTGATGAAATACCATGATGTGTTTAAAAGTACTGATAAATTTTAGGGAAAACCTCATCCATAACATCTGATACATCCCTGTGTATTCGTAATATGACTTTAATCAAAGTCTCATCAATATTTGCAGAGAATCATGAAAAGACTTCCAGGTGCACCATCTCGATGGATAAAGTGGGTATGCTAGAAGATGAGTGATGGTAATGGGGTATTTATTACAAACTATAATGAATTCAATGAACTAATGTTGAACTATGGTGAACATCCTCAAATCTATGAATAAATGTGGGTTGTTTATAAGGTTGAGCCTTTATCCTAGATGCCCTAGAGTATATGGCTGAGTCAGTGAAGTTATAATCTATGTAAAACCATGAAAGTGATGTTATAATACTTATAATATATTTATGTAATGTGTAGTACATTGATGTCAAAAAAAAAAACTTACCCATATCTAATAATTTATTCTAGAACTATTTATGAGGGTGTAGAATCTTGTATGTAGACTTTGCCTTCTCTAGATAAAGTGTATTGATGTACTACTAAAGCTATTAATAATGAGTATAATAATGCATGTGTTCTATGAAATCAATAGGTACATATAAGATCATATTGTGAACGTTGGATATTTATGGTATAAATATATCTTGAGGCTTATTTTTATTGATGTGCATGACAAACCTTGGACCATTGACTGGTAGTTTTATGGATCTCACAATATGGCTCATCTTCCCATCATTTTGGTATAAGATAAAGCTTAGGAAAAGGTATTATGACATAAGCAATAGGATGATAACTCATAATATGATCAGGACTAGGTTAGACCACTTTAAAAGATGAGATCAAAGTGGGTCAATGTAGTGTAGCCAACATTTCTAAATGAAGTAAGCTAGAAGGATTGGAGTATCTAGTGAACCAGTAAGGTCCTATTATAACATGATCAAGAAGTGCACTCTAAAGTAGGTAATTAATGATTAGAGGATTATTAGAGTGTATGTGATCTATATCAAACTTATGGCCATTAGAATAAAAATAACTAATATCATGTACTATATAACAAGGAAATACATGAGTAGAACTAAGATAATATTGCAAATAAGAATGGTATCTAAACATCTCTTCACTTTTAGCTTGAGTAAATCCAACTAAAAAGGTATCATATAAATAGTATCCATCATCTTAATCAAGTATGTGAAGGTCAATAATATATGTGTTGATGATTTTATCAATCATAGGGGCATGGTGAATGAAATGTTTAGTTTTTGTTAGAGTGACAAAAATTTCATGTAATGGTTTTTTATGAGACTAAGATCATAGAGAAGGAGGTAATTGAGTGAATATGTGAGGAGAGATATAAAAAAATTTGATATTAAAATTGATCATTTTTATTTCATCATCATCTAAATCAAATAGATTAGATCGTATGTTTCCTATTAATTTAGGGTGACTATTGTAACCTCTAGTAGAGTTGATGGGATAATTATCATGTTATGATTCATAAAATGATATGTTAGGTAGAGGTTCAGGGTTAGGTATTTTAAACACACATCATTCTTTTAATTATTAAAAATTAAAAGTATGGGTATCTTCTTGAATATTTTATATAGAATAATTTTGGGTAAAATTTACACATTATCATGCTAATTAGGCTACTTCTCACATGCGGTATGTCCAAGGTCAACTGATTAAAATGTTATAAGAAAGTGTGAAGTTAAATTTCATGGCATTAACATACACCATGATAGAGGGAACTATGATATGAATATAAACACACCCTAAAGGAATCATTTGTATTATATCATATTCTTGACATGTAATTTGAATATATTTGAGATTACATTCTGACTATCCAATTGTTTTAATGAAATCGAGGGAAACTACACAAGTTCATGAACCTTCATCAATTAATTCATGCTTAGATTGGATATCTCCTATTTGGACACTAATTAATAATGGAGGATTATACACATGAAATAATATCTCATTGGGAATCATTTAAGACATATGGAATTTGAGTGAGGAGGAAGTATCTACTATTTCATCAACATGGATAAACATTTCTTCACATTATTCAAGGATGTTATTTTTAGACACTAACAAAATAGCTTCTTATCCCACATGTGGGGGATGAGGGATGTTCATTTTGAATAAAATTTAAATTAGGCCATTATGATGATAAGGAGAGGTTCTCATGATTTATAATGAATGGATTTGAGATGGGAAATGTGAAGGTTAGGCTATAGTATCCCATTCATCATATCCCATTAAGATTTTATCAGATAAAGGTGCATAGTATTGAAGTAAATCTTTTGAGAGTGTAGTGGAAGTGCATTGAAATTAATATTGGTAACAATATTTCAATTGAGATTTGGTTTAAGTGGGTTGATTGATTGTATCTTATTGTGTTGTCTTAAATGGCATAGTTGAATCATTGATTGATTTTTATGTTTGAGAGGAAGAACTACCAATGAAAATATTTTTGGATTTTTGAGTGAGGTGTCTTAGTAAAAGGAGGAGTAAAATTTATATTAATAATATGTGAGTTATTATGTAACTATATCATTAAATTTGACACTTTTTAGTTTGTTAAATTTATTAGAGTTGGATCTGATTGCTCTAATTCCATGAGATGGGATGGGTAAGAATCTTGAACTGTAAAGAAATTTGGGAAATCATTGTAGTTATATGCGAGATAATGATTGATATAGGAAAATACTCTTTGAACATCATTCATATTAACAACATTATCATCATGTATGTTAGGATCCATAAAACTTTTGAAATTATTGGTAGTGGGAGGTTTATTATAATTAACTTGATAATTAAGAAGGAGATACTTGTAAATATCTAAATGAGTATTTTATTGTTTAAGGGATTCATGTTTAGTTTTAGTTTCATTAGACTTAATTACTAATTAGTAAGCTTAATAACATGTATGTATGAGTGATTCATGATCAAAATTAGGTCTAAGAAGATAACCCATAACAAAATTGCTTAATTAGTGACAAGATTCATGAGAGTGGCCCAAACTTACATTATACTAATATAATTTTTGTGAATTATACCAATGTTTAGTAGGGAAAGTAGGATCAAGAGATCCTGGTAAAGGTCAAGGAAGATGTTTTTGAATCTTGCTAAGCAAAGTGGTTTATGGATATCTACATTATTTACTTTAGAAAATGTAGAACTAGGATGATAATTGTTGAAAGTTGGTGATGAATTAATAGGATTGGTGGGATTACTTAGAGTAATGGATTGAATCTTTTGTATGGAATCATAGGTATCCATAACATTGTCATTAGTTTCATGTCTATTTTTATATTTCATAAACATTTAGGTCCTTATTTGAGGGTAAAAAGGATTGAATTGTCCTATAGGGAAATATTGGTTGAGGGCTTATTCTAAAGAATTTGTATAAATATTCCTCACATGATATTGTAATTTTGAGTGAAGGGCATTAGTGAATAAATAAATAAATTATCATGACACATGATATGCTCAATGTTTTTAGACAAGGCTTTTCATCATTGGATGAAAAATTATGTTGTTTCAAATTTTGATTGTTTGTAATTGATAAAGTGAGCTAAGTTTTTTTAGGGAGATCATTAGTTTAGAATTATTCAAATAATGCATTGACTAGGTTTTACAAACTATTAATAGAATGTGTTTTATGTTGACTATACCAATCTAGAGTATCACTTGAAAAGGTTTTATCTAGTAGATTAGTAGAAATGAAAGTATTAAGTTTAATCCAATCTTTGTATAAGGTTATAAAAGCCTTTAAATGTAAGGATAGATTAATGGATCCATTATAAGTGATAATGGGAACTATGCCACCTATGTAAATGTTTAAAATTTGAGGAACTATAGGATCATTTTGTAAGTGTTTAGTGGTATTTTTAAGAAGTGGAGGTTTCCATATAAGGTTTCCATTTAAATATTTATGGGGGGTGGGTAGGTATTATGGTTTTGTACCCCCCCATGGAATATTTAAGACTATTTTGGAAATGCATTAGCTGGTTTTGCATTTACATCATTTGATTCCCACTATTAGTATTAAAATTATCCATTTGATTTAAATTTTGAAATAAAAATTTATTAGTGTTAATGGTATTTTGACTAGCGCAAGTAACATTGGATGTATTGACATTATCCGAGGCATTGATAATTTTAAATGAAATAGTAGCTTAAGATACCTTAATATTTTTATGGATTTTAGTATTAATGTGGGCATTTTTAGTAAACCCACTAAAGGTCATGCCTATCGTGTTTGTAGAAATGGTTGGCTTTAAGGAAAAAAAGGCATGGAAGATGATTTAATTCTTTATAGGGAGGCATGAGAGAGAAAAATTATGTGGTATAAGTTATATAATGACTTTCCTCAAATCATTTAATAAAGTTAGGTGAAGATGAATTGGAATCTTCAATATGGGGTTCCATTATGAGGTTATAAGTGACTATGAGATCCTTACCCTAATGTTGAGGGTTTTAATTGATGAAGAGGATAATTTAATTCATATAGTCAATTTCACTTTAAACCTATACCATTTTTAGGAATAGAGGGTTAATAAAATTATAATAAGGAGTCCCATAGTTGGTGGTTCTAATAGTAACATGGATATTTGCAATATTAGGATTATATACTACATGATATGGTAGGTGTGACTTAAAGGCTATGTGAGGATTATTAAGACTCATCATGTTATTTTGACTTTAATGTGCAACTTATTCAAACATATTTTGCATGACAATAAGCCTATATATACACTTAGGAAAATGAAGATATAAAAGCTAGAAATGAATGAAATTGAGTTGGTTAATCTATTTTGACTAATAGGATAATAAAAAAGTATAAGTATACTTGGTCAAGATGGTCGATTGAGTTAGACTAATAAGATAAAAAAAAATATCTAAGTAGAATAGGACAATTTGGTTAATTGAGTTAGGTAAGTAGGAAATTAAAACTGTCCATAAGCTGACTAGGTCAAGATGGTCATTCTAATTATAAAAATAGGAAAATGGAATAGTCTATAAATTGAATAGGTCAAGATAGTTAATATAGTTTGAAAAGAAAGAAAATAGAATAGTCTATAAATTGACTAGGTTGATTTGGTCAATCTAGTTGTAAAAGTAGGAAAATAGAATAGTCTATAAACTAGCTAGGTTGAGCTAGTCAATCTAGTTAGAAAATTAGGGAAAATATAATAGTCTATAAACTCACTAGTCAAGCTGGTCAATATAGTTTAGAAAGTCATGTTGACAAAAAAATTCTATTAGATCAATCTAGTTGATTTAGTTATATAATCTAGGATAAGTTTTAAAAGGCTTTTTATAGCCTAAAATTTCACCCTACAGAAGTCAAGTAGACCTTCTCAATTTTAGGATAACATGAAACTATCTCTCCCTATAGACAAGCCACTATAAGAGATAGATCTTTGAAAGGGCTAGCTCCCTTGATTTATCTTCTAGACTCACACTACACCAGAAGAATCACTATTGGAGGTTAAATTGGGAAGAAGGATAAATAAAAGAAACCTATGATAATAATGTGATACACCAAAGATAACTCCACACAACACACTTGCATTTGAACCAAGAAAGAAGAATACAAAAACTATCCTTAACTTTATGTCATTTTAGCATAAGTATTTCTCATAGAGGTAGATTTATATGCCCATCTAGAGGTGGGTGAAAAGAATGTCTAATATAAGAAACTACTAGACCTTTTCACACTTCAAGACACACTTAACAAACAATACACTTTATGAAACCTTTTAGAATAGATATCACTCACACAAACATGCAAGAGAAAAAATAGAAGCAAGGAGAGAATATTCATCACTTATAAACTACATAAACCAATTAATACACTTAGGAAAGATATTATAAAGAATGGACCAACTTTTTAAAAAAAATTATTTAAAGGAAAATTAGGTGTCAAAACTATCAAGGCTTCATCATACCAATTATGGATCCATTAAAAAGCCACAAAGGATTGAATATATAGAGCATAAAATAGGAGAGAGAAGAAAAGATGAAGGGTCATAAGACCAAATGTCAAACTATGAGAACTAGTTATAGTTACATTTAATTAAATGGAGAACATGTTGTGAGGGTCTTCTTAGACAAGTGTCCATCTGAAGCATGACATATTCCTTAGACTAGAGTAGAGACTCTTCATGTTCTTTCTTGAAACTACCTTGATGATGAGTCATCCACTTGAATATCTGAAAATAACATAGAAAGACTTGAAATAAAAGATATAACATGATAAGTTTGAAATTATTTCATTTTTTGTCATCTATGCCTCTCTAGCTTATGGACTCATCCTTGTCACTTGTCATTCACTATCTATAGTCTTTTATCACTAGCATTCTAGGTTTATCTTCACAATTGTCACTTAAGTGACTTGTAGTTGCTCATGGAGATGCTTTTCAGAGGTATTATGACATTTTTTGAGTAAATGTTTGTCCTTTTTTCCATCATGTAGACATATATTAAACTCACAACACATTTCTCAATTCCAATCCTTGATAGTGACTTTGCTTTCACTATGCTATATTCTGACTACCTACCATCAATGGTCTAATAAAGAGGTTTTCACATTTCACTATGGTGAGAATTGAGTTTGATAGGTTTTAAAAAGTCCATAAATACCTCCCACAATGATCTTAGCTTATTCATTTTACTTTTTACTTGCAAAACATATCAATTCATTTAAAAAACACAGTACTAGGTTTGTCTATACAGATGTGAGTACAGATCCATTAAGTGGAAAGGAAATTGAGGGAGTTAAATACATGTATAAAATAATTTCATGGACATTTTACCCTTATTTTATTCATCTCCATTAATTCTTATCCATATGGTCCAATTAAGGGTTTTAATAGGGTTTATGGATGTTTTGCTTGGTAATGATGATTCATAAAATCCTAAAGCTGAACATCCAAAAACATTCAACTAATAATAGGCTAAGGACCCCATTAAAATATACCCAACTTATTGAGTTACCATCAACCTTCCATATATATGTCATCATAATAATATGGCCTCTCAAGTTCTTAACTGTATTCTAAGTAGATCTAAGATAGAATTGGGTCAAAATGAGCAATTATATGATGCTTTATGAAAAAATGGTTTTAATTCATCTTAAAATTTATCCTATATGTCCTAAAAATTATTTTAATTATATCATGGTCTTAAGAATTAAGTTTAGGCACCTATAGGGTTTAGGCCTAGTACTATGCCTAATAGACCTTATTATGTCTTTTATGCATATATCCACCTATGAAGGTTCCAATGATCATATGTGCATATTCATACTATTTTCATATTCAAAACAACTCTTCATATATTTCCATTATGTCTTTAAGGCTCTAACCATCATCCATTCAACATTCTTATGCTAGGTTTGCAAATTATACTTCCTATGGAGTGTTCTCTATTTGAGATAAATAAAGGTTATCTCCCTTATTTATCAAATAAAAGTGAGATTATAAAGGGTTATATTGAGTAATTATTATGATATACATAATATTTAAAAACTTTATCATAACTCTAAAACCCTCAAACATCAAATTTAACAAGATTAGCTTTTAATTCATGTGACTATGTACAATGTTCTATTTAGGGTTTTAGTCTAATTGTGTTTTTTTATCAAAGGAGCCAAGCTAGTTTGAAAAAGGCAAAGGATGGTAAATCCAAAAATTGAGTATCTCATGGCTCAATAACTGAGGAAATTAATTGATTCAAGGATTATATACCCAATCAAGCATTCAACTTGGGTATCCAACATAGTTTTGGTAAGAAATAAAAATGGGGAAATTAAACTATGCATAGATTTTAGAGACTTAAACAAAGCATCTCTAAAAGATCATTATCCATTTCCTTCAATATAACATATCCTATAAATAGTAGTGGGTGTATAAATGTTCTATCTACTTGATGGGTTCTCAGGTTATAACCAAGTATGGGTTAATGAGGAGGATCAACATAAAACCATTTTCACTACAAAGTGGGGAACCTTCACATATACAAAAATGCCTTTTGGACTGTCTAATGTAAGATATACTTTTTTATAAATGAAGAGTTTCATATTTATTATTTACAAACACCACTAGTGCTCCCCAAGATGAAAAACTAAGCTGAATTATCCCTTTTTATAACATATCATGAAGTTGGCATTTTAATTTGAAAAACTTTATTGTAGTCATTTTGTAGTGTAGGGTGCCTTGAATTGAGTCTATAATCCTATAATTATATCAATTTTGAAGTCAATTTCCATTTTTTAAGTTAATACAAATAAATCTTATATAAATACATACCAATATTCCTAAAAAAGGGATAGTCTTTAATAGTATGTTCCTTAGTTTATCCAACATAATTTACCTTAACCATAAACACTTGACATCCTTTCCTTTGAGCCTTATTTGAATGAATGACCAAAATTTTCCTAAACTTAAGATATTTATTTTATCCTTAGATCTAGGATTTGTTTCCTAATAATCCATTAAATCCACCTTCTTTGTGAAGCAATCACCCTTTGCCTTATGTTGATGACTAAAAGTGTATCACAAGTGGTTCAAAGTGTTCAAGAAAAAATTCTCATTTATGGATTCAAATAATCCATTGTATGAGTAACTAGTTGTGATAATCTTGTTATCTTTATTGGAATAAAGGCAAAGTAAGCGAACTATATTTATAAAGTAACTATTTGGTTGTTGGGAGCAACCATGGCCTAAAAGTTGATGTTTGAATTTGACGATAATCTATACTATTTAGAGTGAATTATGATCAAACCTAAGTCTAAAGATAAACTAGAATGAATGTATACAATTAAAATAAAGTAAATTGAATTGATAAAAATGGAGCAAAAGGAAGGGTAGGATAGAGATGAGATATATTACTAATCTTTAAATCAAACATTATGACAAAGTTTAAATTTCATCTGAACATGCAATTAACTAATATATGACATGAAGTATCATATGCCCACATCCTATCACACATCAATCAAACATCTAAGGATAGTATGAAATAAAGCAAATAAGAACTAGATTCACTTTGAAGATACACCCCTACAAGAAAATAGCATTAGCACATCTAAAAAAAGAGTAAAGAAAGTGAAATCAACCTAAGATCTTTCAACTAATCTAGAATTAACATAAATTAGCAACTTTACATTTAAATTTTTACATCCAAAATTCATAAGAGCCATCCAAATCTAAAAAATATACCAAATAGGTGAGAGATAAGTTATGATAACAAAACACATAAACAAATATGGATAAACTTTGTAGAACTCTTTGCTTATATTAATTACTTAAAAATTTACAAATGGTTTTTGGATCAAAAACTCCCTCCTTTTTACAACTAAAAACACCTCTTTATAAATAAAATTGAGGAGGTATTCTGGCCAATCATGTTAAATTACATTAGTACAAGTGTCTTGGACAACTATCCCTTATATCACTTTCTAGAATACTCTAGACACTTCCTAATGGACTGACCTATATGCAATGTGATTTATAAGTTTCACATGCCTTTATAAAAGAATGTTCTATTTTCAAAATACTATATAATGTTACAACATAGGAGAATATTCCAAGTCAACTATCTTGACTTTTAGATTCCACTAATTTTGAAGTATTTACTTTTCCTATAGGATATTGATTCTATAATGTTGCTCACCAATAAGCTTGAGGTTGATAATAGGTCTCATGAAAATCTCCCTTTCTTGATCCTCTAATCCTTTGAGATCCTTTTAAGATCTTTCTAAAGATTTTTTGATGCTCCTAACATCTCTTATCTTTTCCTCAGATGATAAAATCAAGCCCATGATACTCTTATTATCTTCCCCTATCTTCCCTTGGCCTTGATTTTTCACCTCCTACATGAATTGAGTAGTCCTATTTTTAAACTCCTCATCAGTGATTAGACATAATGGGCTAGGTGTGGTGAAATCTTTGATCAGGCTATCCAATATGTGAATCATCTTACCTTTAGCTATTTGAGATATTTAGAATTGTCTCTTATTTACTTGGACCAATTTATTAGGGCCTTGATCTTATCTAATAATATAGCCATATCCATATTCAAGTGGGATAGGTTGACTTTTTTGAACTTAGGGATTTGATTCTTGGTTAAGACTTTCATCAAATCCTTCACTTGGTAACTTGAAGCTTACCATTGGCCAGCATGGCCTATAGCCATGGTATTTTGTTTATTCATTACATCTTTCCTAGTCCTAACTAAATTTAAGAAATTAAACAAATCATTCATGTGGATACAAATTTATTGAATCTATCTTCTAGAATTGGTAAGATAACTTATTCTTCTAAATTCTTCTTCTACTACTATATGCCTTTGAGGGTAACTTGTAATTGTGATGTTTGTGCATGGGCCAATTCAAGAACATCCTCCTCAAATATTGGGTTCCCTCCAAGTCTTTTCCCTTCCACTTGATTTAAATCTTTGAATGGCTCAATTTTATTATAGGTGATCTCTTCACCTCTTGCCATGACTTTCTTTTCTATGACCCTTTACAAATTGGTAGTTATTGGGTCAAACTTGACACCAATTGAGGATTGTGTTACTTGTGGAGCTGGGATCTCTATTTTTCATCCACTTGATTCTCCTCTAGCATCCATATTTTTCTCTTCTTCCTCTTTCAACGCCATAATCCATGACTTGAGGTCCTCATAGATAGGGATATTGATGGCTTGCATCATATCCCAAGGATGGTACATAGTTGAAAATTTATAAAATTTAGGTCTATAGATGAGACATTTTGGAATGGATGGTCCATAAATCAATTTCTCTTCACTAAATATATTGAATTCACTCAAAGGATGAGTGAAAGTCACTTTAGGCCTCCTAGTATTTATGTTTGAAATAATAACCAGATCAACCTTTCTCTTGGGGGTCTCCACATGAACTATATAAACTACTTCCTTCCCCTTTTCCCCTTTATTTTATTACATTTGGTCTTCTTCATCATCAAAATTATGGGCACTAGATATAATTATCAATGTATCCTATATAGAATAATTAGGGTCTAGGGCTACTATGTGAATTTCCTCAATAGGTGATTCATGTTCCTCTTCCTGGGCTGAAGAAGATGTAATCTCATTTGGCCTTATTTCCTCTAGTCTTTGTTCAATGTGTGCCTTAGGTTTATGCTTTGATTAAGGTTGAGCTGATGAAGGTCTAGTAGGTACACTACTTAACATATATTACTACCTTGGCCCCAATTTCCATCTATCATCCCATTTTTTCTCCCTCAACATTTTGGATTTAGGTTTAATATTTCACTCTTTCATCCTCTCGTTGACCTAAGATTAACTAGATGTTCTAGTATAAATCGAGTCAAAAGGTCTAGGTGCATGTTCATGGGGTACATTTAGCATCCCTTTAGCTTTTAGATAATCCTTAACTCTCCTACTTGCATAGATGACAATTCAAATCTCCTTAGCTTGATTACAATGAAGACATGATTGAATCAAAGATTTTATATGTGTTAGGGGTTTTCTAAAGGTTTTCAAAGTACTTTAATGGTGACATCTATTTAAATAATGAGTTTCATGCATTAGATTTTGTTTGAATAATGTATTTATACCTTTGATTTTTGTGGGTCCACAAGATCTTTTAATCTGACTTGGTACTTATGTGACTCTGTCATGTCATATATTAATTTATTTATTTTCAAAATATGACCATTACCCTTTGAAAAATATTTTTTGCCTCACACCATCAGATCTTTTTTAGACAGATCAATATGGGCTATTGATCTTGATATAGGGGATAAAATTACTTTTGTTGATTTTTCATATTCCTCATGGTCATGACACTTTTCATTACCATGTTCATTCTAACTTTGTTGAAAATTCATCTTCATCTTGCACAATTGGATTTTCTTCACCCTGATGAATGTGCTTTGTTGATCTTGATCTATTATATTATGTCCTTTTATCTACGTACCATTGATCAAAATGTGTATGCTTATCCACATACCATTTTTATTTAGGAAGATGTTCAAGATTTAATCAATAGTATATGGTTATGCTACTTGTCATCTCTATATTTATTCATAAGGATTTTGACTTTTCACTCTTCATCATGCATCATTGGTTATTATTTATAGGGATCAATACACTCCATTGATTTCAATCTGAGTGATTGAATGCCATTGGCTTCTTCTTATTCTTGTACCAAAATTTTGACACTTGTCACCTTTTCTCTCACCTAGGGTTCCTTTGAAGTTTTGACGTAACATACATCACTGATTAGAATGTGTACACTCAACCATGTACCATTGATCTTTAGGAAGATGATCAAGATTTAACTTGGGACCATGACTTGAATTTTCAACTCTAATCTCACACTGTTAAATCTTGTTCGGTTGGTCAAATGTGCTCTATAAATTTAAACTCTTGACTTATTGATTTTGTATGCACCATTGGATATTTTTTGCTTGAATAAATGCATGCCATTGATCCTACAGACAAATAAAAAAATATTTAAGGCTCAAAAAATATAGATAACTTAGGCTAAAGTCATAGACTATTATTTTATTCATGTTGATAAACATGATAAAAGATTAGGAAAAAAATTTAGGATAATTTTTAAGACATAATAAATGGGACCATGTGCTTAGTTAGACCATGTGAAGATAAAAGGGAATAAAGGGGGATCATGACATAAAAAACTTAGGATAAAGATTGTGGACTATGTTTTTGATCATGTTAATAAACATGACTAAAACCTTAGGATAAAAATATAAGCTAATTCAACATACATAAATGTTCCCATGTAAATTATCTCTACAAAAAATTTATTTTAATTCAAAGTCCTTGAGATAAAACAATTAGACTAAGGGTCTTAAGTTGTTCAAACATGAATTCAACTTGGTTTTTTATAAACCAGAATCTAGTAAACAAATCATATTATCATTAAAACATGAAACCCTAGATATCATTCACATAATTGGGGCTCCATTAGACTTATAGCCTTTAAACATAAAAATATAGTGTTAGTAGTATTGGACAAGATTAAATAAGAAACATTTATAAATATGCCAACCAAACAAGGGTGTGGATGATGTTCAAATAAATACGTGTAAACATGCTAATGGTACTCTAATCAAGTGAATTTTCAATTTAAGGTAAAGATTTGCACAATTTTAGAAAAGGGTCCCCATAACTCAAAAATGGGGGTATGTTGACCTCAACAAATGGTGACTTCTGAAGGAAACATAGCAATATGTTAGAATTTAGAGACTTTGGTTTAGACTAATAACTAGGTTACTTATTCTATTTGATCAAGTACCTTTTTTAATCTCAATTCATGGTTTAACAAGTCTTAATCATGTATAACTAAGATTGAACATCAAAACTCAATCATGTTGTGTGTGCTTTTATTACACTTACTATTTTCCATGGGATTTAGGGAACAACTTCCAAATTTCATAACTTTAACCATTAAAATTGACTCATAACATATTTAGATGTTAATTAAGAATCATGCTTTAACTTAGGAAAGGCTTGGACATTGATCTACTAATAGCCATAGATCCATATCCTTGATAAGGATGTCTTTGGATCCACTCTAGGCCTTTGTCCATTGCCATCTAGGTATCCATAGCCCCAGTAGAGATTACCAGAATCACCTCTACTTAATAATTTCTTAAATTTTAAAATAAGTTCTTATTTTTGTATCTTTTAAATCACTTTTGGAATTTCTATCAAAGTTTAGGAACTAAGTTAGCCAGTTTTGAGATTTTATCAGATCTTTTATCTTTAGACATTCATCTTTGGATGCAAACTTTCTCCTTTGCAATAGTGTTTTTTAAGTGCAAACATGACCACAACCTGATAATTCAAGATTTCATCCTAAATGTGTAATCCTTCTTGTAATCAAGCTTAGACCATAACTAGGCTTAATATATCAAGAAATAATTAACCTACCTATTAGTCTTCCCTAGTTTCTCTCAATTATAATATCAATCTTACATTTCAAAAATTTATGATCAACCAATGTTGAGAGGTCATACCTGTATTCCTAATTTGATGAGTTCCATCTGAGCCACTAAATATACTTTGCGTTGAGGACTATCTTGAAAAATTCTTATTAAACACAAGGAACAAAGTAGAGAAATAAAATTAAAAAAACACACCAAACACAAAGCAAATAAATAGAAAGCAAAAGGTAAAATCAAACAAATATATACAAACATTATGCATAAACTAGAGGCAAGAGAGAACAAAAATAAAACTAATATAAATCCTACCTAAACTAATCATAACTAGTCAAACTATAAATAAAGAATTTGTCAAACCACCTCTTGATTGTGGTTTGATGTCTACTAAAATTGGTAAAATTTTCCTCTCTTGCATCTTCTATCTATATGATGTCAAGCAACTTTAAACTTGTAAATTCTTGATCTTCTCGTGTATGCTTACATGAAACTATATTTTTGAAGCTTGAGTGTAATAGGAAATATATGTTATTGAACATATACTAACATGAATGGTGATGCCTTAAGATCTTGCTTAACTCTAGTTATATCTACCCAAAGGGAATATTTGAGAAATTTGTGTCATGTTCTTGGTTTATCAACTATAGACTTCTTAATGGCCTTCGTCAAGTTAATATTTTTTAATTCTAACACTCCATTACCTTGAGGGTATTGGTTTGATGAGAACTTGAGAACAATTTTGTTATCATATGCCTAGTTAATCATCTCAATGGATATAAAATTAGATCCACTATCAAAAACTAAAGATATTGGTGTGTAAAACCTTGTGCATATGTTCTCTCATAATAATTTGATCACTTCTTTAGTTTTATACTACTTGGTTACCATTGCCTCAGTCCATATTATGTAGTATTCAGTAGTAATGAGGACATAGTTATGACCATCAAAGAAATTGGGGTTGATGAACCTAATAAAGTCAAATCCCCATTGAGAAATGTTTTTATCAATCATTACTTGTCACAATGGCATGGCTACCTTGGGATGTTTAGTGTTGAAGATCTGACATGAATGATATTATCTCACATGTTTTTGAACATCCTTGAAGATAGTAGGCCAATAGTAACTAGCCCTAAGGATCTTGTGGGTTTTTGTTCATCTAGAGCAATGTCCACTTCCTAGCTTTTTGTGGAATTGCTCAAGATCTCAGCTACATTTTCCTTGGAAACACGCCTTAGGTAAATTCCTTCAAAGTTATTTATATGTAACACTCCATATTTGATCGAGAAATGGGATGCCTTGAGCCTTAATTATTTTATTTTCTCTCTACTCAATCTTATAATACAATAACCATTGATTAGCAAATTAGCAATAAGATCATACCAATCATTGGGTTGAAAACTCTATTGCTTGACTTGTATGAAACTTAGCTTAGGATTAGTATTAGTAATTAACTAAATTAAACCTTTACATCTTACTAGTTTGGTAGTCTTCATCTCAAGATCATATTCTTGAGGCACAAATATCCACTTACCTCTTCTCTTTCCAATTTCACATTGACTTAGCATAATCTTAGTGGCAAGGTCTAATAGGATTACATGTACTTTATTCCTAAGAATATAGTGTCTAAACTTCTTTAAAGCATTGAACAAATCAAATGATTAGTTTTCAATCAAATAATAGTTCAACTCAATATTTTTAAAATTAGTTCTCATACATGTAATTGCATGATCACATTTATATATATTTTGAGTTATTACAACAACTATGGTAAGATTAGAAGAAAATGAATAAATATACAATTTTTTTTGAGAAATCTAGATTTATCAGAATAAGGGCTTTCCTAATTGCTTATTTTATGTCCTTTAAATCTTTTCTTGTCTCTTCATTTCATAGGATCTTGGAATATTTCTTTAGCATGTCATTTAATAGCTTTATAATTTCTACAAAACTAGAAATAAACTTTTTCACAATGTTGATTTTACCAAAGAAATACTTCAATTCCTTCCTATTTCTAGGGGGTTCTATCTTTGATATTGCATCTACTCTCTCAAGGTCTATAGAGATCCCCTTCTTGGTTATAACATGCCTTAGTATCTTTCCTTGAGTTACATAAAAAATGTTCTTCTTGGGATTTAGGGAGATTCCATACCTTATGCATCTCTCAAATACTTGTAAGTGTATAATTTGGTCATCCCTATTTCTAGAAAAGACACATAGATCATCCATGTATATAATAATTCACTTTTCTATGAGTCCTTGGATTACATGGTCCATGTATCTCTGAAAAGTTTCCTCTACATTGATTAGTCCAAAGTGCATTCTCTTATAGGCAAAGGTACCCCACTTAGTATTAAATGCAATCTTCATCCTATCCTCCTTATTCACAAATACTTGGTTATAACCTAAAAATACATCAAGAAAAGACATCATAGTTGAACCAATAATAATTTTTATAACCTAGTCAAGATAAGGCAAGGGATATTTATCCTTTTTGGATTATCTATTTAGGTTTCTAAAGTCTATTCACAATCTAATTTCATGATTTTTCTTCTTGAATAGTACTAAGGTAGCTAACCAAGTGGAGTGTATAATAGGAAAAAATAATTTTGCATCCAAAAACTTCTTAACCTCTTTGTATATCAATGGTTATAAGATAGGGTTAACTAGCCTTTGTTTCTATCTAAAAATTTTGTAGGCTTATTTTAGAGGTATGGTATGAGTTATGACTCTAGGATCAAAGATCTTTACGTCATCATAGGACCATACTATTACATCTTTATACTTGGCCAACAAATATTTATCTCTTATCTTTTCAATGCTTTTCTAGGATGTACCAATGTTGACCAGCTGAGGTTGACCTTGGGAACCTAGGTCTATTGCATTGTAATCTTCCCATCCACATTGGGAATCTTGAAATTTTTAGCTAGTTTTTTTGAATTAAATAATTTCTCTAAGTCTATCATGCCTTTAGGAATATTATTGTCATTCAGATGAATGATCTTATCATCAAGTGTGATTTCAACTTAATCCTCATCAATAGTATTATCATTAGCCTCATTAATGATGTGAGACTCAAATAATCCTAAGCTATTCATGAAGTCTATAATATGATGATCATCATTGAAAACTTGTACATGGTTGACATTATTAGGGACTGAGGGATATGGGATCAACTCAATGGTAAGGA
The DNA here is from genome assembly GCA_037957365.1 of Torreya grandis. Classification (NCBI taxonomy): domain Eukaryota; kingdom Viridiplantae; phylum Streptophyta; class Pinopsida; order Cupressales; family Taxaceae; genus Torreya; species Torreya grandis. The sequence continues at coordinate 399,567 of JARHVA010003663.1, read as the reverse complement.
TTTATAAGTAAGAACTTTGATTGGGCATGAGATTGGCAATAGCTAAAGCAAGTTCATTGGTAGATTTATTCTATTCCCTAGGGATTGACATGAAATTAAAATCTTCAAAACATTCAATTAAGTCCCATACCTTAAACTTATACTTCTTAAGATATAATAATTTTCATTAATACTTACTTTTGACCTGATTAACTACTAGTTTTGAATCACCAAAAACTAATAATTCTTTAACCTTATGTTTAATAGAAAATTACAATCCAAGAATAAGTGCTTCATACTCTATCAAATTGTTGGTGTATGGGAATTGGATATTGTAAGAGGAATTGTATTATTTCCCAATGGAATTGATTTACACCAATCCTACTCCAAAACCTAATTTATAACTACTACCATCAAAATATAACTTCCATAATTTAGGCATAGTATGATAAATTTTAGGGTTACATACCTTTGGAGTGTCAATACTGTAAAAACCAAATTCTAAGATAACCATGTTGACCCTCTCATTAGTTGTATTATATTCAGTAATCATGTGTTTCATCTTGGGCTCCCTCTCTATCTTGATCTGATTTGGGGCCTCTCTCCAAGGTAGCCACAAATGTGAATAATAAATTGACATATAACTATTTAAGTCCTCTTTCCATTCTCTACTCAACAACATTACATAAGCATGAGGAATGTCCACCACTTGAATTTCAATGAATTGTTGAATTCTTGGCTCAAACGCAAGCTTCATATGGACATTCAACAATTCCCCAATTACTTTGACCCTTGATTTATCTAATTGAGTGATAACTCTATCAGACTTAATTGGGGTCAAACTAAGTTGTTCAAAAATACCTGCATGCATGATATTTATAGATACACTTGAATCTAACAAAAAATTATGCAATTTCTTACCAAAGACTCTGACTATTAGCAAGAAAGGTAGAATATCTATCTTGTTCTTATACATTGCAATATCTATATTTGTAGTCATTTATGATTTTTTAGGCTTCTTAGGTAAAGATTCTAACAACTAGCATCTTTATTAAGTAATTTGAGTCAGCTCATGTAAGGTGATGTTAGATTTAATCATTTTCATATCTTCAACTATATTTTACCCACCTTTAGAAGAATAACTAGATCCATTAGTATTGGTTTTAGAATTACTTCCCTTTGTAGGCTTAGGATTATTATTATCTATAGGATCAAGAGGAGTATCAAAGGCATTAGGTAAAGTTGAACTAGTCAAAGGTTGCTTATGTTCTCTATTCCTTATAGGATAAATCTTCTTTAGATATTGATAAAAATCATGAATCTCTTTAGGAACATCTTCAAGCTCATTCTCTTGTTGGAATGAAAAATTAATTGTCTCCACCATGATAGTTTCATCAATTGATTTAGATGATTTTGAAGATACTGATGTACCTACACCATATTCCTTATTAGATAAAACTTCAAAAGTATCTAACTCTTCTTGAAAAGATTAAAAAGCATTACAAAATTCAACAAAATTGAGTTCACCATGCTTTAAAGTGCAATGCACTCTACAATAATTTGGTAAAGTAACATCATTAAAATTTATGTCAGGCACATTCTTGCTATAAAATGACTCATTATTATTACTATCAATTGGAGATATATTTGAAGGTCTCTTAAACCTCTGAAAAGATTAATTCTTATTAGATCTTTCCCATGTATTGCCTACTTGGTTTTCTAATTGAAGGAAATTAGTGCTTAACTTATGAGCCATTTTTAGGATAGATTAATTCTCATTGTTTGGGGCTTCAAAATTATGGACTTGGGTGCTACTACTAGCTGAGGGCATCGAATTTGTTTCATCTTGTGGATGAAACCTATTTACATTGTTAGTTAAGAATCCTAGCTTTTGGCGAAGATGAGCATGACTTAAGGGTAATTGGTTCAAGATTGGGGTTTCATTCAAAGTAGGCCTATTTTGGTTTGAATTTATAATGACATTTAGAATGGGTAAATTCACATTAACATGTGGAATGGCATATGCCACTTGAAATTGGGGTTGCATCTGGTCATTTATTATTACAGCTTTAACATAAGTTAAGGCTAAAATTTTAATGATCTATGTAGATCTCGTTAGAAACACAAAATTTATGGAGTATACAACATCATTATAGATTTCTAGAGCTGGGTTAAAGCTTCATCAGGTTTATAAGGGGATATGGTTATACTATACATCTTTTGGAATCTAGCATTGAAGGATCTTATGGACTCATTAGCATCTCTTTTGACTATGGTGAACTATTGATAAAGGACACAAGGACTGATGATTTTTCCAAATTGATTAATGAAATAGTCATTAAAATTATTCCAAATATAATATATTTTTTATGAAGGTTGAGGAACCATTCATATGGAGCATCTTTGAAAGTAAATGGAAATAATCTACATGCTACATCTTCATTAATTACATTCAAAAGTCTTAAATCAACTTTGAAACTTTTAATATGTTTGTATATAGTCACAACACCATTGGGACTACAAGAAAATAGGCAATCTTCACGATTTTGAGGTAGATCTTGTACTAAACCTCATACATATATGGAAGATCCTCCTAACCAAGACATACCTTGGTAAGGGTTAAACATAGGAGTACCTTAAACTAGTGAAGTTGGTTGAGACTTTGAAAGTCTATACTTACCTTTATCATATCTAAATCTTCTATGAACTTATAAGGAAATAAGTGGTACTCTTATTTATAAACATGACCTATACCTCCTTATACTTGGAAATTCTACCTTGTGTGCTTTGAATCCTATTTGAAATATGATGTATAAATCTTATCTTTGTAAATAACAATGATTAGACTTGTACATTAAGTAAATTTTGCATAAATTTGTATAAATAATGATAAAGGATGCCAATATTTTACTAGAATACAAAGATGTGTCTAAACACTTAAATATGAATGATCTTTACATGTTTAAGCTCAAATAAACTAAAATTTGTAAATAATAAATCAATATTTGAGAAAAACTACCATCACTAACCTAAAACACATTGAATCCATAAAGCTTAAGATATCTTAACTACAATTTGTCATATATCTTCAAAGAATTGCTATCTTTGTCTAAATAAACACAAAGACTAGTCTAAAACCATAAATATCAATGATCTTTACATAATTGATCTAGAGGAAACATAAATATACAAAGGACCCATTGATATTTGAACAAAATTCACCAAAATTAGAAAATATTCTTCAAATTTTCAAAGATCTAACCAAGGACCTCCTTCTAGCACCAATAAAGCCACTCCTATTGATGCCTAGAAGTGTATCACAGGTGGTTTAGAGTGTTCAAGAAACACTTATCATTTATAGATTCAAAGAATCCATTGCACAAGTAGCTAATTGTGATAATCATGTTGTCTTTGGTGGAATAGAGGCAAAACAAGTGAACTATTTCATAAAATTTATAACACAACTATTTAGTTATTGGGAACAACCATGGCCTAAATGTTTATTTATAAACTTGAAGATAATCTGTACTAATTAGAATGAATTATTATCAAACCTAAGTCTAAATCTAAACTATCATGAATGTATAAAATGAAGCTAAACTAAAGTGAATTGATAAAAAGGAGAAAAAGGAAGGGTAGGGTAGAGAAGAGAGATATTGCTGATTTTTAAATCAAACATTATCAAAAAGTTCAAATTTCATCTAAACATGCAATTAACCCATATATGACATGAAGTATCATATTCTCAAATCCCATCACACATCAATCAAACATCTAAGGATAATATGAAATAATGCAAATAAGAACCAGATTCACTTTAAAGATTCACCCCTGTAAACAAATAACATTAACACATCTGTAAGAAGAGTAAAATAGTGAAATGAACCTAATAGCTTTCAGCTAATCTAGCATTAGCACAAATTATCAACTCTTCATTTAAAGGTTAAATTCCAAAATTCATAAGAACCATTAAAATCTGAAAATTAGACCAAATAGGTGAAAGAGAAGACATGATAGCAAAACACACAAGAAAATATAGACAAAATTTACATAACTTCTTACTTATATTAATTTTTCAAAAGTTTACAAATGGTTTTTGTCTCAAAAACTCCCTCCTTTTTATAATTGGCAATACCTCTTTATATAGATAATTGAGGAATTATGTCAGTTAGTCATGTCAAATTACAATAGTACCAATGTCTTGGATAACTATCCATTATATCACTTTCTAGAATACTCTAGACACTTCCTAATGGACTAACCTATAGCCAATATGCTTTACAAGCTTCACATGCCTTTATAAACAAATATTATATTTTCAAAATATTATACAATGTTCCTATATAATAGAATATTATAAGTCAACTATGTTGACTTTGAGATTCCCATGATACTAAAGTCTTTTGCTTTTCCTACAAGATCTTTATTATATAATGTTGTTCACCAATAAGCTTCAGGTTAATAATAAGACTCATGAAAATTTCCCTTTCTTGATCATCCATGCCTCTAAGGTCCTTTTCAGCTCTTTCTAAAGCTTGTTTGATGCTCTTAACATCTCCTATCTTTTCTTCAGATGATAAGATCAAGCCCATAATACTCTTTTTATATACCCCTATCATCTTTTAGCCTTGATTTCTCACCTCCTACATTAATTTATTAGTCCTATGTTTAAAATCCTCATTAGTGATTAGACCTAATGTGCTGAGTGTGGTGGGATCTTTGATTAGGATGTCCAAAATGTGCATCATCTTATCTTCTAGTTATTTGATATGTTTAGAAATGTTTCTTATTTACTTGGACTAGTTTTTTAGGCCTTGGTTTTATATTCTAATATAGCCATATCCATATTTAGGTAATCTACGTCGACTATTATAAATTTAGGGATTTTATTCTTTGTCAAGACTTTGATCAAATCCTTCACTTGGTAACTTGAAGCCTGCCATTGGCCAACTTGGCTTGTAGACATGGTCCTTTGTTTATTAATTACATGCTTCCTAGTCTTGACTAACTTTAAATAACTAAAAAAAACATTCATGGTTTCCTTAAATTATGTGATACTATCTTCTAGAATTGACAATATAACTTTCTCTTCTAAATTCTTCCTCTATTATTATATGCCTTTGAGGGAATATTATAATTGTGTTGTTTGCGCTTGGGCACAATCAATAACATCCTCATCAAATATTGGGTTATATTTAGGTATTTTCCCTTGCACTTGAGTCAAACTAGTGAATGGCTCCACTTTATGATAGGTGATCTCTTTACCTCCTGCCATGACTTTTTTTTATGAGTCTTTGTAAACTAGCAATTATTGGGTCAAACTTGACACCAACTGAGGATTATGTTACTTATGGAGATGGGATCTCCATTTGTGATCTAGTTGATTATCCTATAAGATCCATCCTTTTCTCTTCTTCCTCTTGTAAGGCCATAATCCATGGTTTGAGCTCTTAATGCATAGGAATATTGATGGCTTGCATCATAGCCTAATGATGGTGTATAAAGGGAACTTTATACAATTTAGGTTCATATATGAACCACTATAGAATGGTTAGTCCATAACTCAATTTTTATCCACTAAAGACATTGAATTCACTCAAAATATGAGTGAAATCCACTTTAGGCCTCTTAGTCTTTGTTCTTGAAATAATAGCCAGATTAGCCTTTCTCTTAGGGATGTTCACATGAACTAGATCTACTACTTCCTTCCCTTTTTCCCCCTTTGTTTCTTACATTTGGGTGTATTTAATGTATCCTCTATATAATAATTGGGGTCCAAGGATACCATATGAATTTCCTCAATAGGTGATCCTTGTTCCTCTACCTGAGCTAAAGAAGATGTAATCTCATCTGACCTTCTTTCCTCTAGTTCTTGTTCAATTTGTGCCTTAGGTTTATGCTCTACTTGATTTTGAGATGATGGGGGTCTAGTAGCTACACTACTTAGTAAACGGTACTACCTTGGCCCTATTTTCCATTTTTCATCCCCTTTTCTCCCCCTCAACATTCTAAATTTATGTTTTATGTTTCATTCTTTCATCCTCTTGGTGACCTTAGAGTAACTAGATGTTCCTATGTAAATGGAGTCAAAAGGTCTAGATGCATATTCATAGATTAAATTAAACATACCTTTGGTTTTTCTATGCTCCTTAACTCTTCCACTTATATAGACAACAATTCAACTCTCCTTGTCTTGATTATAATGAACATAAGATCAAAATAGGGCTTCTATATATGCCAGTGTTTTTTTGAAGGTTTTCACAGTGCTTTAATGGAAGTAGGGATTTTATTAATTCTAGGGTTTTTTTCAAGGTTTTCATAGTGATTTAATGATGGCATCTAGTTTAAAAATGAGTTGGGTGCCTTAGATTTTCTTTAGATCATGTATTTATACCTTTACTTTCTATGGGCCCACAAGACAATTTAATCTAATTTGGGGATTATGTGGCTCTACCATATCATATAGTCATTTATTTATTTATCAAACATGATTATTTCCATTTGAATTATTTTATTTGCTTCACACCATTAGATCCTATTTTCAGGAATCAATGTGGGCCATTGATCTCAATTCAAAGAATCAAATGCCATTAGATGTTTTATCAAATTCCTTGTGGTCATGACACTTCTCATTATCACATTCATTATAGATTTTTTTTAAAGTCCACCTTCATCTCACACCATTGTATCTTCTTTTCCCAAATTAATGCACTCTATTTATCTTGGTATATTGGATTATGTCTTTACTCCACATATCATTGATCATAATGTGTACGCTCAACCACATACCATCAATCTTCAAGAAGATGTTTGAGCTTTAATACATGGCATGTGGTTGTGCCACTTGTTATTTATATAGTTTTTCATAGGGATTTTGAATTTTCAATGTTCATCACACACTGTTAGATCTTGTTTTCATAGATCAATGTGCTTTATTGATTTTAATATGATAAATTGAAAACCTTTGGCTGATTTTTGTTATTTTACCAAAATTATGACACTGATCACCTTTTTGATCGACTGGGGTTTCTTTAAAGTTTTGATTTAACATGTATCATTAATTGAAATGTCTATGCTCATATGCGTACCATCGATCTTGATGAAGATGATTAATCTTTAACTTGGGGCCATGGCTTAACTTTTCAACTCTAATCTCACATCGTTAGATCTTGTTTGATCGATCAAATGCACTCCATCAATTTAAATGCTTAAATTATTAACTTTATATGCATCATTAGATCTTCTTTTCTTGAGCAAATATATACCATCGATATTATGAACAAATAAAAAATATTTAATTAAGGCCCAAGAAATATATAAAACTTAGGTTAAATTCTTATACTATGGTTTTATTCATGTTGTTAAACATGACAAAAAGTTAGGATAAAATTTTAAGCTAAGTTTTAAAACATAATAAAGGGTACCCTAGGTTTAGTTAGACCACATGAAGATAAAAAAGGAACAAAGGGGGCTTGGGACATAAAGAACTTAGGATAAAGATTGTGGACTAAGGTTTTGATCACGTTAATAAACATGGCTAAAACCTTAGGATAAAATATAAGATAAGTCAACATAAATAAATGTTACAACATAACTTTGAATTTAACTCGAAGGCCTTGAGCTAAAAAAATAGACCAAGGGTCTTAAGATGTTCAAACATGAATTCAACTTGGTTTTCAATGGACCAAAGGCTAATAAAAAAATCAAATTATCATTATAGTGTGAAACCCTAGATATTATTCACATAATTAGGGCTCCATTATACCTATAACCTAGAAATATAGAGATCCAATTTAGTAGTATTGGATAATATTAAACAAGAATCATATATAAATATGCCAACCAAATTAGGGTGTGAATGATCTTCAAATGAAGATAATGTGCAAACATGCTAATGGTAATTTGATCAAGTGAGTTTTTAATTTAAGGTAAAAATTTACATAATTTGAAACAAGTGTCCCCATAACTCAAAAATGGGGGTATGTTGACCTCAACACCTTATTCTTCCAAAGACAATTCACCCCTAAGATCACATCATATAATTCTAGTGGATCTATAAATAAGTCTAATATGGTGGTGAAATCAATCAATTCCACTTCTACTTCCACTCGAAATTTATCTAATTTAACTCTAGATTGACTCCCATAGTACATAGTCCATGTATTTACCATATGCCCAAATTTCTAGTTAGTTTATTAAGCAAACTAAGAGAAATTAAACACTCAATGACTCTAGTATCTATCAAAATAGAAATAGAATTCCCCAAAAAAGTACCTAACACTTATATTGGAGATATTTGAAATTTAACTTGATGATTTTCACAAGCTTAATGATTTTTTTTTATAAATTTCCTTGTTGAGTGGGTGATGATGAAGGATTCTTAAATTTACTCCATGTCTTCCACTGAGGATAATATTTTACATAGTATTCACCTCCACAAGTGAAGCATCCACTAGGTACTTCTTTTATTTTAGTTTGGTTGCCTTCTATGTTAATTTCCTTAACACCATTACCTAGTTTCTCATCCCTTAAATCATTGTTAAACCTAGGATTCTTATTATTGAATTTGGTTTCAAAATCCCCACTATGCTTCTAATTATTCTTTTTAGTGGATTTTTTTGTCCTCTAAACTTATTTTAGTACTTGTTTCTTATCTTGATTGAACACCTTATCAAAGACTTGATCCATGGAAATATATCCATGCACATCCACATCACCACTAATATATGGCTTGAAACCCATGATGAACTTTTGAATATGTAAGTGTTCATCCCTTAGGCATTGTTGAACATATTTGAGTAGTTTGGTAAATTGATCCTAGTAATCTATTATTGATAGCTCCCCTTGTTTCATATTCTTAAAATATATTAATTTATAATCAAATTAGAGTTTTGGTATCCCTCGAGCCTTGAATATAAAAATAAATATTTCCAATTTGTAGTAATGGGTTCAAAACCCATCTCTATGTTCTTATTGGCATTCCAAATTGTTTCACCAACTTGTTTGTATGCTCCCCATATCACTTTTGTCACTTCAAAGTAATTTTAAATTTAAAAATATTTTACAGTATCTTTGAGAAAACCTTATGCTCCATCTCCCATCATTGTTCCATAAAACTTAGGTGGATTCACATTTTTAATTTCATGTGTAAGTTTTTTAGCCACTTGTGATCTAGCAACTTGATGTTCTTCATCATGCTCTTACTCTTGGTTCTCTTCTTAACTCTCAATTTACTCCTTTTTATTTTATTACTCAGCATTCTCATGAACTTCCTATTCCATATTTGGTAAATGGTCACAATTTTCATTCATAAAAATAAAGATTTAATCAAGTTTAGTATCTTATTCTACTGTGAACTAGTTATGATCATGTTGCTAATCTTGATTAGAATTTACATAAATAATTTCCCTTCCATACACTATTTTATACTACTAAAAAGAGGAGAGATATGTAAAATTTAGTGGACTCATTAGGTTGATCATTTAAACCTACACTAAGATACCACATGTTATAACCCCTCTAAGTTCCACTATGAAAAACACCCCAAAAAATGAATATATAAAAAGAATAACTATTCATTATAATCAATATTAATTGAAATTCATAAACACATTTAATTTAATAGCAACATACTCTTGAATATTATTCACCATTAATATATATTAATATGTTGTTATTATACTAAAATCAAATATGTACAACAATCACATTATTCATAATAAATCACTAGCTTTAGTATATAATTATTACTGATTTAACCATAAATGGATTTCAAAAGTGTATAAATAGTAAGATTTATAAAATGGTACTTCAATGTAGATTTAAAGTTAAAATAATACATTTTTATCTTAGTATCAAAATATCAATGTACATTAAACCATCCATAAGCAATAAATACATCCATGTTTATTGTTCAACATAGTAAATAATGAATATTAAAATATGCCACCATCCAATGCTATGTGTTTTGGATTAGTACAATAATATCCAAATTACAATAGTACAATGTAGATTCAATAATAACTCATGAAATATAATAGTAACTATGAGTATGTATTAGGAATGGTTTGAATTTTAGCTATAGATAAGGAGACTTGACACTTTTCCTCCAACCAAAGATCATTGCTCTCTCACATACCTCCCTATTCAAAGTTGATCTTCCCTTCATGAAGGGGAATATATTGGAAATGTATACATCAATAACTCGTCTATAGCAATGTGTAATATAATAACTATTTCATACAATAGTCATACTTACCATGGAATAAGTTCTCTATCAAATATGACATCATAAATACATGTAAACTATAAAAAAGAGTGGAAAGACAATGTATAAAGATATAACATTACTTTGTTCAAAGTATTTTATATAATATATACTTTGATTTAAGTTGGATCATAGTCCATGATAAAGCTACTATATTATATAATATATATACATCTCTACTCTTCACATTAAATTATGATCAATGAGTTCTAAAAAGGATCCTTTAGTAATCACTCATCATCATATAACATGAAGAAGGAACCAAAAGTATTAATTAAAAATCTAAAGTTTCACATGAAATAATCATATAAAAATCACATAAATCAGCCTAAAATATTATTGTCTTTCAATAAAAATATAGTTTATAAAATATAAACCTTATAAGTTCTATAAAATAGTTATTTAATTAATAAAAATCATTAGCAACTCTTTATTTATTAATATCATTAGAAAACTTCATACATCTTGAAATTTATCTAGGGTTTATAATAATCATAATTTATCAAATAATAATTAATATACCTTTTGAAAAAAACCATTTCATGCTCATATTGCATAGAGGTTTAATTATAATACTAATAGGTTAAACTACAAGGTTTATAGATATACACTAAATCCCATGTTTAAGTATAATATATGTAATATTCTAGTATTCTTGATCTCTAGTATTATAAAATATTCCTAAAATATAAAATAATTTAATATTAATCTTAAACATAATATCCATTATAAATTTTTAGCATGAAACTCTTAGTATTGACTTAGGTTAAAGAATATTATTCTTAATGACTCTATGACTATGTCTCTTGAAAATGATGATTAAAAAATATTTATAATTTAACATATTTAAATCATTTAATATTTTTTTAAAACTTATATTTATTTTATTTCCCCAAATATCTTAACCTAAATTTTAATCACCTAATAACTTATTATAAATATCTCCTAAAAAATTACAACCAATATATGTATGTGTGTATATATGTATATATGTATGTATTAACTACTTAATTAATATATAAATATTATTACACAAATCCATACACCTTGAATGCGTCTAGGGTTTATAATCATCATAATTTATAAAATATTAATTAATATACCTTTTTAAAAAAACCCATTTCATGATCATATTTAATAGAAGTTCAATTATAATATTGGTAAGTTAAAATACCATGTTTATAGATATACACCAAATACCATTTAAGTATATATAAATGTAATATTATATTATTATTTATCTCTTGTATTATAAAATATTCCTAAAATATAAAAAAATATAATATTAATGTTAAACATAATATCCACTATAAATTTCTAGCATGAAACTCCAACTATTGACTTAGGTTAAAGAATAATATTATTAATGACTTTATGACTATGTCTCTTAAAGATGATGATTAAAATATATTTATAATTTAACATCTTCAAAGAATTTAATATTTTTCAACAACTTATATTTATTTTATTCCCTGAATATCTTAAACTGGGTTTCAATCACCTAATAACTCACTATAAATATCTCCAAAAAAATCACAACCTGTGTGTTTGTGTGTGTGTGTGTGTGTGTGTGTGTGTGTGTGTGTGTGTGTGTGTGTGTGTGTGTGTGTGTGTGTGTGTGTGTGTGTGTGTGTGTGTGTGTGTGTGTGTGTGTGTGTGTGTGTGTGTGTGTGTGTGTGTGTGTGTGTGTGTGTGTGTGTGTGATATTGGTAATGTAGACATCAATAACTCATCCATAATAGTGTGTAGTACAATCACTATTGCATATAATAGTCATACTATTCATGGAATATGCAATCTATCAAATATGACATCACAAAT